>LQNS02278097.1:32565405-32581109 GCA_001587735.2 Parhyale hawaiensis | reverse complement strand
CGCGGTTGGATGTTGGGCTCAAGACGCGCGGTTGGATGTTGGGCTCAAGAATAACCAAAATAATTCAATTTAACAAGAATACTAAAATAAGACAAATTTCAGAATAATTCTACCAATTTATAATTTAATTTTCTTTATCTGTATGCTTTGCCCAACACGCAGCACTCTGATGTATTCATTCTTAATGCTAGTCCGTTATTGAAGCGAAATAGGACTGAACTGTGAGAAGAAAAATACCAAGCTCTTTGCCGTGTAATATGGTATTATATGCTGCCAAGAATGACTGATTTATTCAATACGTATTGAGCAGCCGGTATGGATTCGCTCGAAGAACTAATAGCTTCAACTCAATATCACAATAACAACTTTTTTCTTTCAACCTTTATTTTTTTTTCTGATCCAGAAAAAAATGGATTTTTTTAAGATTTGATATAAGAATAAAAATTCCGATCCCAGCATAAACGTTGACTGACACAAAGTAGCTGAAGCAGTTTCCAGCCAATAACGATATAGTTGCCTGAGTCTTGCAAGTGGTTTCACTTCCGATATCTCTTCATTTAAATTGTCCTATTTCCAGGTTTCCGTCGATGTTTTCAGTACTGTTTTTTAGTGCTGCCCTTTTAGTGCAGGTATCTTTCTGTGTGGTTTCATGTGTTAACTAGAGCAATCTGAGAGCGCATACCTTCGCCAAGCTAGGTAACGCAAACGAAAAATTCACATTGGTTCTGAAACCATGATTTCCTTGTATCAGTATCGAATTCTGGTCATTTGTGCCTGTTAACAGTAATAAAAGCTGCTATAATTTTCTGGATGATCCATTCAAAATTTTTCGAGTTACGATGCTGACAAACATTAGTCAAACATTCAAACATACAAACAGACCAACCGATAATTATCATCAAAATTGGATCATGCATGTTTTTTTAGCTGTTCTGTTAGTTCCTGTAAATGTCATAAAGATCCGTTCATAACTTTTTGAGTTATTTTGCTAACAACCACATAATCAAACACAGAGACAAACAAACAAACAAAAAAACAAACGAAGAAACAGATAATCACAAAAAGTTGATCATTTAGTCTACGTCATATACCTAAAAACTCATATAAATTTAATACAAATCCGTCAATAACTGTTTGAGTTATGGCACTAACAAAAAGAGACAGGCAGGAAGGCAAACAAACAAACAAACAAACAAACAAACGGTTGAGCGGATTTTTACCGAAAGTTGTTAATCAGTTACTCCTAGCATGACTAACAATCCCTGTAAATTTTATGGAGATCCGTCCATAACTTTTCAAGTTATCTTGGCAACAGGCAAGCAAACAGACAGATAAACAACAAATTGACAGACAGACAAACCCAATTAAAACATAAGCTCCTTGGCAGAGGTGATAATGTTTAGTGAACTTGTTTTTCAAATCAGTTGTATAGGAAAAATAATTATATCTAAACAAACCAGACCTAGGAAAGAATTCGTGATAAAAATTTTCAGGCAGGACTTTTGCTGCAAAAGTTATATTGTATCTTCCAACTTGATCTTCTAGTTTATGAGAATTTATTATTACAGTTCGGGTTGAGAAGCGGCATTCCCTTCTTGTGAGCAAACTTGCCAATTTTTAATTTATAATCAACATCTTGGGCACAAGCTGTATCAACATAAAAATCTAACTTTTGACGGTATGCTGCGATACTCGATCTCAATTTGTTTTCATATAAAACAGATAGGAGAAGTAAACCGCAAAAATACCTATATTAATCGTTCACATCTATAACACCAGACACAATGTGCGTATTATTCTATAGTAAAACAGCACAATCTTTAGTAAGAAACTAAATATTTTAGAACATATCACTCCGCCACTACAGTTTACAGGCGCACCCACTATTTGCAAGATGCGCACAACCTTACGGGCTTCCGTCCCTGCTAGTGCCGCCCTTCCTTGACTTTCTGCATATCATCCCGCTGGGGTGTCGCCGCCTGTCTTTGTAAACATTCTCTGCATTGTCCAAAAATCTCCAGAGATGTATACATACCCGGTTGAGCATCGTAGTTACCGTGTGAAAAAATCTTCACCGTGTACTCTGAATGAAGTACATGTGCAGGGTGCGCCACGGGTATCTGCATACACTCGTAAAGATTTGCTATTCACGACCATTAACTCCCATTAACGTTATATAACTTGTATCTCATATTAAACATATGTATGTGGAAGTTAAAATTTGTAGGTAAATCTTCCCAGCAGTTGAATTCTTTCTCATATTAGTATCATGGCACGTGGAAAAATCTTGCTGCTGTATACGCCCTGACATGTCAAACGCAGTATCCATTCAGGACATGAAATGGGATTTATGTCTGAGTTAAATTAACTAACTGTTCCCACGCTGGGTAAAACAATGTTATTACCAACCTAAATCTAACTAGAAATCCCAGTGCAGACGTAAAACACTGGCGCGGAGGCTCATACACTTCCAAGAAATGCCCTATCAGTGAACCAGAATTGTAGACACAAGACAAAATCCGCACTTAGCGATAAGCACTGTGCCGGTAAGTCATTTCCGATCTGCAGTGAACTGTACACTGAAGAAAGTACATCGTTGCAAAGGTCAGGCTTCCTCTCACCCTGTCGGAGTTGGGGGCGCGTCAGGAAAACGTCCTTTTTAGGGTGCTGACGGTAGAAGGGATGTTATTTCTAATATACATGAACTGTTAATGCGGGGGCGTTTGAGTAAACTTATTAGATTACTGACGAGTTAAATGGGAGACAAAACATTGCCTTTTTGGAGCTGACGGTGCAAAGGATATTACTTTTAATAAATATCTATTTTTTTCTATGTGGGAGCACAATAATTTATTGTATTAGTAAAGAGCTACATAGAAGATAAAATAGTTTTCGTTTTTAAAGTGTTAATATTGCAAAAGATATTATTTTCAAATTACTTGAACTGACATGCAGGTTGACTAACGCTATTTGATATACGTGGAACTCACAGTTACTGTAAACTGTACTAGCGATACTCTCATACCACTCTCTTATTTCAGAGAAGAGCTGAAGGTTTATAACTACTAATTTGAAGTATCCTTGTTCTACCACAGTTGGCCTCATCTCGCAAAAATGCATGTGTGGATAATGTGGAGAAACAAAGTTTACATATTTTGTGCAATACATACAAACTGTATGAAAAAGTATTTAGTGTTTTCAAGGAAACATCGATTGTCCGTCACATGCTCTCGGTGATGAACGCCCGTACATTAGCCAATATACAACCGCGCTGAAAGTACAAAAATCACGTAGCAAAAGACGGACTTGAGGTAAATAATCGCAGGCTCTGCGCATCACGGATACCCTGGGCTGAGTTACGACACCGGAACCTGTTTTTAAGTATGCGATATTAAACGACCAGTTTGCTTATATGTTTAGTTGTATATACGCTTATTATGTATTTTACATTTATACTGCGCATGCGTACTTGCGTATGACGGCAAATAATTTGACTCGGTTTCACTTACTTCAGTTTCCAATAATGCGCTTGGCGCCTTGATCCTACCATACGAAGAAACCATCGGACCCGTCATAGCTGCAGCTTAATCTTCCATTTAGAATAATGAAGATGAGCGCTACCAATTCTTTTTCTATGAACACGTTATCATTCTTTACCAGAACAGCCTCAACTGCCGTAACAATGGATTATTTCTTTGTACTAAATTTGCAAGAAATAGATCATTGACACGATGTTTATACTCTGTACCTTCTGTTTCCGGTGCAGATAAGATACAGAGAATCATATCTGTACACCTGCTGTCTAACCGTCTGTTGAAACATTGTTTTGTTTCATTTATTTCCAGCTAGTTTGAACCAGTTTTAGTCTTGAGAAGATCGAAAGCATTGTGAAAAAAATGGTGTGCCAAGAGGAAGTCCCCATGAAGATCATCTGTATTGTATTCTAACAAGACACTTGGAAACATGTGCCGCCCGCTTCATCGCTTTAAGCGTAAATTGAATAATATGCTGATGTATTTGAAAACTGTGAAAGCTACTTTGGCTTGAGCGGACTAAGGATTCTACTGTGTCCTCATATTATCAGGATTTACGTTTTCTGATTTGAGAGTCAAATTTCCGCCTTTCAAGCTCTAGCTTATATATAATTATAAATGAGTTTATTTACAAACAAATATTTGTATTTCTTTTGCATTTCGGGGCTTTCACACAGCGTAAAAAGTTAATCAACTGTATATGTGATGTACGAGAAATAATTGTCAGTTGAGAGTGAGCGCTATAGCCTCCATATTTACCAGGACGGCCTTGCGCACTAACACCGTATAATTCAAGAGACTTCGAAGAAGCAAAGAAGAGACTCCAATGCCGCAGATCAAAATTGCCCCTGCGATAATGATGCGCCTCCGTGCGGTTTGTTTTATTTATCATTGCTTCCATCCACCGCACGGAATCGCCTAATTTGTATGCCGCTCAAGCACTTCGTTTAAATTGCAGCATCTTCTCGAGACGAGCGGTTGGTAGACTTCGTTCAGATGCGCCGCTTGTGCGCCGTCAATTTGTGTGTTTAGTGTCAATAAGATGGGATAAACCCACAAAACCTAGACGCAAAAAGAACACCCAGACTCCGTGCATGTCTATCCCACGTTAGGAGCGATGTTAGGATGCTAATACGAGGGTAAAAACCACGAAAAATGCCGTTCATAATAGGGACCGTCACGACAGAGGTGGTTTCCCTGTCTTGGCGACTTCGGTTAAAGATGCCGTACAAGACAAAGGTGGTACGTTTTGTGTAGCAGACTGGTTGGGACGAGCTTGTGATACAGCATGTGAAAGTTTTGCTTCGTTCTTTCAGTGTATGCATATAAGCAGTGCATACTTCCAACTGTTATACTTGTTTTTATACATTTCTTTTGCTTGAAAATTTAAGGTAACCATTTTAATTTGAATTAAATAAAGTTTAATATGAAAGGCTTGATACCAAAATAATTGCTAATATACATCAAATCAAGTAGCTATTTATATTATTGATAACTATCTAGTTACGCCGAAATACACCAACTTATAAGAGCAATTCAGTATTTGTGATTATAATTTCTTCATCTTGCCAATATGCTCGTATTACTACATATCTCGATAAACCAAATCACAGTCATGAACGGGATTGCCATTTACCGTTAAGTTTGCTCGAAAATAATCAGTCAGTCCGACATTAAAAATGTATAATATATATATATATGCACACAAAAGCGCAGTGACATCTACCATTAAAAACCATTAGTTATCTTGAGGTATATGTCTACCAATCAGCTTTATTCATAGCCATCCGTTTACCCGATATGCCACCGTACGAATACAAACGAGGTTGAAGTCACCGTTCAGCTCTTTTCATAACCATCAGTTACGCCTATATGCCAACATATAGACACAAACGACATTGGTATTTACCGTTGAGCTGCGATCATAATCATCAGTTACCTCGATATGCCAACATATAGACACATACATACCCTCACCTCTCGCCCTCGCGCACCTTCCGCCTATGTCCCAAGGTTCTTATCGTCACGCCGACGAGCTGCTCGGGCCGAGCCTCTATTAACTAAGTACCCAAAGAACAATCATGGAACTGTCGACCGCCGGTGTATGGGACCGATGGGGGAGAATTGTGTTCACTCGGACCATTTTGCGTGGGAAAAGAAAACCTCGGCCGCCTAGCGTCATTGCACAGGTCTTGTTGTAGATTTGCATATTGTCTGAGGTAACTGGGTGGTGTTTGGAAGAACGGTTATCTGCTCGATTGAGACGAATCGATGCCTGGTGGTTAGAAGAACGCACTGCATGCTTACCATTTCGGCTGAAGAAAACCTCAACGGCGCTTTCCCTTAATTCCGCAGACAGTTTATTCTGTAGCGGTTTGGCTGATTACCGCAGGCAGTATCAATATTTGGTATTCGAAAAGTTATATGGTCCTGAAATATGTTAATAAAGGTAATCAGTAATTTAATTTACGCTATACATCAGCACAAAAAGATAAGCTAAAATGTTGAATCTGATCCAGTCTCTCAGCACTTAAAATCTTCTAAGAGATGTTTGCGAAGTGACGACATAGATTTTAGTGAATAATAAAAGCTCTAGATCTCTACTATATTTTTCAGGATATAATAACATACAATTTTCCAGTGTCATGAATGATCGTCGGGAATCCCATGCGCTTAACTATACAGAATATCAGTCCCTAAATCACATGCGCCACTCCGGAAACTGGAATTGTTTCCGTTTTCATTCACTGCAGTAAGATAGTGGAGGTTTTCGTTAAGGAGAGCAACCATTGATGTGTATTCAAACACTAAAGCCTTTCACTTAAATTACTTTATGAGACTGTATTTATTTCAGCTTATATTCAGAGCTCTTCACGATCTTCACCAGGTGAACTCGCACAACAACTTTACTGCTCGTCAACTGCATGATGTGCTTAAATCACTCTGCAAACTAAATCAGTCCCTGTTTACATTCTCTGCCGTGGCCCTATTACTCACCAATTCTAAATCCATTTGTCATACGTCCATTCGCCTATCGTCATCGTTCACAGCCTGTTGATCCGCTGCACCAAAGGTTCACATTCAGACATTATCCATTCATGCGGTCCGTTTACTCATCTTCCATTCATGAGCCGCCGCCATTTATCTTCTGTCATATCAACATGTGCTTTCGTTTAACTTGCTGGCTGGCTGCTCGCTCTTGTTGTTGAAGTTTCTATGCATACGTGTCTGTTCAGACTGTTCTGTGGCCATTTTCTTATTAAGTTACCTTGCTCCCGGTTGTTAGCTTCATATACCTTTCTCACTCAGAAGTAGAGGAAGGACATATGAAAAGGAGATAAAAAATTAAAAAATTATTTAAATACAAAATTCAAAAGTAACTTTGTTGCTTAGACATCAACAAATAGACTGTCTTACATAAAACTACTCTGAGTTTTTCATTTTCTACCCGCTTGTTCCACTGTAATGTATTGGTTACAGGTCTGGCAATTCACGATACCTTCAAAACTTGTAAATTTCAAATCTCTTAATTGTAAAACGGCATCTATAGTCATAAGTTCATCGTCTTTAATTTAGGGACTGCTATTTTTCAAATAAGTACCCAAATACGATTCCTGGATCAATGCAAAGCTTAATCAAAATAACTTCAATTTAAACGTAAAATATGAGACGTTTCATCCGGAAAATTTTTCATTGACAGGATAGTTACCGCACTGCCATAATTTAATAAAAGTACAGACAATCCTGCACTGACAGTATACCCTATTTATCGTGCTGCCCTAGTTCAATACAGATTACGCTGGTTTATTGTGCTAGAATTGAAATATGAACACATTCGCACCTAAGAGTGCTTCATTGCTTCAGGGATGGAGGGCGCTGCACTCCAGGATGAATCCGGCCTAAACTCACCCCCAATGCCACGATACGATAGATCCCTACTAAAAACTCTTAGGTACAGCGAATAAGGCCAACAATACGGGGACACACGGGTGGCACTGCTACAGTGTGCCGGCATGACACTGCACCATCTGTATCCATCAGGTCCCATTGAAGAGGAAGACGAGGCAGAGCCTCGCAATTTGCATCTGGCAGTGAGGGGAACACGTGGCGCTGCTGTAGTGAGGGGGCAACTGGTCTATATGAGGGCGGATCATTAGAAATTCGGGTTATTCATACACTTCACAGAGAAAACATTGAATGGCATTACCAACAACTGCGTTTTATTAACCAACAGGTTTGCATTACTTTTTGCAGTTACTCACATACTGTTCCAACTTCCTCTCAAAGGGGGTTATAGATTAGGATGACGGTAAGCTATACCCACGTGTAGCTATCAGCTATGCAATAGCTAGTTAACCTTGGTAATTTATTGAACCCGGCATGTAGGAAATGAAAACTGATACATATACTGTAAGGTAAATAAACTCACAATTTGGTTTAGTGTTAACCAGTTTGTATAATAGCGCAGCTTCAATGCATTGATTTTATGTTGTCACAATACGCAATAGCTGGTAATGACGACCGAACCTTTTTCTGTGTGACGACATAGCTAAGGTGATTACACTAGAAAGAGTTAATATAACTTTGTATCACGCGCGAACGAAGTGAAAAACATGATGTTTTCGTTGAAAGTACAGTATATATATTTCAATATTTGTACGTATAATACACGGCTTGTGCTATAAGGGCGACAATGGCAAACCGTAACTCACTAGGAAGACATACTGGAGCTAGCCTACAATGAATTGGCCTTCATGTAGGTTAAGTTGGGCCAGGACTGGTTCTGCTAATGTTAACGTTCTAATGCCGTCTCTAAGTACTGTAAGCCACGGTAAGGCTAATCAAAGATTGACGCTTAGAGAAGAAAGCTCATATTCTGGCCAATGAAAAATTGACGCTAATTGATAAACGTACATTGGGACGTTAGCAAAACTAGTCCTTGCCTCACCTAACCGATGTGTGGGCCAATTCATTGATGGCGGGCTGTTACAGTAGGGTGGTAGTGAGTGGCAGAATCCAAAACGCGTTTTACTATCGAGAAGACGGTGGAACTCATCCGTAGAATTATTTTTTTCCACGTTTTAGTCTACGGAAGAGGATTTCAGACCCGTTTGCATACACGGGCACATGGGATTACTGCCTTAAATGCACGGTGTCGCCCGATAAGATATCAACTGTCGATGCTTGTCGCCCTAATAGCACTACCATCACTTAATATATATTTATGTAAATATTTATATATGTATGTATATATATTTGTCTGTCCACCCAAAAAGTGATCGAAGAAGTTGAACAATGCTGATAATTTTTTCTAAGGAAGCAGGAAATTGTTATGGTGACATTTTTAAACGCCTGAATGTCCCATGATCTACAGTAGAATCTGTTATGAAGAAGTTTACCAAGTTTGGTAGCGTAGAAATATCACCTGGACGTGGCCGGAGACAGAAACTCTCGGTAAGAACCATACGTAAAAACTGTACCGTGAGGTCTATATTAACTTGAACGCCTCGGTGGGGCAAGACCATCACCCGCGGTGGGAGCAAATTTCATTGCCGTCTTTTTTTATGGCCAGCTAATCCTAGTTTTCTGGCCTGGGTGGCATCGAGGACAGCCCACCAGACTCCCTGCAAAAAATTATGAACATTGCACAACTCCTTCAACCACTTATTGGGTGGACAGACAAACATATATATATTTCGATTAGAAGCAGTTAGAGAAATTTTGATACCCACGACGTGCGTTTCGCTGTTTTTCAGCTCATCAGGTGGGAGGGTCAAAGTTGGTAAATTTAGTTCTTAAAATCTTGTGAAATTTAGAGAGGTTATCATAGGAAGGTATAACTATGATACCGGCTGTTCCAGAAGTATAAATGAAATTTCCAATCAAGCAAATGTTTCGTTAATTCTCAACTACAGTTCGTGCGTAGACTCCAATTACTGCATGTTGTGCAGACACACAGATGTACCGAGGGCGACAGTTTACAACCTGTCGTAGGTAAAAGGCTGGCACATCAGCATGGTGATCTACGTAAAGTAAATACGAATCCCTCAATTGGCGAAAACACACCACACAGTAGCTGAAAGTCAACTTAAAGCGTTTGTAGGCCTCCAATGATGGTCGAAAATCTTCAAGATGCAGCATCCATATTAAACATATGCAGTTTTCCGCCGTCTGCTGCACGTATTGAATTAACTGATGAGCTGGAGAATAGTGAAACGCGCGTCGTGGGTATCAAAATTTCTTCAACTGCTTCTAATCGACATCTACATTTATGCCATCCCAAGAAAATACATATACTTAAATCTTCAATGAAAACATTATCACCTCTCTCACATTGTTCGCGGGTGATAATCAACGAACAGTGCTAGATAATATTGCTCAGAGATTAGACGCTGAGGGAGTAAGCGCACAATCCAGTGCTGTCAGAACAAGGATGGTTTGCACAGTAACCTAGCTGGACGAACTGCACTTCACAAACCATGTCATGTCGCTACTCGCTTGATTTTCGCCAAATCCCACTTGGATAAAGAGAAAGGCATCTGGAACCCAATATTATGGAGTGACGAAACAATAATCGAGCTAAAAAAAGTAGACCAAGACAAATTTCAAATAATAAATGTAATTTCGATTAGTAAAATCTAACGTTTCCGGAATATCTCCCATCATCAGGGAATTAAATTGTAAATCTATCATATTTGAATGAACATTTTCTTTATTTTGAATACAGTTCAAGGGGAGCATAAACGTTGTTGAGAGGGAGGGGGAGCCTAAAACGCGAAGAATGAACAAAGCTAAACTGGGGCGACGGATGCCAGCGCCAGTACAGTCGGAGGATATGGGACTAATTACGGACTGCATGAAGCTGTACAGCTGAAGTCATAATGCTAGGGCCGGATCTGGTACTATGGATGTTGTGTTGTGAGCTCGATTGGGTTAGAAAAGTCTATGATGGAGAAGTCATTCTTGCTGAAAGGATGGTAGTTTTGGTCAGCATATAGTGGGTGGGAGCTGAATGTGTTGGTTTTGCGAGTGGTAAGCAGGTTCGACTAGAGTGCTTCAGCAACCTCCGGCCCGCCACCCTTTTTCAGTTACAAAGCAACCCGGCCCGCAAAACCCCAGTGAAACCTTGCTATTCATAAATAAGAGACGAGTATGATGATACAGAAGCGAGACATTTATTTCTACGATCCTGCCAAGTAAACATCACTTTTTCTGTCATACATTGCAGTAAATACTGTACTAGTTGCTGAAATGATGTACGAATTGCCTTGGTGACACAGTTTGTAGTTATATCCCAATATAAATATCGTATTCTCTTGGTAAAATTAATTTATCAAAATATATATTTTTAATACTGTATGTCTTCAACAAAATTCGTTTAGTATACTGTATGTAGATACAATGTACTAATAAGTGTCCTCACTGTACTGTTAGTGTTGCATAAATAGGCTTAGTATTAAATAATGTCCTTTGTTTTTTATTATATTATTTTTTATATCAATTTATATATACATGTGTGTGTTACACTTACCAAATGCATTCACTTTGTGGGACTTTACTCGTCAAGCTGGCCTTCGGCCTGATCCTGAATGGCTCATCCGACCCTCATTCAGAAAAGGTTGATGACCCTTGCCTCACTAGATGCACTTGCATGTTGGTGAACACTGGTTTTGAAATGTTGTCCAGTGCTACCGATGTACGAAGCATGGCATCATCTGCACTGGAAACGGCAGACAACACTCGATAAAAGTGGTGTGGGTGGCTGTCTTTAAATTTAAGGTAGGACCATTAGGTATATTCGTTTTTGTACGAAAACTTGAAGTTTATGAGTGGGTACGCTTCAGAGCGGAACACTTTCAATGTATTTACGGTACTAACAGAGGCCCTGTTGTAGTATAACAGTGATTGAAAGAAGTCGAATTTAAGGACAAAAGGCTTAACGATACCGCGATCAAACAGTTTGTTCACAAACTGTTTGCAATAGTGGTCTAAACATGCAGTGGTTTGGATAGCCGGAATTTTTAGAAAGCTTCGGAGGAAGTCTATTTCTTCACAAAACGCAAAGTAAGATAAAGAAAGGTGGCATGCTCGAAATAAAAAAGCTTTTATTGCTTTATTTATAAATTGGTCGGAGCAATGGCTAAAAAACTTGTAAAAGGCCTGAAAATGTTGGTTTTCTGTAGACTATAGTGGTCAGTGTTCAAACATGATGAGTAACTATAATGTCGAGGAAAGCTAATGAATTGTTTGATTGGTTCTCAGCAGTGAATTTGATATATGGGTGTTTGCTTAGTATACAAATACTGTAGAAAAAGTCTTATTCTGTTGGGTTTTGGAATACTGCATGAGGGAAGAATCTAATATAGAGCGTTTTTAGTGAATCGGTTTAATGTAACTTGGACCGTCTCTAAGCCAAATAGCTGCAGGATGGAAAAAAAATTAGCTAAGGTGAGACCGAACTGGGAGCCCATTAAAACGCCTTCGATTTATTTATATAACCTGTTGTTAAAAATTATCGAAACAGAATCTTTAATGACTAAATAAGGAAAGTTCTGAAGGTAGGTTGGTCTATGTTTTGAAATAAGTTTGTATTGTCAAAATCTTCTAACAAATTATATCTATTGTTTCATCTACTGGTATGTTTGTGAACAAGAAAGTAATATCAAAGCTGGAGAAATAGGCATTAGGTGGCAGTCGAAGGCTTTTGATACCTTCTTGAAATTCGTAAGAATTCTGTAATGTACTATCTTGGTTAGGTGTTAAAGGTTCAAGTAGTGGTGCGAGAAGTTTGGCAATTTGATACGATGGTGCATTACAGGCATGTAAAATTGGTCGTAAAGGGACGTTGGCTTTATGTACTTTAAGAAACCCATACATGGAGAAGCAGCAAAACTGTACAGGGTACAATATGTCAAATAAGAGATAATGCCTTGGTCTAACAACTTTTAAAAAAAATCTAAGGATTTTATCAATGAATTTGAGTGTCTACAACGTAAATAACGGATATGGGTTATAGAAATATAGGACATAGGATATGATATGGGAATCAGAAAAGGTAAACCTGGTTTTATCACTGCGCGCCCATGGGGCATGGCATCAGCTCGAGAAGAACGAAACCTCGGCATCCCGCCAAGGTGGATCCACTGCAAAGGAGCGGTGTACATTCCATCAACTATTGCTCTGGTCTACGAAGCCCACTGCAGACGATAGTCTTTTGTCCTGTGTTTTCACTTGACAGCGTTCGAATGCGTTGTTATGACTAAGTAAACAAGAAAAAAGAGCATTGCTTCCCGAGACGATCATAACTGAAAATTTGAAAAGACGCAAATTACTGCACTAATAACGCGCGCTAATGTCGATGCCACACGCAATCCAAAAGAACGAGTACGAGTTTTACGGGCGAAATCGACGTATAAAAACACGCACACACTCTCGCTTTTGAGCAAAATTCTCTGATGAAGCATGCAGCACTTTTGCGTTCGATACACTGGGCAAACGCGCAAATATTTTTACACAAACCGCCACCAGAGACATCTAGCGGCAGATATAGGGCGTCCAGTTTGCTGTCGGAGCTGCAACGGGTTAATTATTTTCAGGATATCTAACACACTTTATCATAGAATTGGACTTAATATTACTTTTGAAGGCATTGAGTAGCATCTATTATATTTTCCTGCCCGTTAGATATATTTTTCTTATGGTATATAGTTCGTAGTCATGACAACGTCGTTTGGATGAACGGAGCTCGAAGATTTTAGACCAACGGACCATTCTCACGTGTGAATAGGAAGGTACTTCTTTGCGCAGAATATTTTGCGGGTTCGCGAGGGTTTCCTCAATTGTTGGCTACCGTGTGTCACAGCCATAAGCCAGAGAATACGACGGCAAAAATTTTATCGAAACTTTTGGTAGGCACACAGTAGTGTTTGTGAGGACAATACGACATATTTGAACGCGGTGAAGTGAAAACACAAGACAAAAGAGTATCGTGTGCTGCAGGTTTAGCAATAACGTTGCTGGCTCAGAGGCAATGATGACGTCACAGTGCTCTCAAGGAAGTGCCGAGGTGCGCTTAGAAATTTCGCGTCTGTACTACATTTGCCGCACACCTACCCGTGCACTGAGTGACAACCGGGAAAGTGTACAGCAGCTTGTATTGCCTTCGCTCTTTAGTTTGACCCGCAGGTCTAAAAATAGTGCAAGTAGAAGAAAACTGGACTCACACGGCAGGGAATTAATGCACAGATTTTGAGCTATCGGATCATATACTTTTATATGAATTATCGAATTATTGTCAAACACAATTCACTCAGGAAAACTTCAATTTTTTCTATAATACTGCATTAAAGCAATTTAAATTGCTACCTGACCATCAATATTTCGAAATTCTGTCTATTAAAGCAGTATGCTGCCTCAATCAGAAAAAATATTCAATTTTCAGTTTAAGGAAAACTTAAACAAAAATAACAACATGTAAATGAGTGATACAATCTTTACTTCCCGCCACAGACTAACAGGATTTGTTTTGTTTTCATTTCTAGACGTGTCTAACAAACATCTTCCTGCCATTTATGGCGGTAAATATGAACCCATGGCGTGTATTTGTGATTTAGTTACAGATATCGTCGTTATATTTGACGAGCTGATGCTTCTGAACATATGAAAATTGAAAAGCATCTATAAATGATTTTGTTAATTTTTGTTTGAGTTTCCCAAGAAGAAAATTGAATATTTTTCTCTGATTAAGGCAACTTAGAAACATCAATGTATAAAATTTCGAAATATTGATGTTGAGGTTAAATTTATAAATGTTTATTCACAGTAATATATGATAAGCTATGATTTTCTCCAAGTAAATCTTTTCCAAGAGAAATGCGATATTTCACGTTAGGTTATATGATTCGATCGCTGAAGATCCCAATGATTGTGTAGAATATGCGAATGATAAAATAAAAAGGTTTCCTGTTTGAGAAATTGCTAAGTATTTGATTCCTTTATTGCTCCTATTGAAGAAGGAAAGCATCGCCTCCACAGTTACCGATATAGCAATTTACCTTGATCTATAAATATATTTTCCCCCGGCTGACCCCACTTCAAGCGCCATCTCGTAAACGGGACAATAAATTCGACACATAATTACACTATTATTCATATTATTCCAAACCAGTCACCAAAAGAGCAGCGGAAAATTCGCAGCACAGAAACAGCGCTCAAAGATTCGCTATAGAATGCTGCAAGATTATATATAAAAAGAAAAGAGCCACGGTATTCACACGGATAAATGACTGGCGAACGTGAATTTTACTCAAATATTGAACCTATCTTCGTTTGAGACACGATCGACTGGCGAGTTGTGCATTCGTACATGTACACTATAGCAGGAATAAGATTCTTACAAGTGTGTTCGTAACACCTCACTTCGAATACGAACGAATTGATCGATCACGGAATTGATACAGCTTGGAAAGCAAGGTCGCCCCCCCCCCCTCTTCGCGACTTACACACATTTCAGTACAGGGAAAAGCGAAAGAGCAAAGCTTGCGTGTAAGAACACCACTTGTACCAATACGCTTCGATGAGAGGCAAAAACATCTGTAGTCATACAATAAGTCACATTTGAATTAGTCGTTCCATAGGAAGACTGTTCGTGCTTAGAAGAAGGTGAAAAAAAAAATCAAAGCACAAACTGAAGATTGGAATTTAAGCAAATATCCCGCCCACCTGTAAAGAAAGAAGGAAAAGAGCGGGAAATAAGCATCATGGTCCCAACTGCCAAACAGACGCTGTACGTTCCACATCTTAACCCTACAGACCCGCGTGCCCAGCTCGGGGTGAGCGCAACTTTACTGACGAAACATACAGTTGCGAGCATAATTAAGGGACAAATAATAAAAAATATCATATCTCAAAAACTGTAAAAGGTTCAACGCTGAAATTTGAACACAAAAGAGGTATTGGGATACCTAATAATATGCTAAGAATTTATTACGATCCGAAGGATAAGAAAAAGTTATGTATATTTAACTTCTAATTATGAATTTAGTGTGAGCAGAATTAAGGGACACTTTTCAAATATTGTAATTTAAATCTTCAGTAACCCCATTTTCATGCGTTTCCGAAGAAGAAGAAGACTGCCTACGTCATATGTAAACATTGCAAGTACTGCAAGCA
>LQNS02278097.1:32551667-32565165 GCA_001587735.2 Parhyale hawaiensis | reverse complement strand
AGTGATGAAAGCAAGTTCAACTTGTTCGGGAATGATGGAAATAACTATGTCAGACGTCAAATAGGTGAGAAATACGATCCAAGATGCACAAAGAAAACTGTTAAATTTGGAGGCGGTAGTGTTATGGTGTTCGCAATGTTTTCTGCAATGGGTACTACTCCTCTCGTCCGTCTGAATACGCGTGTCAATGCTGCTGTGCATAAGAACCTCTCGGCAGATCATGTTTTGCCAATCTTAAACAATTCTGACACTGACGGCCCCATTTTCATGCAGGACAACGCACCCCGCTACAAAGCCAAAAGTGTGTTGAGGTTTCTTGATGAGGAAGGAGTGGAGACTCTTGACTGGCCTGCTCAAAGTCCTGACCTCAACCCCATAGAGAACCTGTGGAAAGTCTTGAATGAGAAAGTCATGACTCGAAATTAAACGAACACTGAGGATTTGTGGACAAAGCTTCAAGAGCAATGGGGAAGGATTGATATTGAACGATGCCGCAATTTAATTGAATCTTGCTCTCGAAGATCTGTTGAAGTCATCAAACATAAAGGATCGTTCACAAAATATTGATTAAGGATGAAGGTTTTTGTTAAATTTGTTCTTTTGTTGCGTTTTTTGTCAAGTGTCCCTTAATTCTGCTCACACCAAATTCATAATTATAAGTTAAATGTACATAACTTTTTTCTTATCCTTCGGATCGTAATAAATTCTTAGCATATTATTAGGTATCTCAATACCTCTTTTGTGTAAAAATTTCAGCGTTGAACCTTTTTACAGTTTTTGAGATATGAAATTTTTTATTTTTGTCCCTTAATTATGCTCGCAACTGTAAGTTTGAACAGATTGGTATGGGAATCATAAAGGGTAAACCTGGTTTTATCACTGTGAACCCATGGGGGATGGATGCAGCTCGAGACCACGGCACCCCGCCGACAAGGTGGCTCCACTGCAAAGGAGCGGTGTATATTCTATCAACATTGCTCTGCTCTACGGAGCCCACTGCAGACGATAGTCTTTTGTCCTGTGTTTTCACTTGGCAACGTTCGAATGCGTTGCTATGACTGAGTAAACAAGAAAAAAGAGCATTGCTTCCTGAGTTGATAATAACTGAAAATTTGAAAAGATACAAATCGCTGCACTAGTGACGCACACTAACGTCTATGCCGCGCGCAATCCAAAAGAACGAGTATCGGAGTCCTGCAGGCGGAATTGACGTCTAAAATCCTGCACACTCTCGCTTTTGCGCAAAATTCTGTGATGACGCATGCAGAGCTTTTGCGCTCGATACACTGGGCAAACGCGCAAATTTTTTAAAACAAACCGCCACCAGAAACATCTAGCGTCAGATAGGGCGTCCAGTTTGCTTTCGGTGCTACAACGGGTTTATTATTTTCAAGATATCCAATATGTTTTATGATAGAATTGGGCTTAATATTACTTTTGAAGGCACTGAGTAGCATCTATTGTATTTTTCTGCTCGTTAGTACATGGTATTTAGTTCGTAGTCATGACAACGTCTTTTGGATGAACGAAGCTGGAAGTTTTTTGACCAACGGATAATTCTCACGCGTAAATAGGAAGGTACTTTTTTGCGCAAAATATTTTGCGTGTTCGCGAGAGTTTCCTCAACTTTTGGCTTGCGTGTGTCACAGCCATAAGCCAGAGAATACGGCGGTAGAAATTTTATCAAAATTTTAAGTAGACACACAGTAGTGCTTGTGAGGAAAATACAACATATTCGAACGCGGTGAAGTGAAAACACAAAACAAAAGACTATCGTGTGCTGCAGGTTTGACAATAACGTTGCTGGCTCAGAGACAATGTTGACGTCACAGTGATCTCAAGGAAGTACCGAGGTGCGCTTAGAAATTGCGCGTCTGTACTACATTTGCTGCACACCTACCCGTGCCCTGAGTGACAACCGGGCAGAGACCTGTATTGGTTTATTTTCGCGCGTTTGACCCGCAGGTCTAAAAATAGCACTTCGCATTAGACGCCGCTACCGTCGCTGCCAAACACCCTGAAAATTTGAGTTACCAAGTCATATATCTCCATGTGAATTATCGAATTTTAGTCAAACGTTATTTACTTGAAAAAAACTTCAATTTATTCTATATTACAGCATCAAAGTTGTTCAAATTAAAATTTAAGCGTCAATATTTTGAATTTTTGTGTATTAATGCAGTACGCTGCCTCAATAAAGAAAAATATTCAGTTTTTACTTTATGGAAGACTTGAACAAAAATAACAACATGGAAATGAGTTACACTTTTTGCTTCCTGCCATAGACTAAGAGGGTTTGTTGTGTATTCATTTCTAGACGTGTGTAACAAACAGTTTTCTGCCATTTATGGCGTAAAACTGAACCATGGCGTGTATTTGTGATTTAGTAACAGATATTGTCGTTATATTTGACGGGCTGATGCTTCTGAACATATGAAAATTGAACAGCATCTGTAAAGGATTTTGTTAGCTTTTGTTTGAGTTTCCCTCAAAATAAAAATTGAATATTTTCCTCTGATTAAGGCAAGTTACTGCATCAATGTTTAAAATTTTAAAATATTGATGTTAAGGTTAAATTTGAAACGTTTTTTTACTGTAATATATAATAAGCTGTGGTTTTTCCAAATAAATCATATTTAAGAGGAATTCTATATTTCATGTTAGGTTATATAAGCCAATCGCTAAAGATCCTAATGTTAGAGTTGATTGAGATCCTATCCCTAGACCTGCTGGTAAACCACCCGATCGAAATCAATATGGCTGCCGCACAATTGCTTGGTTGAAACCAAGATCATCGAAAAGAGGCTACTATCACGACGGCCCCGCTGTAACTCAATGTACGGTTAGGAGTGCAGCAAATAATAAAACTTATTTAAATACTCATGGAGACATAACACTACTGAAATGCTGCATGGTACGCAAGAGGATGTATCTTTTTTCTAGGTTACAAACAAAGGAAATGCCGTAGTGGACTTACATTCTAGATATCATTATGACCCATTGCTTGGTCTCCATCAGGCAACAGTATGCGCTGCCATCGTAGATACATATAAGATTGTTTGTAGCCACTTACGGCCATTACGGATGACTTTTATTATTGAGTTTTAGAGCTTTCAATGCAATATTTTAGGCTCAAGGCGCATTTTCTTGTCCTGATTTTAAGACGTTTAGTGTACCTATGCGTAAATGATAGACTTTCACTACAAGACCTAGGCACTTTCATTAACATGCGGAATATGTCAATATAGGCAACACGCAAGCGCTCAATGGATTTCTTTTTGAAGTTACACAAAAGTGAGTTGCAAACTTGCAGTGTACGGGGCAACAATAGGATCGGAACAGCTGGCATTTGACGTCTTCAGAGCAGTGACTGAATGAAGGAGTTATCAACTCCATGGAGCTTTAGCGTTTCTTTCCCTATATACAGGTCATCACAAATCTCATCAGTGTTTTTGTGACCCAGGCAAGAGAAGCTTTTTATATATATATACGTACGTAAGTTCCACACCATTCAAAACAGAATGTTTATGACCAGGCACGCTTTTGATTCTTGGCCTAATTTGTATATATGCACACGGTTTTTACCGTATTATACTCAATACAAAGACTAATCTCTTGGCTCTCGCAGATTGCAAGCAGCTTTTGTAATTCTGTAGTATGGAGAGAGGCAAGTACTATGTCGTCAGCATAACTAAGGGCGTTAACTGCCTTACTCATAACATGACAGCCTACTATATCAGCACTGAACTTTGTAGAGATACACTCAATGAAGATATTGAACAGAATGGGAGTCAGTAAGCCTCCTCGTCGTATACCAACAGTCATACCAAACACTGATGACATTTCTGTCCCCCATTTTACGTAGCATTTTTGAGTTTGAAACCAATACTTTAGTGTTTTTATAGCGTAAGGAGGTATTTCTTTCTCCAGCATTCACTTAATTAGAGAGCAATGGTGCACTCTATCAAATACTGCCTTAGCGTCTAGAAAACAGATACATTGGAGAGCCATTGTCAATGAAAGAATTTCTAACATGTTTTATTGCAAAGACAGCCATTTGTGTACCGTGGTGTGCTTTAAAGCCAAATTGGTTATCTGCAGTATCCATATACGCTGACATCCGTCGCTCAAAAAACAAAACTTTCAGAGTGACGTAGCGACAGCTATGGGGTGGTATAGTTGCACTTGTCTGATACACACTTCGTCTTACTTTCTACAATTGGGAATATTATGACCTGCATCAGACTGTCTGGGAGTAAGCGTAGAGTTAGGCAGCCAGTAAGGAAGGCAGCAAGCAGGATAACAAGCTCCGGAGGGCTGTAATTTGTAAGCTCCGGCCGGAACCTTGTCCGCACCTGTAGCTTCATTATTTTTAAGTAGGTCTAATACTTCACGAACTTCGTCGTCCGATACAGTACATCGGTCATGAGGTGAGCTCATATTATCTAGAATCCTCTCAATGTAATCTCTATGATTATTGAGATTTCCGGAATTCAGCAATGTTACTTTCTCCTGTGATTCCATCTGTCGATTGAGCAACAGTGTGCACCTTCGTTTTTAAATTTTTTATTTCCTTCCAAAAGTCATGTAGTACAGACGCACAATTTCTAAGCGCGCCTCAGCACTTCCTCGAGACCACTGTGACGTCATCATTGTCTCACTGAGCCAGTAACGTTATTATTGAGCCCGCTGCAGACGATAGTCGTTTGTCCTGTGTTTTCATTTCACCGCTTTTGAATATTTCGTATTGTTCTTGCAAACACGACTGTGCGTCTACCATAAGTTATCTAACACTAAGAATGACCGTCGTGTGTTCATATATAAATTTATATATTTATTAATATGTTTCGCGTCACGTTCTTAACGATATAGGCGAAAAATAGTCGAAACATACTGTATGTTTGTTCTCTGTTCACGACGTAAAAATTCAGTATCGTAGGTGATTCATACAGCAGAGGAAGCCATGATGTTTCACGCGGCAGCAGTCACATTTCTTCCTGTTTTCTGTCATCTATTGACAAAGAATTTTCTCTTCAAGCCGAGCTTTAAGAGAAAAAGCAGATGTACTGCAGGTCAATTGGTCGGTACTATGGATACGCTACTAGGAATTATGTAGTTTAATTAATTCAGTCATGCTTTACTGCTTGCTAATGTAAAGGTTTTTCTGCACCTCTTCCAAGGCCTGGGGCGATTGTGCTGCTAATTTCAGGTGTCTAGCAGCCTGGAAAACAGGTAGAACAGGGGATACTTAGTGAAAAATGGACCAGGAATGAAAATACTCAGGGAATTTCTGTGTACGGGTGTCGGTGTACGTGCGGACGGCGTTCAAGTTCGTGTGCTGTGCCTGCTCGCTGTATCGC
Organism: Parhyale hawaiensis; assembly: GCA_001587735.2. Lineage (NCBI taxonomy): Eukaryota > Metazoa > Arthropoda > Malacostraca > Amphipoda > Hyalidae > Parhyale > Parhyale hawaiensis. The sequence continues at coordinate 32,559,805 of LQNS02278097.1, read as the reverse complement.
AGGTTAGGTTAGGTAAGGTTAGGTAACGTTAAGTAAGGCAACGTTAGGTTAGGTAAGGTAACGTTAGGTAAGGCAACGTTAGGTTAGGTAAGGTAACGTTAGGTAAGGTTAGGTTAGCCTAGGTTAGGTTTGGTAGTGCTTATTGTAGTCACCAAAATAAGAGTATCAGCTGAAGTTTGGATGAAGTAAATCTCAGAAGAGAGTACGCATCACGATGGAAGAGATTGTTTAGAGAAGCCGTATGCATCTACATCGAGTGGACTTCAACGCAGTCAATGAAAAACCGGAATTCAGCTATGCTGTTCGAGTGCCATCATCTGCAACCTGGAATATATGCTACCTATCAGTTTTCTATGAAGCTTTGCAGGATGACCACATTTTTCCAGCAGATGAATACACTGTTGAAACCAGGAAGCTCAGGGCTAATTTTGGCCTATCTATTTCGTCAAGAGCGTGACACGAAACCTATAAATAAATAAATAAATAAATATATAAACACACGACGGTCATTCTTAGTATTAGATAATTAATGCAGGTTTACTTTAAAATTTTGCTGTAGTATCCAATTTCTATGTACTTATATTTTTTAAAATGTAATGGTAATAATAACGCCTGTTTAACCAACGGATAAATAAATAATTTAAGCAGAGTAGCGCTATCTATTCAAGTAATCAGCGGGAGGTGTGTTATACGCACTCACTGGCATCACTTCGCCACCACTGCCAGCGCCTACAGATTTTTCGTATCTTTCGGGCTGGTGCCACTCGGGAGCGCTATCCTCGTTTACGACGATTTGTGTACGCAGATCGTGTGCGTGTGAGCGGCGTTCACGTTGGGGCGCTGCGCCGCTCGCTGTATCGGTGATAAAGTTAGGTTGGTTTTGTCTAGGTAGTGTTTAATTTAGTGGTGGCGCGCGCAGAAGAGCTTACTTGAACGAGCAATCGTCGTGAACGACGACAGTGCCATCCAGGAAAGCGAACGTCAGCATATCTTACATTGCACTCGTGTTTCGCCCATATATGGGCCGAAAAAAGTAAGGAATTTACCGAATATGCATCTTAAATAATACTCTTAATACGTCTAAGGATCTTTAGATACCGCGTCATATACCTCCATAGGAATTATTGATAGATATTAAATCTGACTTATCTAAAAATTTAATACAGTCTATTCCCCATTGAAGCAAAAACGACCATTTTTAATTACAAATTAAACAGCGATTTTTTTAAAATCTTGTATATTGATATAGTAGGTGGCCTTAATTCGAAAAAATGTCTAGTTTTTATTTTTAAGGAAGACGCAAGCAAAAGTAAAAACATGCCAATTCGAACGAGCTTCTAAATTTCATGTGTTCAAAAGCATCAGCCCGTCAAATATAACGACAAAATCGCTAACGAAATCACAAATACACTTCACGGGTTCAGATTTACACACATAAACAGCAGAAAGCGGTTTGTTAGACACGGCGAGAAATGAAAACAAACCCTGTTATAGTTATATACTAGGCCTACCACCTGTAGCTACGTATTCTGGATGCAGGATAATTAGCCTACCCCTTTTTCTACTAGCGGTAGCTTATGGTTCCACTCAATTTCTAATAAATAAATATTTCCTTGTTCAAAGAATGGCTCGGAACTCGTTCAAAACGTTGCTCTATGCTACGCTGTCAGTAAGTTTTAAGGTCATTGGAAGCTATCTAAACACAGCGTCACTGCCGCAGTGCAGTTGTATGTCCGTTTGGTTGTCACGAAGCCAATTTGGAAGATAACAGCACATAAACAGTTAGGTATACTTTCCTTCCAAATTATTTTTTCTGAATCTTTAGTGAATAATCTAATGAAATAGATGTATTTTTATACTCATGTATGACATTATTGTGAAGCCTCTAGTTGCTATAAAGGAGTATCATAGTGTGGTGCCATATGGTGCCGATAGCGCTACCGTCGTTCACGATACCTTGTGCGCGTGTTTGTGTACGCACAGCGTGTGCGTGTGAACGGCGTTCAAGTTAGCGCTCCGCGCTGCTCGCGGTATCGCTAATTATGTTAGGTTAGGTTTGGTAAGGTTAGGTAGGGTTAGAAAGATTAGGTTGTTTTAAGTTGGGTTAGGTTAGGTGAGGTCAGGTTAGGTTAAAATGTTAGGTAAGGAGGTTAGGTTAGGTAAGGGTAGGTTAGGTTAGGCTAGGTTAGGTTAGCTTAAGTAGTGTTTATTTTAGTGGTGTCGCGAGCAGGTAAGCTTAAGTGAACGCAAAGGCGTCGTGAGCGACGGTAGTGCGTACCGGTAAGAGAATACGAGTACAAACTGCTCATGAGGTCTTCTTGACAGACACATCTCTTTGAATAAAATTTTGGATGCATTGACGGACACTGACCGTGAAATATATTTATAGAACCTTTTGATGTTCATTATCTAACTGATAAGGAATCTGAAAATGAAAACCCAACGTTAACATGCTTTCAAGTAGACCGCTCGGGGCACCTGCAGAACTACATAAACTGCCTACAGTAGATTATCAAATAGACGAGACATTCTCAGAAAGTAACTCATATAAAAAACTATACCTACTTGTAAACCCAATCGCCTGGACGAAGAGCGTAATTCCAGCAGGCTGCGGAATTTTCCCTAGAGAAAATTATCCACTATTATGATTATTTCGTTACTGGTTTTACAACAGCCCGTTATGCGACGTGATTCAAGCAGTGCGACTCAGTTCATTATGCTAAATCATTATGTAATTTTTCTCTCAGCATTCTTGTCAGAAGGTCTCAGTCGCCGTAGAGCCCTACTACTGGCAAGAAGAAGGTGCAAGACATCAACACTACGCTGCTCAGCTGAATCAATACCCTCAGCCAGGCAACGCAGTGCGTCAAACGAAAATAGAAGTAGTCAGAAGGAAGAAAACACTCATGCCAAGGGCCTCATCCTTGGGCCGCACACAGGGGTTGGGGGGAGTCCCAATGAATGAGTCGCTTAGCACCATTCGGCGGCCCCCCTAGCGGAACAGAAGGAGAAGTATAATGAACCTACAGAACCTAGCAAACTAACCTTCTCAGCAAGAATTGAAGCCAGTTGCAACATTCCCTGCAGAGAAGGCATTCGGAGCAGTTCTTGGGTTCGTGAGACCCATATGCATTTTGATAATAATAGGACCCTCGGCCTCCAGATTATGCTGCTGAGGGAGAATTATTCCAATAATGGAGTTTTTTTTATCAGTGGAGTTTTTAAAATTGTTTATGAACGAAGAAATCCTGGAACAGATGAGAAAGGAAATGACCAAGTAGCTGCCTATACAATCATAAGAATTAGACCTGATGTGAAAGTTTAAACTCTTGAACTAAGCTCTAGGTGTTCATTGCTATTTTCGTATTGAGTGGATATAATCCTCTCCCTAAAACACATATTTATTTATTGGTCAAACTCTGCTGATGTTTGCATTGATGCGGTTTCAAATGCAATGTTGTCGAAAACCACAACAAATGTTAACATTTCAACAGTAGCAACATCGATACCTCACAAAAATATACGAGACTATATGGCCTCTAATCCCTTTGTTAGTTTTGTACTTGTATTACCATCTATGAATACATGGAATTAAAAATTTTGTCTTCAATCATTTTTATTTACATCCACATGAATCATTTTTATTTACATCCTCAAACTTTTTACTCATGTGAAAAACGGGATAAACAACACAAGCACACCTACTCACATGCACACACACTTAGCAGTCGAAATTATACAGGTACTCCTCGTGATACGAACATCCATCTCCTATATAGGGGAATTACTACTCGCTGGGCTGGTTGCGTGGCGTTTTGTCAACCTCGTGGAGTTTCTCCGTACCCACGTCGCCAGTCTGGTGTGACTTAATAATAATACTTACAATTTTACGAACATTCATGGCCAGCATGTCTATTGTCTATTGTTGGTAAAATGCCGTATTGAGTTTGTTGCTTCGTATGTATGCTCTGTAATCATTCTATGTGGTGTTTTTCTCTGTCTTGTAAATGTTTCTGGTAAGAATTACCGAATAATACTTTCTTATTTACAGCATTAATTCTATTTAAATGACCTTGAAAGGCAATTATTAGGTAACTAAAGAATTGTATATATCGACTTATAAACAATTCAGCTTACGAACAAGTGACGGAACAACCTCTTGGATCCTCTTGTGTTCGCATGGTGGAGATTTGCTGACATATGATTGACTTCAAGGTAAATTTTACAGAATCTCAATATGGCGTTTAGCTACCTATTCGACTACTACATTAAAATCAACACTCCATTATAGGCCTAGATATTTATTTGGTGTTCCACAGGTGCTGGGCCGGGGACAGCTGTCCCCATTTATCTATAGCGTCACTGTTGATAAGGTTGAAGGCGTACCGGCGTATACGTTGTGCACGTTTGGTGGATTTGCGCGATTGATCGATCGCGCTGCGCGTTTGGTGGATCGTTCAAATTTTAAAATGGAAAACAAAAAAACCAGTCCTTGTCTCCCCTAACCTACCCGACATTAAACCCGAATATAGTCCAACTTACCCGAAATTGCGGCCTAATACCTACAACATCCACCAAACGCGCACATCATGTATACATGGGTAACGAAACAGGTATATGTACTAATTATTTGGAATGGTTTTCGGGACCTATTGAGTGTTGTGGTATATGGGTTATGCTCAACATATCCTGTCAATAAAACGCAATATTAAACCCATTTCACCCACATCCTTCTGGTCATATAGGGGAATTACCCAATTGCCGAACTAACTCTATTTCCAACAAACAGTTACTATTTGATAGAATTATTATTGTCACCCATCATATATAACGGTTTGTTCTGTTTTTATTTCTGTTTTAGTTACTCTTAAACATGAAATTGAATATATATATTTGATCGGGGCAACACACTCCATAAATGTTCAAAATTTTAAAATATTGATATTCAGGTTACAGTTTCAAATGGCTTTGATGCAGTAATTTGGAATAAAATAATGTTTTTCTGAGTAAGTCAGGTTTGAGAGTAAATCCATAATTCATATGACGGTATATGGCCCGGTAGCTGAAGATCTGTGGCATAATGGTGGGCATCTAAATTGTCAAAATTTTTAAACCTGCGGATCAAACACTCGAGCGAAACTAGAACGCCTCGTGGCGTAAAACCATCACCTGGGGTGGGAGCAAATTTCATCGCCGTAATTTTTTATGGCCAGCTAATCCTAGTTTTATGGCATGGGTCACATCGAGGACAGCCCTCCAGACTCCCTGCAAAATATCATGAACATAGCTCAACTCCTTCCACCTGTTTCTGGGAGAAAAGCAAATTTCATTGCCGTCATTTTTTATGGTCAGCTAATCCTACTTTTTTTTGCATGGGTGACATCGAGAACAACTTTCCAGACTCCAAACAAAATATCATGAACCTAGCTCATCTCCTTTTACCTGTTTTTGGATGGAGAACAAATTTCAGCGACGTCATTTTTATGGCCAGTTATTCCCAATTTTTTGGCATGGGTCACATCGTGGGCAACCCATTAGACTCCCTGCAACAAAATCACTTTGTTCGCGGGTGATAACCAAGACGGGCTAACGCACACCTTCCCGGCTGTATTTCAGTGTACGGGTAGGAGTGCAGCAAATGTAGTTCAGATGCACAAATTCCACTGTTAAGCAAAGGTTGACAACTTCAAAGAGTGTGGTGGGCTGTCCTCAATGTCACACATGCAAAAAAAAAAAAAATATATGATTAGCTGGCTATAAAAAATGACGGCAATGAAATTTGCTCTCCACCCAAAAACAGGTAGGAGAAGTTGAGCTATTTTCATGATTTTTTACAGGGAGTCTGGTGGGCTGTCCTCGATGTGACCCATGCCAGAAAACTAGGATCAGCTGGCCATCAAAAATGACGGCGATGAAATTTGCTCCCACAGCGGCTGATGGCCTTACGCCACGAGGCGTTCTAGTTTTTAGATTAGATAAGCAGCAGCAGGCGGACCAACAGGCCCATTCCCATAGAGACACCGGGACTTACACCCCGGTCCTCTATCGGATATTGCCTTTATGTTAGCATGATTTAGATGACAGAGTAAAGAAGAAGAAGAAGAAGAAAATGAAGATCTCAGCCCCGAGTCAATCACGCATGCACCCAAGTGCAATTTATAGCCGCTGATCTGCGAAGCTTAAGAGTTTGAGAAACGTAGAATTGTAGAGAATGTCTTTCCCAATGTTTATCAAAACGATTTTTAAATGAATTGACTGTCTCCGCAGCGACATTGTCGGAGGGGAGTATCTTCCAAATGTTCACCATGAAATACGGAGAGAACTGCCGGCTTAAGGTTGTTCTTCACGCCTATTATGCTTGAGCTTCCAGCTGTTGTTTGGCTTTCGATCATTAACGTATCTTTCAAGAAGTCCGGCTGTAAGACGTCGTTGAAGCCAGTCAAAACTTCAATGTTTCTACTTATTAGTTGCCCCCTGAGTCGTCTTTGCTCGAGAGAGATCAGGCTAGCTTTTTTTAGGTGACATTTGTATGGCTCGTTTTATAGTTGAAGTATCAATTTTGTTGCTCTGCGTTGGATTTTTCTATGCTATCGATATCTTTGCACAGATATGGCGACCAGAATTCAGCAGTGAATTCTATAAGTGCAGGCCCACGAACACTTTGTACTAGGGAATGATGAAGTCCTTGGATTTGTATTCGAAATTCCTGGTGACGAATTCCAGTACTCTGCTTGCCATCTTCACTCTCTTGTCAACTTGTTGACTGTGTTGTAATTTGTTTGTAACGGTTATTTCCAAGTCACGTTGTTGGATAATGCTGCCAATTCTGTCCCGTTCATTTTTAATTGAGTTGAGGGATTCTCCTGTCCTACGTGCATTACTGAGCATTTGATGACATTAAAGTTCATCTGCCACGTTGTGCTCCATTCCATGAGATGGTCAAGGTCTTGTTGGAGCTCAGCTCTTATTCTGGCCGGATGGCATAGTTTAGTATCATCAGCAAATTTACTGATTTTACTACGGATTTATAATCGAGATCATTGATGTAAATTATGAAGAGAAGTGGACCAAGCACGCTACCTTGTGGAGATTCAGATGATACCTGCGTCAAGTCGCTTGTCTCTCCTTCAAGCATCACTGGCTGCTCCCCACCCGTAAGCGATACTTGGATCCAGCGTAAATAGTCTCTCTGGATGCCATGGGCTTTCGACTGTTACATTAACGGTTGGTGAGGGACTTTGTGAAAAGCCGTTTGGAAGTTTAAATACACGAGGTCCACACCCTAGTCTTCATCTCCAATCTCTGTAACTTTCGGAAAGAAGTCCAGTAGGTTTTTCAAGCAGCTTCTTCTGTTTCAAAAGCCGTGCTAAGTGCTGGAAATGAACTGGTGCATTCTCAGATGATCAGTGATGCGCTTCGTCAAGAGGCATTCGATGGTTTTGCTGACGACCGATGTGAGACTGTTTGATCGATATTTGCTGGGGCTTTTCTTATCCCCCTTCTTATGTATCGGGATAACGTTAGCTAGTTTCCAATCCTGTGTTTCGGTATTGCGTTAGCTAGTTTCCATTCATGTGAAAAAAGTGCTTACTTTTCTCCTGAAATATCACATTCCCAGTGAATCAACCTATTTGTAGAATATTCGAGCATATGTTATTACATAATAAATCTGCTGCATATAACTAGAGCATATGTTATTCAAGACACCCCCCGCAGAAATGCCCCTTTACACTGTGCACTTTCAGAAATTTTAGACACTGTTGGAAGGGGGAATCCGGATACCCTGCCCCCACCATCAAGCTCATCCTCATCTTTTAGTTCACTCGGGATTTCGCGCCCTTACAAACAGAGCTATGCCACATCAAGTACGTATAATACTACTTCTCTCCGGCCTTAACATTCTCAAATGCTGTGATTTTTTCTGGTTTTGTTGTAGAGCGCAGGTAACCGTGGGGGTTCTGCTATAAAGAACAGGCACCAGTGAGGTTCTTTTATGGAAAACAGGTACCAGTGGGGTTTGGTTGTTGAGAGCATTCACCATTGGGGTTCGATTGCGGAGAACATTCATCATTAGGGTTCTGTTGTAGAGAGCAGGCGCCAGTGGAGTTTTGTTAGGAAGAGCAGGTATCAGTGGGGTT
>LQNS02278097.1:32496750-32540613 GCA_001587735.2 Parhyale hawaiensis | reverse complement strand
AATTTCTTCCCTATCTAAAAGTGAAGAAGATGTGTCAAACAAGATCACAAGCAAGACACAAGACACAAGACACAAGTAAACAAGCAAGACCGGTTCACAGACTTTTAGTATAATATAGATAGATAGATGGTGGTGACTTCCGAGAGGCAGTTATGTAGGCTGCCCAAGTTTCCTGAGAGAAAACGCGATGATACCAGCAAGTTAACTCTTGCTGCCTTTATCCCTGATCAAGGGTTAGTAACGAGAAGCTTATCTTTAGTGCAACTTCAACCGTCACATTCCACTCTATGTTTTCGCTGAAGGTCCGTTGTCGCAGACGAGCGAGACAGCACCACGCGTCCCATGCAGTCCATATAGACGTTCACTGAGCTCCTTTGGGCTAGACATAACTGACCCATGTGTACAGTCAAATTCGCTTGCATTAAAACAAGACGAGACTGCGCGGTTCCTGGTCCACTGCATGCGCGTTAAAACTGAAGAGCAGAACGGAGTAAGAAGATGCTGGCCCCTCGAGATGGGCTTTCGTTTCGAAGTGATTATGAGGAAACGGTTATACTATTGTAGTGAAATTAGCTCCCTAATTCTTGAAAAGGTTATTATTTAGGACTTATTTTTATAGTTTTATATTCGTTTATTCAATTTATTGAGGAGCCTGGCTCCTCTGGCCCCAATACACGAACCACCACTAGCAATGATGATACCCTCTGCAAAGTCCTGCATGTATCATGAGGGCTTGCAAAGTGAAAAACGATGGAAACGGATTAATATACTTCCGCAAATGCAATAAACATAGACTTCTCCGAATGCAAAATGTAAATGCCTCCCTCGAAAGGAAATCAGCGCAAGTGTGCAGGGTCTATCGATCGTACTATTGGTAGCAAGAACGTTAAGGAGAGATTTATAACTGCCCAGATATCGATTACTGAGTCAATTATTAGCATTCCTTGCATAACAAAAATTGGGAGTTCAAAAAGCAATGGTAGTTGGTGGAGATAAGACGATCGCACGCAGGAGTACTTACTATATACGGTGTATAAATAAAAAATCTGTTTTCGGTAGAGTAGTTGCTAGTACTGCACAGAATAGTGTATTATCAGAATCATAACTAATAGTAACCAATATTGTCGCTACAGTGTTCGAGTTTCTCTGTTGTTAATCCTGTCTATATTAGGTTGATTAGTTATCTTTGCTCCTGTAGCAGCTAGTAATCAGGATGTTGCCAAATGGTTCAAGCGTCCTTTGCAGATTTAAAGAGAAATATATACAGTATGGAGTTGAACTGGTTTTGCTACCTAAAGAACTAACTAGGACTTAATTATTTTAACTTACTTATATTATTAAAGTTTATTATGAACTCATCAGAAAATAAAGGATGAACTTTATTGATGTACCAATGAAATGCGAACTTTTAAGCATTTGCCGACAGCAGAAAGTTAAGTTAAAAACGGCTGATTTTATGAAGAGACTTAGCACGCTCTTCGAAGAAAATTTGTACCAGATATATAAAATGAGCCATTACCAAACACACGTCCAGCTAATTTGAGACTTTCATGTGTTTTTTGCAGGAGACTGAAATTCGAAGATATTTCTGCTACGTAATATTAAAAAAATTCGTTATCAAAGTATCAAACATTAGAAAATTAGACAGTAACGGAGACTGAGTTGTAGACAAACAGTCATGGTTCTATGGGTCTATATTGTTTAAAGCAAAAACTGAAATTGTATCCCTTTGTAAGGGTTTATTTGTTTTTTGCATAAGAACACGCAGTTGTACTGTAGTGTTCCTTTAGATTTTGGAAATTTGGTGTTCGTCTCTGTATTATGATTTAGGATGAGCCTAAAAACTTAAGATATACATTACAACCATGATGACGTACAATAGTGAAGAGATAACATATTTTTCACCTTGAAGGTAGCCATACTGCCAGTATTTAAACCAGATATCGAGCTGATTACTGTGCAGGCACATACACTGTTTCTTCACGGTCAGCCCTGGAGGCTTGAGGCGATGATGTCATACGCTATGGAGGGACCATAATGAATTGCTCATCTCATTCACTAGAAGCAGAGTACCAAAAAATGTGGAACAACGAGCCCAACCCTCAGCATGATACTCTCTGCCAGCATGGTACCGATAGCTCAGATCCTGGTTAGTCATGCACCATGAATGATGTTTTGAATGCCGTCATCGTGGGGGGGGGGGGCGGCTCAGAAAAGTTATACCCTAGTAACTAACCGACTTGTGCAGCTTTTGTGATGTTGGTGGAAGATTGATGTCATCATTATGATTCTATACTTGCAAAATGATGTAATACTACTATGGATGCTCTGCACACTGCACAGCAATTGGTCTCCGAAGCTATCTCAAGTCACAGTTCCAGATCGAGTTTTTGTTCTAACATACTACCCTCTTTTGAATGATTGTTCTTCCCTAACAGAATTTCGCCGCCCCAATGTTTGGGTCTATTTTGTACTCGAACGTATAACAATTTTAGCATACATATAACTATCAGTCATCAAGTTTGTATTCATGTCAATTGTCAGTAGGAATACATTACACGTCAGCATTTTTAATATTTCAGTTAATGTACGATCAGTGAACTGAAAAAAGTGGACGATGTGGTAAAAGTAGAGATAAAATTAACTTGCCCGCACACCTCGACTGGGAAATCTACACGCACTGGTCTGTGCTACAGATTATGGAGTGCGCGGCTGCAGTCGACCACAGATCTGCAAGAGCTATGGCGCCAACCGCAAAAGTCTCTTAAGAGACGAACTGCGACCCCCGATCATTCCAGTTTCGGGTTAGGGTCAGCACTCCTTCAATAGCATCTAAACACAGTTTATGCTTACTCAGTAAGCTGGCAACAGTCTCGAACCTACCTGTTTCGCCGGCTAATAAATATGCCTAGGTCAAATTTATAGTGCCAGTGTGACGTTTAGAAAAACCAGCTAGTTCGCTAGTAAACATGATTTGTAATAGCCCTGCCTACAAACTCTCCAATACGCATAGCCGATGGCAGGGCGTACTCTCACCAAACAGGGGCTAAACAATGAGCCGCACTGTGATGTAGCGTGTCTTTATACTTTCAACAGCTGGGATAAGCTGTGCTGCATACAATTATTGTACCATCTCCTCGTGTGTACCTAATAAAGCCGATTATCTGGTCGATTGATTCCGCGTCTTGCTATTACGGGTATAAGAGATGCTCAGTCGGCATCATTGATGCTATTGACAATCGTTGTAATTGCCGCTAGGAATTCAGTAGTAAATTTTAGACTTGCACAGAGCATCATATTTGTACCGAGATCTTCGATTTACAAATGCGGGTTTACACAATATTCAAAAGCTAAGGAGGTATTGTGCGTAATATCTTACTGCTCTGTTTACTCACGGGAATTATCTGATGGTTAAGTGATCTCGAGCTTCGTTCCGAAGACCGCAGTTTCCATGGTTGCTTGATCAACACTTTTAATAAGTAAGGCAAAAATGAATATCATGAACCCATTCACTTTATAACTAATATAAACTATGAGTTTATGATAAAATATGTCAAAAATAATAGCAGCTTCGACTATAAGAACAATTTTAATTACGGCTTGATTCTACAGACAATTGTTTGTCAAATTCCATCCCGATGATTAGCAATCTCCGTCAAAAAGTGCAGCATACTTTTTCAGCATACTCGCCTCCATTTAAAATGATAAAATATAACTTTTCCTTGAAAAGTTCAGTCCTACTTTCTCTATCCACCAGCAGGTAAGGGAAACAAGAGAGCATAGATGAGCTCTTTGAACTTGTAATTAAAGCCACAACTAACATAATGGCGAAATAAATTATTTTTAATAACTGAAGAGTTTACCCTTTACATCGTTTTCTTCAGGAACAACTGACAGGTCAAAATCATAAAAGACTACTCAAATTAATCCTGACTAACTTTCAGGAATTACCATTTTAATCACGAAACACTCATACTTTACTCTGAGAAACACATCCCACTCTTCCCTATAATATCCCTCAGCTACGCATGACAGACTAAGACCATGATAAAGAGCTACGCTGGCACACACTGCCGCCGTGTGAACAGCGCATGAAATGCCACAGAAGACCACCATAAATCAAGAGGCAACTCTGGGCGACACGTTCCTGTTGAAAAACTTGCCTGTTTCGTTGTCTGCGGGACACTTCTGATAACGAGACGGCCTAGTGCCGCACGGCTGCCCGTGTGTCTGCTAATGGTTATACGGTGTTGTGGATTTGGTGAGTACAAGTTACGTTAATATGGATTTGATAAGTAGGTAAATAACTTAGACCTGGGCACTATAAGTGGATTTTTGTGATTTTTCTACGTTTATTCACAAACGTACGTACGTGGGTATGTTGCTCATGTGAGGCCAAAAATGGATGTGATAAGGCTATTAATGCTCGAATAATTTGTTGAATAAATGTCTAATCTAAAGTATAGTGCGTACATAAATGAATGGGATGAGTGAGCTGTACATTGGAGAGGATTTATCACGTTAGTATCAACTGACATAAAAAATGAATTAGGTAAGTTTAGTTTAAGTGACATCAATTATTTCATATCTTCTGATGTATATATAAAATATGATATTTGCAATTTACATTGAAATTGGTCTCAGAAGTAAATTTATCACCATAAACATTGTCTCATATTGTAGACCGACAATCCCAACACGAAACTTTAGGCAAATAGCAAATATTAACCGATGCGTTCTCCTATATACATCGGTCTTTTTTTGCCAATGAATTTCCTTTTAGAATAGGCCTGATGTGTGAAAATCCGAAAAAAATAAGTGAGGGAAACGTTAGTTACAAAAAAGTGGGGTTGGAGACAAACAGTTTACACACATAATCAGGGTTTTGAAGAGACATAAGTGCAACATTTTTGGATTTGTGTACATGCAAGTCTCAAAGAATGACATCACTGAGGATGCAATTAAAGTTGCTTAATTAATGAAGAAAATAAGTGCTCTAAGGTTACTTTGATGATAATAATAAACGACGATAAAAACTTCATATTTTTGTGGATCTAACATGATGCCATATCTGTTTAAGTAGCTTGAGGATGTCTTCTAAGAGTCCAGTTGTCTGTATTTACATAGGTTTTCATCTACTGAATTGTTGCTACCGACAGGAAGAATAAAGCTGATATCAGTGCTGTCAGTATAGTCACAAGAAAAATAATTATGAATAATGCAGGAACTGAGCTTCCTATGGCGATTGCGATCGGCGCTGTACAGTCTTAGGTTGTAGTTCATGGGCGATAGGTCGTCGATATAAGGGTAAAGTCGTGCACCCATTGGACATTAAACTGCATAGGCTCTACGCCCACAAGTCTCCAAACTGTAGTTCATGGACGAGAGTTCACTTAAAAATCGTCAATACAGACTGGACGAAGAAGAAGCAGCATTATGAAGTCACCTGAGTGTAATTAATGGACGAAAATATACTAAGATATAGTGGGATCGGGCCAAAGAACCAATATAGATTGTAAACCTACTTCACTACTTTCATTACCAAAGCATAAGAAGTTTACTGCGTGTAACCACGATACAGATGAAATTCCACAGTTCTAAAAATACCACAAAATCTTACTTCATGTATCACGCGTCGTGAGCAAATTCCTGCTGAATAGAAAAACAAATTTTAAGAGCAAGTAGCATCTATCTTGATTATTTATTGATGTTTCATCAAACAAGGGGTTATTTTTGATTATCGACCACATTACATAGTAAGGTAGTACATCGCCGTTACGTAGAATTGCGGCCAACTGTACGCGGGTTGAGACCACCTGTCGAGAGAGAAATTGAGCCGTCTGTTATCGGCAGCTGGACCACGCTTCTATTTATCTCTCAGATCATCTGCTAATGATGACTTTTTGCAGGGCAAAATTTACATAGAAGTGTGCGTATGTAACTACGTCGGCTTACAACTTTAGTGGTGCTTCAGTAGCAAGAAAATATGGGTGAATTTTTTTCGTAGGACAATCAATTTGAAGAAAACTGTAGAGTCGTGATGCTTTGGTACGGTAGGTAAAAATTGCGAATGAATTTTTCTTACGATAATCAAGTTAAGGCCAACTGCCGACCCAGTGCTTCAGCGACAGCGACATTTTATCATTACATTTTCTCTGTATTTCACTGTTAACTTCTAAGTTCATAACATAATTTGTATTTACAGCTTTCAACTATTGTTTTCACACATGTTACATTAAGTATAAAATAAGACATTAAATTTTAAATTAGGTCCTCTTGGACCTTGGAAATACAATAAAAACTTAAGTGCGAAAAAATCGTTTGGAGACCAACGTGAATAACTGCAGGTATTCGTGATGCACCGATTGTGGTCTCCAAAATCCTTTCGCGAATTAATGCGTTCGTGAATTGTCAACACGAAAACTAAAGCATCTTACTGTAATATATTGAACTTTTCCTATTTTAGAAGCGCATTTGCAACTTGGCACTATAACATGCGCTAAATAACGCTAAATGGTACTGTTAAATATTAGGAAATTTTTTTACTTTTATGTTTGATGAAAACTTAATGGTTGAGGATCCATGTTCTTCTCTCGTACAATGTCGTCACCTGTGGAGATGTTTCATTAGCAGATCACATTTAACTTACAGTGAATACCTCCAAGTTTCTTCAGACGAGGTCCAGGTGACGTTATGCACACTTCCTATCTTTGTATCGAAAACGTGGCTGGACGTCTGTCGGGGTTCATCATATCAGGTTATTAAAAACTGAGTACAGACATACATCAGATTTTATTAGCCAAGCTTTCGGCACAGGTACAAACTTGACCTGTACCGAAAGCTTGGCCAATAAAATCTGATGTCTGTACTCAGTTATTAATAACCTGATATGACTTCCTATCTTATGCAGAGGTGATTTTGCATTCCGTAACCAGCGGGCTGCCTATGTATTTTTAAAGTTATCCCACATTACACGTAGTAGCAAACAGCTGGATTATTGGCACTTTCCCATATACTTGTAACCAGTATACAACTTATTGCTAAAAGTTACAAAATATAGCTATTTTGCTTACAGCTAACACATGGGTGTTGTTGCTAATAAAAAAGTACAGCCTGTATATACCAACTTGAGATAGTGCAAATGCTGGCTTGGATGGGAGTGAATATGACCTAGAGTACGGGCGTGCGCACGTAGATAGCATCGTGACGAACTGCCTTCAGTGCTACAAAGAGGAACCTCTAGCGGCAATTCATTTCAGAGTGTGATCACATTGAAGGACTTGTTGGCATGTAAATAACTGATATCAGAAGATCAGGTAAGCGTGGTAATTTTGTGAGATGCATGAGCCAAAGCGGCGTTCATATTACCAGCCACTTGCTAGGTCCTGAAGAACAATGCAAGCTCCGTAATGTGATGATATGCGCATGAGTTATGCGCACCTTGTAGAGATTTTCCTTGGTTTGGTGCTCCATACTTTAAAAGTGGCTTAATATGTCAGATTCGCTGCAAAAAACATGGGAAATTTTGTGTTGTGTTTAAATCACTTTCTCTTGTGTTTTGGAGACTGAGTTTGTCATAAGGTAATAAGGAAATAACAAGTATCTGATGATCGTGAACATAATGTGAGCACAATTAACGTTATTATAGATATTTAGCTTGGTTTGGTGTCTCATACATATACATATTTGTTTCAATGCAATTGGGAAAAGAAAATTATATATAATATGTATTTAAATCCCTTTCTCTGTTACTCTCTTTTCGCTGTATGAAGAAAAATTGACATGCATCTAATCAAACAACGCCCAGTCTATATAGCAACAAATATAAACGTAATATAGAGATTTTTCATTGTTTGGAACTTCATATACTAAAAGTCAATGTAAGCTTTCAATATGATTTATTTCGATGATCACCAACTTTGAAATTTTTAAATTTTTCTAAAATCTCTTTACTTGGTACTGAAGAATCGGCTTATCACAGTGTGGAAAAACTGATAAATACCTAACCAGACTGCACATATTGGGGAAGAGAACAAGAGGACTGTCCAAACAGTCTGCACACCATGGCGAAACCAAATCTCGCTGCATCGAAATTCCACCCACCCGTTTGCTCATTAATTACCTGCACTTTTCATCTTATTTCCGTAAGAATAATGGAGGAAGATATTTCAATCCGTGCCAAAGTTGATGCCTCAAACGACTTGTTTTTCCTAATTCATGCGAAACTTGAAGCGTTTCCAGAGACGCAAAATGTGAAGGTAATTGTAAGCTGCGTAGAATGTGTGCATTGAGGACGGATTTATTGCATGCCGTCGTGGGTGATCAGTTAGAAAGATCTAGGCAGAATATGTCAGTTTTGACCGCAGTAACGTGAATCTTAATTTTTGTGAAGATAAACAGAAGATTGAAACCTATGCTGGAATTTGGTAAACGGGTAAGCTATACTCGTAAATGCTACAAGCTCCGAAACACACCTTGGTTTAAAAAATCAACGTTTAGGCCAGTGAAGTAGTTTATTTTCATGGAATATAATGAAATATTTATTTGTATGATATTAATAGCGATTGATTAAATGAATTGATAAATTAAAGGCTAAGATTGATGCATAATACTCTGTTATGTAAAGAAAAACAGGAATAAACAAGGAATGCATTAACATTGAAACCCTCTAAAGTTTCAAGCATGATCTCAATTACAAAGAAAACGTTTTCCTCAGTTACTTAAAGGTTGAGCTTAAATAATTTTATTTCTCTTTGAACAGAGCAGGTCAATGGCGCCATTCGCGGCCCCAGCTCTACAAGTGATACAACCCCCGAGGTTTGCGACCTTTTTGTTCCCATGATAGGCTGCAAGTGCCCATCTCTGCTGTAGAGAAGCTCGCTTGTTCTAGAGTAGCATAAATTACCATAACTAATGGAGACAAAAATTACATATGGCTGCCACAAACGACTATCACAGAAAACTTATCTGTCTCCAGTTGTGTTCCGTGCAACGAAGATTGAAAAATTTTAGAACTTATCACTGCGAATGAACGGATTGTCGCCAGACACTCAGAAAGAAATGGAAGGACTTGCGATATACGCATCCAAAGGAGAGTTGTTGGTAATGCAACGTGTGGCCACAAAATATTCTAATAGCTTCACTGTACGGAGAGTAAGACTGTTTAACAAAATTTCTCGGCATATTCGAACGCCACTGATATGAAAGTTGTGCATAGAGTTTAAAAATTTGCTGGATTCTAATTTAAAAACTATACCGGGTAGAACAGCTGTTGTGGTTGCGTGCACTGTGGAGATAATTTGTTGCTGGCTCTCGCATATTGGTGGCTAACTGCGACCCTATAGAAGACATCCAGCATCGTGACTCCACACACGTGAGGTGATGTGTGCAACGTCACCTGAACTCCGTCCGAAGACTGTCAGGGTAGTCAAGGTGAAACGGATAATAATAAAACAATAAATTACAACAAATATTCAACAAAAAGAAAAAAATAATTACTAAAAGTACTTATTAAATAATAATATAATAATGAAATATAACACAGAAAAATCTAATAAAGAAAAGTAATAATAATAATAATGATGTCAGAGCGTTCACTAATATTGATCTTCCTACCTCAAGTTGCTATCCACAATGACAGCGAAGTTTTCTTCCTGATTACATCACCAGGGCGAGAATAGCGGTGCTTTAATCTGCCTATAAGTTCATGGAAGCTTATGGGTTATAACTAACAAGGTCCTTAGTTTCTTGTTTATGTGTTCTCCATGTACCCTAGACAGTGGAGGTCAGCCAAAGCTATGTACCCATCCCTGCAGAATGAGATCTTAATATTGGGGCTAATTAGACAGGTGCAATGATCCTTCTAATTAATTAAACTTCCAGGTGAAACTTGTTGTGTTACCGGACTTGTCGTATTGACATTCTTGATACTATATTCTAACAACGTAATTAACAGTGTCTTTATATTCATAAATTTCTACAAACTGACGGAAAATAGGAACATGATAAGATGGGGAAGAACTAACCAGCTGTACTTAAAGAATGGAACTGGACAGCTATAAAAATGCCCGCGATTTGACCACTCATTGTGTAAACAATGCACAATTTCTGACCCGTGGAAAACAAGCTGTTAACTATGACAATTGTATAATTTATTTGTTTGGCACCAGAGTGCATTGTGTGACATCACAATCAGAACAGCATATTAGATTAGATTAGATAGGTGGCAGTAGACGAACCAACAGGCCCATTCCCAAAGAGACACCGACACTTACGCCGCGGCTATCGATGAGCTATTGCCATTATGTCAATAGGAAATAGATAACTGAGGAACAAAGAAGAAAAAACAGTAGGGGGAAAAATCACTGTCAAATAAACGATCATGCAAGCACCCAAGCGCGATCAATAGCCGCTAGTCTGCTCAGCTTAGTGTCGTCTATCTCTCTAGTCGGAGCGGAAAAGAGAAGATGGAGTAAGGTGGCCTCGGAAGCTTAGGCTGTTAAGAGTTTGCGACTCCTGGAGGAGGAGTTCTTAGCAGTGGAGTATGTCTCTCCCAGTGTTTGTCAAGCGATTTTTAAACGTGTTGACTGTCTCCGCACCGACAGCGTCGGAAGGGAGTCTATTCGAAATGCTTACAATGAAAAACGGAAAGAATGCTGCCTTAAGGTTATTCTACGAGCTACAGTATATGTTTGAGTTTTGACCGTTGTTTCGCTGACAATCATTAACATCTCTTTCCAAAATTCCCATTGTAGGCACGTCGTTGAACCCACCCAAATACTTACAACGTTTTTATAAGTTACCCCTGAGTCGTCTGTGCTCGAGAGAAATCAGGCCCAGTTTTTTAGGCGACATTTCTATGGCTTTTTTTCGCAGCTAAGGTATTAATTTCGTTGCTCTGCGTTGGACTCTTCCCATATTATCGATACATTTATGCAGTTTATATCATCAAGCAGTGAGGTGTCACTGAATTTAGATAAATTCCCTGCTGCAGGCGAATCCTGTATATGCCGTGTGATAACTTCAGTACATCGAAATTATTACGCTCAAGCGACAACTGCTTCATCAAAATAAGAAAACAAGCTCGAAAAAATAATTGCTAAATCTATTTCACCTTGACAAAGCGCTTTGCGTGGGCTTCGTTGATCAGCTTCTAAATTTGCACATCGCGAATTAAGAAGATATAGTTTTGATGAATAGAGAAAGTAATAAAATCAGACTACGCGAGATAACTTAGAGGAACTGTAAATTTATCCAATGTTTGATTTTCATCGTTTACTGAGCAAGATATAAGGATAAGGATTCCCACTTTGACCATCATCTGCAACCTAAAGGATTCCCACTTTGACCATCATCTGCAACCTAGTCTCATCTTCCTTTATCAATCTCCATCAACACGTAACATAATTACAAAATCTGCAACCTATCTTTTTTTCAATATATATATATATATTTACTTACTTAGAGTCACTCTGGTAATCTTGATTGCATGTTCGCTTGCTTGATTGCTTTGTTGTCACCGTGCACACAATCTTCGCTTTACTTATGCATAGGGAAGAACAAGGAAGAGCTCAGACATGTTTAGGGATAGGATAGGTTGAGGATAGGATAGGTATCTACTCACCATTACAATGGGTCACGGGCAGTCTAGGAAATATATAAAGCTATAACTATATATATAAATGCATAAACACACGACGATATTAATTATAATATTTAGATTATTTTCTTTGAGGTCAGCTTGCAAGAGCTGAATTAGAAAAATTGAAAATTTAAAGCTGAAAGGCGAAAAATCATTTGCCGGGGCTGGATGCGCAACGCGTAGCGTATTTTAGCTCCGTCAGAGCGTCTGCTACGAGGTAGAGTTATTTATCATTTTTTTCTGTGTCGTTTCTGCCTTTCTGTTAGCTGCAACAAAATATTGGCAAAGAGCGTAAGCGAAGAAAAGGTGCTGATGCAAATTCTATCCCGCAACTTTTCACAGAATGGGTGAAAAAGGAATTTTGCTTGCTAATGGGCAGGTATACTGTAACTGGCGTATTTTTGTTTTTAGCATTTAACGCTTAAATACAAGCCTTAGTAATAGATCGTAGCTCGTAGATGTATATTCACTCTCACTTTTTTTTTCAAAGAAAAAGCTTAGGTAAAGCTAATAAAATAGTTTCAAGAATACGAAAAAGTGCGAACTGTGGAATTTAATACTGTACTGTACCTATGTGTACCTATCTATTTACCTCACGACTTCACCAAGTTTCAGGGTTTCATCATTACCAAGTAGTGCTATTTCAAGCTGTATCGCGCCATCAACTTCTTCCCAAAGATATTCAGTGAAGTTAGTGCCCTGTGTTTAATTAATGAAACACCATACCTCCTCATAATTTGCATAGAGTTAACCTACCGACACAATTGTCTTCCCATGACTGAAAAAAAGCTCATTTGCTGCTCTATTCAACTGCAAGGAAAATGGGAGTGCTGAGAGCTGTGTAATAATCATGCAAACATTACCCCGTTTATAAGGTGATTTGTCGGCTCATTTCAGGAACATTTCTTTTGATGTAGCAAAAAACTTCCATCGTTTACTGAGTCTTGAGATTTTTTTTTTTATTTTGTGCATGAATTTCGATAACATCCTTCGCACCATCTTATATTTTTAGTTCTAGCATTACGCCCGCTTATCAAAATGTCTCTTGGACTCACTTTTTCTGAAACTCTTCACTCCCGTAGGGCAAATCTTCACCGTTTACTGGTGCATCAACCACTTGTGCACAAGCTGCACTAGTAACAGCATTTGATTTTCACACTGCTGTAGCATTGCGTATTTTTATCAAAATACCGTTTGGTCTCACCTGAGACAAATGCTTTCTGCCACAAGAGATTACAAGTCTACAAATAATCACTAAATTCGTTTTAAAAAAATCCGACTTTAATGCCAGCTTTTAATTTCCAACCAACATTACGTCATTTTACCAGGTAGTTTTTCGGACGCACAAGCAAGTCTTTAATTCAAAACGCCTCACTGGTCGGCTTGTCTTTTCGTCTCGGACATGGCATCCAATAAATATGGAAGTGTCACCGTCGCTTTACTGATCGTTTGTTACTTGCAATGCTGATTGCCCAGGAGATTATTGAGTTGTACATTAGCATAAGGAGTTCTGGTATGACTTCTGGCATCCGTGATTATAGGATTCCCTCTTGCTTCTACCTGACCATGTGTAACGAAACTTGATGAAGAATTTGTGTAGACTTAAGGTAGTAATTTTGGTTACTAGAGACTGTAGAGATTAATTCTGCCAGCACCTCCAAACCGTAAAGTCTGTGGAAATAAAAAAAGAAAAAAAAGGGGGATTTTCTATCTTATTTTCCAATATTGTGCAACTATTATTTGATATTAATAAAGCTCGGAATGAATTTCTCGGAGTTTTTCATCGCTGTTCGGTCGTTTTGGACCATAAATAATTATTTGCCCTGGTAGCGGTTAGTGAAATCTACAGCAAGTGAAGAAGAGTTCTTAGACAGCGTCATCGTTTTTAAACACTTGAAGATCGAAAGACTTTTTTTTTGTTTGGTTTCCGTTGCCTGAAGTGAAGCATGTGAATTAAGGTAGCCTATAGGCGCGCTGTAAGTTGTTGTATAAAGTGTTCACGAATTTTTTTCGTATATCTAGCAAGTCTTTTGGTCGGTCTGGTACAGTACTCTTTCGAAACGTAAGGCAAAAGAATCTAGGTCGAGTCCATTGATGATTAATGGCAGATTGTTAATTAGATTAGATAGCTGGCTGTAGACGGACCAACAGGCCCATCTCCTGCGAGCAGCAGTGGCTATCATGGTCATGACAAAATTTTCAGGCTGTGAAAGGGTTTTCTCACAAATTTAGGCTTTTCAATGTACACTTGCCTAATTATCAGAAGTAGGCATTTGCGGCCGTGAGAGGGCCGAGAAACAAGAGTAAAAATTGCCGTAAATGTGAATTTCCTTCGGACAGACCTCAAGAGCCGATGCGTAATGTTTTCATATGATCATATATACACAGATATTCATATATTATAGGTCTGAATTTCGTAATTAAGCACAGTTTTGTGGAGCGTAAGTAGGGCACTAAAATAAACTAGACGAAGTTTTTTCGTCATCAACTTTGAAAATTTTAGGACTCACTTTCGAACAGAGACCGAGGTGATGTCATTCTCACAAGCACAGATAGCAACAAATGGATCCGTAATTTCAAACGACTGTTTAAAATGAGCTACACTGTGGTTAACCTACATTTTAGCTTAGGTGTAAACAGATACCACAAGTTGAGGAAGCAAGTGATAATCACCATATGGGAAAGTGATAAATGGCCGAAAGGTCATGAAACCTCAAGGTTTGCTTGCCAGAGTGGGTACGATACCGTTGTATTACTCACCGAAATCCATGCTTGGGACTTATAGTATGGTGAACGTACTTATTTCCTTCTGTATAAATATTTTTCTATAATTAACACAACGACTAGCATACATAGGAGTAGTAGATTCATTACTGTGTGCAGTACGTGTTGGTTAGACGTTTTTCGACAATATACTTACCAGTACACGTACGATTTATGAGGCCGTAAATGCATGCATTACATTTTTTGCATGTATTTTTTATATACGAATCGAATATCATGGGATAATGCAGTTATTTTTCAGTGCTAGTCAAGTTCAGTATCTGACTTTTTGTTATTATGCTATTTTATTGTATGGAGGTGATTAGTTTTAACTTTTGTGTGTGATATGGCAATAATATGCTCTCTAGTACATGCGTAGATCATACCACAGGATGACTGACTACTGTCATGTGCTTTAATAGCATTATTAATCATCTACTTTAGCGAAACATTCAAAATAGTACAGGGTGACGCTTAGGTATTTTATGGAAATATTAACTTTGAGAAGTGAGTACCAATTTCATTGTGTGTAAAGGAATGACATATAATATGAGATCACCATTACTTATAAAAATTCACAG
Source organism: Parhyale hawaiensis (assembly GCA_001587735.2). Classification (NCBI taxonomy): domain Eukaryota; kingdom Metazoa; phylum Arthropoda; class Malacostraca; order Amphipoda; family Hyalidae; genus Parhyale; species Parhyale hawaiensis. The sequence continues at coordinate 32,525,628 of LQNS02278097.1, read as the reverse complement.
AATTGCTGTCCACTGTACTACAAGTTCGAAACCCTATTCTGAAATGCATGTCTCAATTTCGGGATTAATTAACCAGTTAACGTGGCAGTAAACTTTCCTTCTCGCAGGAATTTTCTGATTTATATTGAAAATGGATAGTATGCGGTAATAGGTTAAGTGCACTTGCGTGAAGTCTGGTTAACAATATATAAATTAATTTAATTTGGTGAATTTCATTATACCAATTATCGTTCGTGAAGCTCAATTGCACTAATGGAATTCCTACAAGATGTCGTGTTTTATTTCATAGTAATAGTAATATTAGCCTTGAAACACAGAAACCAAAATTTGTTTTCTTGTGTTGGATTCATTTTATGGAAAACGTAATTTTCCTTACTTCAATTTTCTGAGTCGCTTTTCCTATGCAAAATGATTGATGGATGTAAATGCAATGAAAAACTATTTCTTCGCGAAAACAACGTAATTCTAAGGCTGCATTCAACAAAAATACATTTACCAAAAAATTTCAGTTCCTTCAGTCATGCTTTGCTGGGAATTATCAGCGAGTTCTTAGTTGCCCGATGTTGTAGGGTTAACTCTGGGTGGGAAACAAGGTGGGAAAGTGTCAACGTAACCGATCCCAGGGAGTATAATCATCGCTCCCCACTCACTGGTTTGCTTGCGGGTACAGGCACATTCCTGTACTTCCTGCCGCGAACCCCCACTGGGGGAGATATGGGGGTTTATTTGGGGACAGCAGGGGTTTACGACAAGAGGGGGTTGCGCGTCGAGTAGACATAAGGGAGAGGGGTTAGGGAAACTGTGGTATCGGCCAACTTCGCGGGGGTGGGTTTCAAAAATGTAATTCACAATTCCATCGTTGTCACTTTCATATACCAGAATATAAAAAACTTGTTCACCAAACTATCTGAAATAAATCTTTAGAATTACTTAACAATAGCAAGCTGCACACCTGTAATATTAAGATAATAAAATAGAAAACAAAAAAAAAAAAAAAAAATGGAAGCAAAATTGCAGTGCTTGGAATCTACTTGATAAAAAATTTATAAGTAAAACCTGACCACCCGTGGCTGTTTGGATGACAACACTAAAAATATCTTTTTATTGCTCATTAGAAATTAAGTTCTGTTTTTAATTTAAATTCAGATCGATGCCACATACCCACCCACTCACCTACCCGCTCACTCTCCAACTGACCCACCCACTCACTTACCCAACGACCAACAACCAATCCACCAACTAACCGACCACCCAACCCATGATCTAGCACTGAATAAGTAACATCCCATAAAGTGTACCATCAAGATTACAAGGAAACAATCAGATTAGAGTTTTGTGTATTCCGTAAAAAATTATAAAACTAATTGAATAAGTACACTCAGCTCGTTTACGTCACCTAACAAATTGACATGATTCCTATGAAAGTTACTGCACAGGCTAATGCAGTGAGCCTTCCAATTATTACATATAATGATTAGAGCACTCTGAGAGCGCGTACTTCCGCCAAGCAAGGTAACGTTGACGAAAAATTCAAATTGATTGTGGAACTATGATTCGTCTTTTGTCAGCGTAGACATTTGGTCATTTGTGCCTTTTGACAGTAATATAACAGCTTCTATACTTTTCTTGAAGATCCGCTCATAACTTTTCGAGTTAAGCTGCTGACAAACATTAGTCAAGTACATAAACAAACCAACGAACCATCAAAAAAATTTGTTCAATAATATCTTTTAACATATTTAACAATTCCCGTGAATTTCATGAAGATCCCTTCATAATTTTTTGAGTTTTTTTGGTAACAAACATAAATCAAACACAGAAACAAACAAATGAACCAACAGATCATCACAAAAATTCGATTATTTACTCTTTGTATTATATCTAACAACTCATGTAAATTTGATAAAAATCCTTTCATAACTTTTTGAGTCATGGCATTAAGAAAGAAGAGGCAGATCAATAAACAAACAAGCAAAAACAAGAAAACAAACAGATAATTGTTGAACGAGTTTTTACAAAAAGTTAATCATCTGCTACTCTTAACATGGTTAACAAACTCTGTGAATTTCGTAAAGATCCGCTCATAACTTTTTTTTGAGTTGTCGTTGTGACAGACAAAGAGGCAGACACTCGACAAAAATATGGACATAATGTAAATAGACCAATAACAGATTTAAATTTGATAATACCTACATTATGGTAAGTAGTCTAGTAGAAACAGTGAGTGTTAGTAATGCCAATAGCATATACGTAAATATATATTCATATCTTACAGTACACAGTGGTCAGTACACTAAGAAACTTCGTAAGCTACAAACACAAGACATGAGAAGAATAAAAATATTTTCTACACGCAGTGCTCCAACGATACGTCTGTTTGCATTAGCAAATTTTAAAGAAAGAACAGCTCAACGGCTTTATTCTCTAGGTGTTGAATGTTCCCGATTCCTATATCAACTTGCAATGGCCTTCAGCAGGAATTAGCTGTTTCATTCCAACTAGTTTGTTCGAAAGTGATGAATATTTTTTTGTTTACTTTTCGAAGTTAGTAGTTAGATGAATGCCCTGCAGTGCAGGATGAAAAGTAGTTACTTGCATTATAATAGATGACTTTAAGAAATCATTTGAAAAATCTCGTAAGCGAGCAGGATGTTATACGACACGTAGTACAACCCACAGAGTATCCGTGAGGAGGAATAGTTTTCAACGTGTTTGTGTGTGCATCCGGTCAGACTTAGTGGCGATGCAGTGAGCTTCATTCCCAGACATCTGTTGCACTGAACATCATTCGTAATCCGGACGTGGTTGGTTGCGGGCTAGGAGGTCCCGATATGTTTAAAATATCAGTTCAAATTCTGTGAACATACGTGTCATGAAAGATCTAATGCTGTGTACCGAAAAAAAACAGCTTTTGAATTAACCTATCCGATGTAAAAGTGTGTACATATTTTATTGAGATACCATTAATAAAAAGTTGAAATTTTACTACAAAGCAAATTAAGACGTCACTGTGGGCCTCACATCCTCTGAACACCAGAGGGCGCAAGAGCAAACTTCCCTGTGGCATCCCGCTCGTTTTTACCACCAGATGTCATTACTGAGAGGCACTCACGCGCAATATTTCATCGGCAATTTGTTGATATAATTGTAAACCAGGAAATAAAGGGTAAATTCTCGAGCTTTATTTATTACAAGGGAGAGTACAACTTCCAATTGGTGATGTCCTTCCGCACCACTGTAATTAGACCTTTTAACTGTAAATTGATTGTACGAAATTAACGAGCGATTTCTTCCGGTAGAATAGAATGACTTTGTTTAGTCAATATAATTCAATATTGATACATATTTTATACACATTTTTTGTGCGATGGATGAGTGCGCATCCTGTGCTAGAGAAATTTGTAGTCAGTGAGCTTAAGGATTTTCGTGTGCATTGGAAGATAGAAAGTATTACCTGTATTATAATTATGCTACTGGTTATTGTTATTATTATTTAAATTACGCGCATGAGCATTGTTGAACAGGTAATGAAATGCAAGTGGAGTATAATCGCTGGTATACACGCTAGTCAAAAGAAAGAGTTTCCTCAGCTTATCGTCCAAATATTTTGTTGAGCATTGGTAGATGCAGCTTGGACTTTACCAAAAAGGTGTAGAAATGTTAACCACAAGTTCACTCTACCCAGCAACTCGCTTAAGTTAAGTGGGTTCATCAACGCATTCGAACGAAGAGAGGACGAAACTCGTTCGTTTGACTGGCGTGTGTACCAGCCATAAGCCACTCAGGGCGCACAGAGCGCTGCTAAGAGGCATCAGTAAAAACATCCACGGCTGACTTGATCGCCTGCGTATCAACATGGCCGAACACAAATATCGCAAGCTAAGGTACAGTACAATATTTTGTTGTTCGATTTTATGTTTGATATGCATTTGCCCAGTGAAACTGAGCTTGTCGCGATTATTCACTTGTATTGTCTTAGTAATAATCGATAGAAAATGATCGTGTGAGTCAGCTTTAAATTCTTACTGCGCTACAAAAATTTTAAAGAGTGAGCGATGGTCAGAAAATTCATCAACATGCCATTAGGAAGACGCCATTGGACTCTTTTACCTACAGATTTTAGAAATGTCATTATATTAATTGCTGTCATTCGAATATTGAGCGATGTTGACAGTGATATGGGTATATCTATTGAGGCAATGTCAGCAGTAAATGTGTCATAATGGTGCTATACTTACCAAAATAATGGAAATTAGTCAATGAATAGTTACTGTAGAAATAAAAAATAACGCTTTTCTTTTTTCAGATAATACATTTTGTTCCTCTCTATTAAAAATAAGTGAACATGCTATGCAAAGTACAAATGTCTCAGACTCTGTCTGGGGCTACATAGCATTTGAATTCAAAGAAACATGTATAATTCATGACGTACGCAAACTAATAGCTCTTGCTTGTTTATAAATGTCATTGATTGACAGAGGTGGACATCTAAGTCCACTGGCGGCCCTGTCGCTCTAACAAGAAGACTAACAAAGGACGAAGCTATGCGCCCCTCCGGCCTTGTTTACCCTTGTGATTAGCTGGGCCGCAAGTGGCCGCAGGTGTCCATCTTGGTTAGCCGAACTTCGGCTCCAGTAGAATACCGGGCACTTGTATTGTACTTCAATTCAATTTTAAAAACATTTATTTCTCCCCGTAGGAAGGTATTCATACAATAGTTCTATTACAATACATGTTCAGTACACCAGAGTAAAACAAGAAGTAATGAGTCTTACACGCTAGGTTAAGAATTGACGGTACAATTCTACTTCACAACCTACTGTTCGTACAAGAAAAAAAAAAGAATATATATTTCTCCACGTAGGAATTTTTTTTTTCACACAATAATTCTATTAACACATTTTTATACAAAATATTACAATTAATTATCGTGACGAACACAAAAAGTGTCTTTAGAAAAGCATGTAGAGCTTGAAATTAATGGTGAATTTGAATGCCGATTTGATGTGACGAAACGAATAGAGACTAAGATAAAACATTCAATAGCACGCAGCAGCTGTGGTAAGAGGAGCTACACAGTGCTGTGCCCAGATGGTGCTGGTAATGAGATTCTCTAACTGAACTTAATGAGGTCTCCTTTCTCATTAGCACTAACGAGATCGGATCTAAGCAGAGGTGCCATTAAGGATCAGTTGTCTCATCTCAGATTTGTTATCATCGATGTTCGATTCGGTAGGCTGATCATTAAGTTCTAAATTGTGGCTTTGTGGTGCAGCGAGACCATCGACGGGTCAAAACAAAGCGATCGATGCTACATCAGAAATTGAAGCACGCTGTTAGTTGGTTTGATCAGGCACGATGAAGAGTTTAATCAGTATAACTGATCTTGAAGTGATATAGTGAAAAACTGCAAGCATAGCGTATTATAGGATTGAAAGTTAATTTTTTGCAGTGGGAGAAATAAATTTGTTTTGCGTTTTATTTTGATTACATTTACACGGACCATTTTTTGATTCGAAGAAATAGTGCGTCCGATGCTTGTATCTAGAGAAATGAGAATGAATTTCCTGCATTGTGATAAAGAACTCAATTGTTGCGTAGTTGTTTCAGCGAAGAGACACAATGAAGCATGTATACTTTTCGGGTAAAAAAGCCTGTGGATTTTTCTTTAATTAGGAAGAATTGAGCTGGGCAGCCATTCAGTAAAAAAAAAATGAGTGGAGTATAGCTAGTTTAATTTATTTATCCGAGCTTCTGAATCATAAACAAGATTAATCTTAAAGAGAACAAACAAAATATCAGTTTTGGTTGAAATTGTCTTGTATGATCGTCTTTATGAAAGAAACTAGGCACTTTAGCATGAAAAGAGACTAATTTACTCAGTGAAAAAATTCAAAATGAGAATAGCATTAACTTGAGCCTATGTTTTGCACAATAAACAAGTTTTCAACCAAGCGGCTGATGTTATCGCAAAAACATTAACATAGCTTTGTCGGGCAGTTTTTCAGGGTACATTGTGGATAGTATTAAAATTTGTGCCGCACGATAACTATTGCTAAACACTACTGAGCGTTGCGAAGCTAAAACTATCGTGCACTGTAATAACGTCGTTTATTTTTTGGTAGTGCAAGCATTATAGCGCCACTATTGTTTGTTAGCGTAGCATTAGCACCGGTGTATTATTAGCGCAAGCATTATATAGCGCTGCTAGCCTCTATTGTTTTTTAGTGTTTTATAAGTACATACATTAGGGCTAGTGATTTTTTTTTGTGCTCAGACTAGTTTTTTGTTCAGGCAAGTGATTTCTATCAGCGTGAGCAGTAGCTCAGCTATTTTCATTACTAATGCTAGCACTATCGTGTTCAGATGAGACTATCTTTTTCAACGTAGACGAATAAAAGGGACCTAAACCAAATTTAACTCTTTTTAAAAGAATTTACTGAGTAAAGGCGAGTTTTGTTTCCCAGAAGTAATACTGAAAACATCTAACCGCTTATTTTAAAATTTTACTCACAAGGTGAGTAGTTAAGTAGATCGGCGTTGTATACAGGACGGGTGTGACACACGCATACAGAAACGGGAGCTCTTGGTAAGGCAACCTAAAGCAAAGAAATATTCACACATTAAAGGTGCAATTTTTTGACATTACAGCGATTGTACCACCGACTCTTAAAAGCTGCAGCTCAGTTATTCTTAAACCAACTCAGTTACTAAAAAAACTTTCTTTGTTTTACTGCCATTTTGCCACTTAACAACAATTCTTTATCAATAATTGCTGATCTTAATTTCGTGCATATGTGCTCAAAACTAATGTGATTAATCAAACACTTCGCTGTATTAAATAGTAAACAAACCGCTAGGATCCGTTACAGCGGCTCATTAACATACTAGCCCCCGTTTCATTATACGAATATAACATATTTGAAATACCTCCTGTAACCGTTCGTACAGTTTTGTCAAACATTACTATGAGCTTCTCACAAACTCATTTCACCCAAGAATATAACTTTGCAGCGCAGATCTAAATTTCATTCTTAAACACTTGCTGTATACTTGTTTATACGATGGCTGCCATTGATTTGCTGCCATTGTACCTCACGGACACTTCCCTCATTAACACGCGAACTGTGTACAAGAAAGGACTTAGAGCTGCAGCCTGAACCTCTGACTTAAGTACTTGTGGACCCAGCAGGATGCTGCTCATACGATACTCGTGTAACAGCTGCCCCGCTGCTCATTATACTAATTATATATGAGGTCAATTTATTATTTAATATCGATAGCTTGTGCCATTAGCTTTATTTATTCACAAGTAAGCGATTTTTTCCGAAAAGAAACCTGGAACAAGGAGTTTGAGGAATTTTACAGAATGCAAGGTGGTGTGTGGTATACGGACAGTTTTTGAATTTGCTGTGTTACCGCATTGTTTCACGAAAAACTCGATGGTTTACTGCGCGTTGGTTTTATATATATATAAATTAAGATTAGAATTAATGACTTTCCCACCAATACTAACTCTGACGTTACGGAAACTTTTGTATTTCTTTGTGTGCCCTAACAGAAAAAACTCAGTAGATATACTAACCTAATCATGTATCGACAATAAAAAAAAAAAAAAAACGCAAACACCAGCCAGAGCCAGCAATTCGCCCTAACTTTAGGCCATGTGATGAGAAATTTAAAGAAAGAGACTGCGCAGGACACCCGGCTGTTGATTAAGAATTTGCAACAATATCTGAAAAATGAAAATTTGGTTATAGTATTGGGAAATTACTGCAGATAGTGAAAAGGTAACATAAGCGTACAAACTGCCGTCGCTTCTCTAGTTGTGCAACAATTCTTTTTTGCAAATTCAGATACTTTTCAAACAAAGGCTGCCGACAAGATGGCTAAACCTGACATTTCAAGATTCTTTGGTTTCAGGGAAAGTGGAGAGCGCCGCCGGCCCGCGTTTTATAAATATTTGTACCAAACGTCCATTTAATCTGTCGTGTTTTGTTGCCCAAAATTTAAAATCTAGTGACTATGTGAATTCATTTGATCAAAAATGTAACTTAGTTATGTCCAAAATGATCATTGTAATACCTGCTTCAAAGTCTAGCGTACATTAACCTGTATTGCTACAAAGTAAGCAATTTTAGGTCTGCACTGGTTTGAATTTTATTTAAGATGCATCGCTTAGGCCTAGTAAATAAGCAGTTTTAGATCTGCGCTAGTTTGAGTATCGCTTTAGTCATGCAAGTAAGTCGTTTTAGATGTGCACTACTTCACTCCATTTCAGTTTGACCCACACGCGCTACAGCGCAGAGCTGACAGCAGCAGTAGCGTGCAATGACCCGCAGAGCCGCTGGTCGCCCTGACCTCAGCTGTAATGCAGAGAAAGGCTCTCAATTAAAGAAAAAAAATACCTCAACGTAGCAAATTTTCCGAGAAAACGTTTTTCCAGTTGGAAGAACGTCCAGTCGAGAGCAGGTATTTGTCGTCCAGCTGGGTTATTTCTACGAATAATAACTAACACAATTGAGTGAATTAAATATTTACAAGATGCTCTTTACGCGGTGTTCCAATTACAGCGATTACGTGGGTGGGCTTCGAAAGTTCACTGAGTGGGTTTTTGAAAATTTATTTTTCTAGCTTCACAGGACCTTGTTTTTTGTTTGCATAAATTTGTTGCATTACTTCTGGCAGTTAGGGACTGATTAGCGACAGAGCTATGCAGTGGAAATTGGATAGTGTAAATATTTCGGAAATTAAATAATGTACTTTATCATAGGCAACTGATGAAATAAGCGACAAAATTTGAAAAAAAAGACAGTACATCAATAGACAATAACGGTACAGGAAGTTTCGGTTAAGGTCATAAATAATGATGAAACAAATAAAATAAAAGATGACCTCTATAAGGAAAATATTTTATGTATTGGTATTATTTTCAATCGTAAAGCTTGGAAAATGAAATGCATGCGGCAAAAGTTGGAGACTGGATGCGTGTGCAGTGGTAGCAAAAACTCTCAGATCAAAATATATCGAGAGAACTACAACGTTTTTTTACCATGTTACGAAACAATAGTATTGTGGCTGACCTGAGGACCAGGGATGAAAACATGTCACCTCAATGCAAAATTGCATTGCCAAAAAATGATCGACCGTAAATGATCATTTTTGTCACCTCCTTTCAACAAAGTCTCAAATGATGCTAGTGTCATAATTCCACATAATAAAATTCAAAATCAAATGGAACTTTTTAGTTGCTCGGACAGAGCTTGTTCTTATTAAGCTTAATTTTAATGAACACTTTCGCAGCTCCTTCAGCAGTTAACTCACTGCTGCTTAACATTAGTCGGTGGATTGCTTTGAAAAGTCCACTGAAGTTTACTTTTGGTTACTTCAGTTGCTGAAGTGCTTCGAAGAGTTTGCTGATGTTTTAGTCGTTAGAGTGAACAGAGCTGGTGAGTAACGCTCACTCATAGTCGCTGATGTGCAATGAAGAGTTCACTGTTTCCAACATTTAGTCACTGAAGTACAAGGAGAATGCACTGTATGCACCTAGCAACGCAAAAAATTAGGGTTTGAAGTTGAGAAATTGGTCATTACAGATTCAGCGAGAAACTAGTTACTTACGAAGATCCTATATAGCAACTACTGATGATCTTGTGGGCTGCTATAGTGTACTACAGTAGTTTTGATGTTGTACACATATTCTTCTGTGATATTTCAAAATTCGTCAGATAATTAAGGCGATAGCTCATAGAGGGCCAGAGCATGAGTCCCGGCTGCTCTCTGTGACGGGGCCTGCTTGTCCGTCTACTACCAGCTATCTAATGTGAAGTCCAGGGGTGTGTCGCCATCAGCATTTTTAGGGTACCGGTGCTGCACCGGTGACCCAGCCAGTCGCAACCATAGCTCAAATGACAATTGCGACACGGGTTACGGTGATGCAGGTCACCGAGCACAAATGTCAATTTTGAATAAAAGGTGCACCAATTTCATTCAAATAGCAACAAATAAACTCCGTACCCCAGAATAAGCAAATCAGATCAGTTACTTGAAATTCTTACGTATAAAATTTTAATCATAAAGGAATTTTAACATCATTAAGCTTACTCCAGTTGTCGCTAGATGGCGCTCTCAAAACCATTTTTCTGGTTACGGTAACTTTTTTTAGGGCGCGGTAGCCAGGTTTGGGCGTGATTGTGACACACCCCAGGAGTGTGGTGTTGTTCACACCAGAGTTGTGGAGTAGAAGTCGGCAGGTGTCAGGCACTTTGGGGACCCAGGAGTCGGAGTCAGGAACGGGCTGGAGTCGGGAGTCGGATTGCATTTGACATCTGACTCGGCAACACAGGTTTACACAACCCGGAGGGTGAAGAAGGGTCTTTGCTGCGGTTCTTCAATACGTGTCTGGGCAGCTGTGAAGCTGTTTAATGTTGCACGCAGCGCATTAGAATCTCCATGACTAAATAACTGAGAGGGCACCACTCACGGTACTTTGAGGAATATCTTATAACTGTGTTAAATATTTCTAGAAATATCCATTGCCCTTAAAAGTAAAGAAAATGATACGATCTTCATTTGTTTTTTTTTTTGTAAAACTGCTGTTAACTGTCAATAACTGACCTAACCCAAACTCAAGTTTCGGCCGCTCAAAGAGCTAGTCACTATTTTAGCTGAAGAAGTGGCCAATAATAGAGCTAGGGAAGAGTGATTAATTGAGAAAAAGTTAGGTGTCATTGTACTGGAATGATGAAATATGGTACTATGAATTAAATTCTTATAGGGACAAAGGTATGCCTGGGATGCCCAGGGCGCACTTTATCATTTCGTATGATGCTAGGGTCACACTGTGCGATCGCACGCTCAATTTATGAGCAGAGGTTCAACTCATGATGAACACAGAGGAATATTCGATGTCGAAGATACTCCCGGACCGAGCATACTGTAAACGACGTGTGAGCTGACAGTCCGGTCATAAGCTCAGCGTGCGACTGTACATTGTCTTCCAGAGATGAACCTCGTCCTAGTACTCGGGCGTACCTCGCGAGTTCCACAGTGACCTGAGTCCTGAAGTGCTCACTTCCTGAGGGAAAAAATTAGGCAATATATGTAGAAGTTGTTTGGGTTCTTTACTTACTGTTCAGTCCTTGTTAATCGCTACCGGCTGGCAGTGCCTGATTGTTTTACTTTCTTCTCCTTGCTATGTCTAACTGATGACGGCCTCTAGGGCTCCGCAGCTTCTTCTACTTAAATATACGGGCTCGTGGTGTACCTTATGTGTGACCCTACTGCCGTATTCATAGTTGAGTTCTTAAAAAATGTTATGACCTCTGCCACGGAGGTTATGGTTTTGTTGGAGTTTGTCTTTTTATCACCAAAAGAATTTAAAAGTTATAGAGGGATCTTTCTAAAATTTACAGGATTTCTTAGAAATATCAAAAGACACAATTATTGACCAAATTTTGGTGATAATCACGCTAACGGATAATAACGACGGCCATGAAATTTTACTGTCCACCCAAAAATAAGTAGAAGGAGCTGAGCTATGTCTGATGGGTTGTTCTCGATGTGACCCAAGCCAAAAAACTAGGATCAGCTGGCCATCAAAAAGGACGGCGATGAAACTTACTCCCACCGCGGGTGATGGTCTTACACCACGATGCGTGCTAGCTATTGGTACTAATGTTATTACTAAAACCATAGACTATACCCTAGGTATACGAGTAGTGATCTTTGTGTTAACACTAATGGAGTTGAGGCAGTAATGGGTTGTCTTCCAGTTGGACTGGAGGTCAATGAGCACAATCATTTAGAGAGCACCTCCACCAGAGCGCCGGACGGGCGCAACACAGCCATAATTGCTGCGCGCGCACTGAGCTGGAAAGAAGCAGAAGGCCCGGCCCGTAATGAGGGCTGAGGGCTGTGTGGCCTTCATCGGGGCCTTGTGTGGCCTTCTTCAGTGTCATCCTCTGGCGCTTCTGCCTTCCTGCCTCACTGGTGGCCTTCCTGCATGGCTGGGAGTTGTTCTGCCAATCGGTGGCCTTCTTACATTGTTTGCAGCATTCTGAATTAATTGGATACTTTTCTTTCTATCAGTTAATGGTCTCCAAGGGCTCTTCGCTGCATTCCTGAACAGCAGACAACCTTTCAGTCCTATGTTTTTTCCTAGTATTTGTTTCATTTTCCAATCGATTAGCTGCAGCTGTCACCACGAGGTACACATGTTTAATTTTCAAATTTGGTCCTGTTTTAGCCCGCCGCCGACCAGCGCCTAAACTGTGAAACGTTATATCCAACGCTTCCGATAGCAGTGCCGCGAGCACGGCTACGGCTAGGCTGTCCACAAATTTTCTCAAAATCTCAGCCACCACTGTAGTTATTTCACTATATATCTTTCTATTCTGAGTGAGTTTAATTTGCACGGGTGAATATTTTATAACGATATTCAAACACGTATGTTAGGCTTTTAGTCACGGTCATAGAAACTTCTGCTGCAACATCATGAAACATTTTGCAGTTTAGGTGCACCAGGGTAAAATAATACAGAATATTTAATTGGAACTATTTAATATAGAACTAGGGCACTCTGAGAGTGCATACCTCCGCCAAGCAAGGCAGCGGTACCGAAAAATTCAAATTGGCTTTGAAACCATGATTTTCTTTATATCAACACCAAAATCTGATCACGTGTACCTTTTGATAATGTTAACAGTGTCTGTAATATTCTTGGAGATCAGTATATACGTAACTTTTTGACTTATGCTGCTAACAAACATCTTAACAAACATAAGTCAAACACACAAACGGTCCTACCTATCATCACCAAAATTTAATCAATTATGTCCTTTAACATTACTAACAATTCCAGAGAATTTCATAAAGATCCATCCATGATTTTTTGAGTTACTGCGCTAACAAACATGAAATAAAACACAGCGACAAACAAACGAACGAACAAACAGATCATCACAGAAATTTGATCGTTTACTCTCTCTAATAAACCCAACAACTTATGTAAATTTCAGGAAAATCTGTCCATTACTTTTTAAGTTATGGCACTAACAAAAAATAGGCAGACAGACAAACAAACGGATGGACAAATCTCCACTAAAAGTTAATCAGATTCTAGTGTTGTGAGTTCGATTGGATTAGAAGAGTCAACCTCCTGCATGCTGAGCAAAACGACCATCCCATCAGCAAAAATGACTTCTCAATCAAAAGTTAATCATCTGTTCCTAACAACAATCCGTGTAAAATCTGTCCATACCTTTTTGAGTTATTTTGATGACAGACAGTCAGACAGAATAACAGACAGACAGACAAAGCCGACGAAAACATAACCTCCTTGGCGGAGGTAAATATATTGATAAATCCGTCCTTTCTATATGAATGTATATATATATAATTTTGATGGATTTAAAAATAAATTGTACTGTTACTCGTGGTATGCTTCACACGCACAATGTCCTGCCTTTCAGTTTTCTGTTTATGTTAACTTCTTTCCACAATGGAACATGGTTCAAATGTGCCATTGCAGTCTAACGAGTAGCTTCAAGAAATGTTATTGAGGTATCCAGCTTTTCAGTATATAAATTCCGTTTTGGAATAAACATGCTGGAAATCTCATGGTTCGTTTCATCCATTTAGCCAAAAATATTATTCACTTCCGTTTATATAAATTCAGTGCGAAAACGGAATATAGCTTTAGCAGCTTCGTTGTCACTACGTTTTCCTGTACTGCATTTAAGCAATATAATGCTCAATTTCATTACCATTTCAGTAATATATCCATTCCAGAATGGATATAATTCTAATGGCCCGTTTCGCACCATTCCTCCCTAGATTAACTTCATTATGCGCCATTGTGTGCCCAATTTTCCTCGACTGAAGCGTTATTTTTTGCTCAGTCAGTCGCGTGAGATTTATCGGCCTCTGATCTCTTTGCCCTTTTTACAAAGGAAGTTTTTTCTGCCCTTAATCTGCATATCGCGACTGCATCTTTCTATCTCAGCTCCCAACAATAGATTAGTTACCCCGGTGTTGAACTGCGAGGGGCTGTTTATTTTGTGATGGTGTGAAGGCATTGTTGGTTATTTAGATACGCTCTTGTAACCATGAGGATATCAATGATAAAGGGGGTAATCGTAATTATAAAGTATAGGAGCAGCTTCAGAACGGCCTCATACGAAGAGTCAAGCGTGCATCTATTCATTATTCAATAAAACAAAATCCCTGGGTAAATAGATATAAAGTTACCTCACGCAAGGCTAAAACAGCTCGTGTAAGAGAAACATTGGCTATATTGTACCAAAATACAGGAACTTAAACAAACGGTAGTGCATTTCGATGTAGTTTTTTATAAACCTTCATGGTTGCTGCTGACATATAATTTACGTATGTTTTATTTAATGCGTACTATATTAAATATATATTATGTCATAGTTATATCACTGTGGTTGATGTCCGGCGCCACAACAGATAATTCTAAACAACATCAAATGGTCAGTGGAAACGGTGTGATCAATACCGGTACTTGACAATGGCACTAGCTCATAGAGGGCCGGAGCATGAGTCCCGGCGGCTCTCTAGGAACGGGCCTATTGGTCCGTCCACTGCCGCCTATCTAATTTTAGAAATCCATCATTTCACGACTACATTTTAGTTTTCAATCCTTGAAGTTGGAAACCGGATAATTTAACAAATAAACTGAGACATCTTCAAGAATTTGACCGCAGTAGCGACTGAAAAACTATTCTCTTTCCAGTTGCTCCACTTCTTACCTCTTAATGGATTTTCTTTCAAATTTCTCTTCTCGCTGAAGATTTTCATCAAGTTTTTAGTTTCATGCAAGCGTATTCATATGATTGTCGAAGAAACGATCACTTTTTCAGCTACCTATAGCAAGACTTACTGCTTGCAGATCTCTACTTCCAGATTTCCAGACTCCAGTTTTTGCGAGTGAGTTTCCTCTTTGGCTCTGTAAACAACTGTGCCATAAATTCAATCACAACGTAGTCATAAAAAACATTCAGTTTGACTATATCCTTTCCTTTCTTCCAGTTATACCTGAGCAGTACTCTCAAATCGCTACTTCCCGATACCGTTTTCGCTACGTCGCATTCAATGGTAAAGTGCAGGAGTATAGAGTGTTGCCGACGTACTCTATCGCTTCGGTGTTGACACCAAGGTGCTTATCTTCGTTGTATCTTAATTCGAAGAGCAGGAGCAGTGCCGACCTCCCGCCCATATCTGCTATCTTATTGGTTTTGTACCTTGAAAAACTGCAGCAGCAGCCATGCTTAATTGAGGACTCTACAGAGTAGGCACTTCGATGAAAATAGATGCGTTTACATGTGTTGTGACAAGGATATCAATGATAATAACTATAACGTTTGAAGAAAGGGAAAAAATTGTTTCAGCTGTCGTTAAAAGTGTTTGAGGTCAAGAGATATGCAAACATGATTATTAATAGCAAGCATTTCGCTACCGACGGAATTCCCAGTTATCCATAGCATTTTCTCATTGTCCAAAAGGTATTTAGTTTATTTTTATTGAAAGTTTGGTGATAGTTCCAGTAAATAGCCAGTTTGAAAGGGTTGGAAATTTCCATTTACTTTTGAAGTCAGTACATCGACACGTCAACTGAAACAGAAAAGTACTTTCTTCGATTGTATAGTAAGATATTCTTGTATAAGAGTCTCGTTCCTGTACTCAAAAAGTTATAAATTTCACAGCGACCAGAAACTTCAGTGAGAGATACTCATGCTTAGTAGTTCAAAGTTAATCGCAATTAAATGTTGACCGCTGAATTATATTTTAATACACCGTTTAAGGTTATGTAGAATTTTTTTTCTGTTTGGTGTTATGGGCCAGTTATTATTCATTAAGCAACGAATGAAGTTATTAAGATCAGAGTATATGGTAATAATCTTACCCAAAAAAAATTATGGGCCTTGCAAGGTTAGCAGATAAAAATATCTTCTGGAAAATGAATGTTGAATGCCTTCCATGCTAATCTCAATCTGATATCTAAGGAAGGGTCGTGTCGAAGGCCTTCGATAAATAAATAGTGGAAGTATGTAACTATGGCCGTGTCTGCATGTCTATCGTCTCAACGCGTTCACTCATATACACTCGTCCGCATGTTTTGTAGCGTCGTAGTCAGTACAACTTTGTGTGCGCCACACAAAGTTATAAAAATGTTAGCCGTAGAAGTAGCTGTCTCTGCAAGTATCACTAGGAAAGTTACGGAAATGTCTTTAAATTTGGACTGAAATAAAATGAAAAACAGTGCCCTTTTCTGCTATTTCTAGGGCACAGCTACAAATTTGGAGAAGCGAATCAGCGTGTGAACTTGCCGAAGGGCACTTACCTTTTTAGAACATTAATACATTTTAGTACTTTCCTATTGATGCTTTCCTACAGACAATAATAATCTATATTTTGTTATCGTTCCATGAAAACGATACCTCGAAGTCTCAGCTTTCGATTTACCTAATGGACGAGTGAAACACCCGCAATGCAATCTCTTATTTCTGTAGGTATTTTTTTGATTTGTGCACGGAAGAAACGAGTTCTCTGGGAAGCCCACAGGCGGCAGCATAGCACATCTTTACATGACAGCAGTCTGTTTGGCACTGAGTGGACACACAGCTGGGACACTCTGCCGCCAATGATCCCTCTCTTACGCTTCACTTTAGTGAACTCTAATAATAAAACATAAGTTCATCTCTCCAGTTCTAATTCATAGTTACAGCTCAATTACCTTCTAAAACTGCATATTACTGAAGAGCATAAGTACTGAAGAGCATAGGTATTTTCTATAGCTTCATAAGAATTAAGAGAATTAGCATAGAAGAAGACTACATAATGATCAGTCATTACATTACAGCGTATAGGTAGTCATTCCTCGTGTCTTCTTACAGAGAAAAAAATTTAGAAGAAGACCATGACATGATCACAATGCCATTAGAGCCTGTGCCTGTCGAGCTTAGTCATTTCTTCTCGTCTCTCTAGAAGGAAATGAAAAAAAAAAAAACGCTGGCTACTGCCGATAGCTCACTCCACTGGAGCGAAAGTCTGTGTATCTTTTGTATTAATTACTTAGATAGTTTTTTGAGAAAATAACTTGACACAGACCACAGCACTGAGAGTCATTCCGTGGGTGTGTTCGATAAGCCTTCGTGGCTAGACATGTCCGAAACCTCCAACAGAGGCTTTGGTTCTGTCGTTTCAAATCGAACCGTAAGTGCTCAAAGCCAACCTATTATACGTAAAGCCAACTAAACGCTATATTTTACTGGGTTAAACGGAGTTTTTGGCAGTCGCGAGATTCAATGATCATGGGTCAACACCCGGACGTCAATTCTGCGTGTTGAAACCACAGCACGTATCGTAAGTTTGGGACAAGCCAAGAATAGCAGGTTTAGTTTCGGCTCCCAATCGTACAACCGGTGTGTGGTGTATTCTCAAAGTATGTGTTAGGTTAGAACAGGTTTCGTTAGTTATGAATAGTTTAGGTCCAATTCTGCTGAAATCGGTGCCTAACCTGATATAGACACACATGTCATGCCTGTGCCCCAGTTAGGTCGCATGCTACTCGTATAGGTATATGTCTTCATTGACATACACATCACAAATGAAACTCACGTAGCTAGGCCACATATTCTACTGCTCCCTTTCCTGACCATTCTTCTCTCGCTAGAGAAATCATAATCGGAAAGAGTCAGCATAATCAGGCACTCCACTACAGCATGCGCCTATACAGCTATCAATTAGGCAGCATTTCAGACCCGACTTTGAGTTCTGAAGTCGGCAGGGCTACTGCAAAAAAAAAAAAAAAATCTGCTCATACGCAAACCAGTCTGGAGACCTTATCGGGCGGCCTGAAGGGCCACCAATTAACGGGCTTGTCTCGCGAAGAGAAGTTATCGATAGCAGTTTCATTTAACTAATTTATTATTACACAAAAAGTAGCAGAAAAACATGCAAACAGACCCGGTGCTGCGGAAAATATGATAAGTGATAGAGTAGAGCGAAGTATATGTTATGGTTTTGTGTTATGAGAATAGAGAATGGGTTAATATATATATAGTAAATCAGTCATGCTATATAATAATTCACGTCGTGTTTTTGCTTATTTATTTATTTATTTATGTATAACTATATTTATATCTTTCCTGTCACGCTCTATGGGAATAAAATAGGAGAAAATTCAGATTTCAAACGGTGAAAAAAAAAGTTGGGTACCTTGGAATCTTTTTCTTCAGTAATAGAATGGGGGAAATAGAACTTTGTCTGCTTGCCTCTTTTTGGCAAAAAGAAAAGTTGGGTACCTTGGAATCTTTTTCTTTCGTATTAGAAACAGGAGAAATGAGGCTTCGGACTGACGGACTGACAGACAGACAGACAGCTCTCTTATTGCAGTATAGATTGTTTAAACAGAATGCTGAATTTACATTTAAGAAGCACAGGAGAGGGCGGGGGTTTTGGTGAAGTGTTAATTTTTTTGCCGTCATTTATAATGACGGCAGGGGCCACTAGTGTATATAATAATGGGTTAACTCTGTATTGTAGATAAAGCCCATACTTGCCTTTTAGATAGTAAAATTACCGCTAGAAGTTACATTACACAATCGGTAGAGGGTGAAAAGAGGGTTAATATAATCGTAGTATAAACTATGTGTGCTGTTTTTATAATTACTTGAATTGCATGAGAAGCTAGTGACAGCAACTCCAATCAACTAATTAATTATTGAGCAAAATGAAGAAGAATTATAAAAAGAGCCTCAATACTTTGCTTACAAGTCTAGGAAATTATGATTGATGAAAAATTTTTAATGCCACTTTGGAATGGCTGTGAAAATTACATAGTCATCACGTTTTGCTTATAACGACGTAATCAAGATAAATGCAGATTATTAGAGTTAAAACAAAAAGTGTGGCCTAAATGATTCTAATACGAAGAAGTCAAGTTCTTTATATTACAGACAGGTCACGCGTAGTATTGAGAAATCGTAAGTGTAAAAAAGAAATCAAATTTATGCAAAGTGTCAGCATTAGCAAAAATTTTCATCGTAATCATTACGTAATTCAAGCGACGTAGAATATTCTATCCTTAATTATATCGTAGAGCTTCAAATTTCTTAAGCGTTATTTCTACAGTTCAGTTGTTTTCACTTAGAAAGATTGAAATACACATGGAGATGCATTTTATGTTCTTCACTTCCTATAGTTAATTCTAAGCTTTATCATTGCTAAATTTTCGATGAAGTAATTCAGACGGCTTTCATGCAGAAACGTAATACGTATGACGCTAGCTATCCTCGGCAATAATCAACAGGTATATCATTTCTAAACAGAATTTAGCACTGCAATCATCCATAACGCAATGATACTACTACAGCTCGGCTGCTGGTGTTCTGAGCTAAATACATGTCATTAGCCTAGCAAAATTGTCTGCTATTACGGCTGATGGGCCGCCTCATGTACTGATAACTTTTTCTAGGCACGACGTGCTGGGGAATTTAAAAACCTTTATTAACTCGTGAGCAGGCGTTATTGAGTGAATAGCATTGCCTTTGAACCTCTATGTTTATATATGTCTTCCCTTGGTTTACCCTCTCTATAACGGTTGAAGATCAGTAAGCATTATGCATACCTTTTAAATATTATTTACTCCTTCATCGCACACTATAACGTGTTCATGTAAGTAACATACTCTAGCATGTTTATGTCAGTAACATACTAGCGCATGATTGTGGCAGGAACATGGTGTTTTAAAAGTTATGAAGTTCATTAATAGCTATGTGTACCTGGTTAAGTTCATCGAATTATTGTTGAAACAAACACAAAACTATATACTGGAGTAAATTTGTCGTCACTGTGTGATAAGTGTTTAACTAATACAACCGTTATTTCGTGAAAATGAAGATACTTTCTGTTAATGATGCAAAAACACAGTCAGTTCTTGCATAGGTCGCAAAAGTAATTAGGCAATTACAAATCCTTTTCCCTTTTATTTCATACTTTCCCACTCACTCACCCATACACCCCTCACCTGTCCATCACCTGCCAGGTAAACCAAGCCGTCCTAATGGTCGCTAATTGCATCACCGGCTCAGGTACACAGTGCAAAAACTTGCTCGGCAAAACGGTGCTCAGATTTCATCGGTGCACGCAAATTTTCGTCGAACGCACTTTTTTTTGTCTTTTGTCAGAATGACAAACGACACTTTCACCGAATGTTTCTTATAACGACAAGCAGGAGACTATAACTCCTCTTGAAATGCTTGCACGCTAATTTGCATTGACAAGATGTACTGAACGTTGCCAAGAACGGGCTGCAATGTAGAATATAAAATGTTTGTGTTTGAAAAAGAAGACCACCTGAAACAAACACGAACGAAGAGAGTCTCTTTGTCTAACTCTGCCACTTCGGATGTCTGCATGTGAATGTGTTACTTATGAGAGAGATTTTTGATTGTAAAGGATTTTATTGCACACAGAAAATCTCTCAAACAGTAAGTATACTTTTGGCTTTTTATAGGCTAAGCTAATCAGACTCTCGCTTAGATTTACGAGCAATTCTCTAAAAGCAAACAGAAATTGGTGATGTATAAATTTCTCCGTGTGTGCAATTAACTTCAGTTCTTTTATTGTAGTGCATCGCTAATATTATCATTGGTGTGGGTGGTAGGGTTCTGTCAATCATTCGCAATTTTGTTTCTGAGCGAACGCAGAGAGTGTCTGTTGACGGTGTCTTGAGTGCCTCAGTTGCGGTGGTGTCTGGTGTCCCTCAGGGCAGTGTNCATAATCGGAAAGAGTCAGCATAATCAGGCACTCCACTACAGCATGCGCCTATACAGCTATCAATTAGGCAGCATTTCAGACCCGACTTTGAGTTCAGAAGTCGGCAGGGCTACTGCAAAAAAAAAAAAAAAAAAACTGCTCTTACGCAAACCAGTCTGGAGACCTTATCGGGCGGCCTGAAGGGCCACCAATTAACGGGCTTGTCTTGCGAAGAGAAGTTATCGATAGCAGTTTCATTTAACTAATTTATTATTACACAAAAAGTAGCAGAAAAACATCCAAACAGACCCGGTGCTGCATAAAATATGATAAGTGATAGAGCGAAATATATGTTATGGTTTTGTGTTATGAGAATAGAGAATGGGTTAATATATATAGTAAATATATATATATATATATTTAATAATGGGTTAACTCTGTATTGTGGATAAAGCCCATCCTTGCCTTTACGATAGTAAAATTACGATAAAATTTACATTACTCAATCGGTGAAGGGTGAAAAGAGAGTTAAATAGAATCGTATTATAAACTATGTGTGCTATTTTTATAATTTAATTGACTTGCATGAAAAGCTAGTGACAGCAACTCCAATCAACTAATTAATTAGTTTTTGTACAAAATGAGCAAGAATTATAAAAAGAGCCTCAATACTTTGCTCAGAAGTTTAGGAAATTATGATTGATGAAAAATGTATAAAGCCACTTTTGAATGGCTGTAAAAATTACATAGTCATCACGTTGTGTCTATAACGAAGTAGTCAAGATAAATGTAGATTACTAGAGTTAAAACAAAAAGTGTGGCTTAAATAATTCTAAAACGAAAAAGTCAAATTATATATAATACGGACGTGTCACGCGCAGTAGTGAGAAATCATAAGTGTAAAAAAGAAATCAAATTTGTGTAAAGTGTCTGCATTAGCAAAAATTTTCATTGTAATCATTAGGTACTTCAAGCGACGTAGAATATTCTTTCCTTATATCGTAGAGCTTTACATTTCCTAAGCGATATATCTACAGTTCAGTTGGTTTCGACTAAAAAGATCGAAATACACATGGAGATGCACTGATGATCCTCACTTCCTATATATTTTAAGGTTATCATTGCTAAATTTTTGATAGAGTAATTCAGACGGCTTTTAGAAATGTGATACGTATGACGCTAGCTATCCTGGGCAATAATCAACAGGTATATAATTTCTAAACAGAATTTAGCCTGGCAATCATTCGTACCGCAATGATACTACTACAGCTCGGCTGCTGGTGTTCTGAGCCAAATACATGTCATTAGCCGCGCAAAATTGTGTGCTATTACGGCTAATGGGCCGCCTCATGTACTGCTAACTTTTTGTAGGCACGACGTGCTGGGGAATTTAAAAACCTTTATTAACTCGTGAGCAGGCGTTATTGAGTGAATAGCATTGCCTTTGAACCTCTGTGTTTATATATTCCCTCGGTTTACCGTTTCTATAACGGTTGAAGATCAGTAACCATTATGCATTCCTTTTAAATATTATTTACTCTTTCATTGCAAACTATAACGTGTTTATGTGAGTTACATACTGTAGCATGATTATGTCAATAACATACTATAGCATGATTATGGCAGGAACATAGTGTTTTAAAAGTTATGAATTTCATTAATAGCTATGTGTACCTTGTTAAGTTCATCAAATTATTGTAAATTTGTCGTCACCGCGTGTGATATGTGTTCAACTAATACTGCCGTTATTTCGTGAAAATGAAGATACTTTCTGTTAATGATGCAAAAACATCGTCAGTCCTTGCATAAGTAGCAAAAGTAATTAGGCAATTACGGATCCTTTTCCCCCTTTATTTCATACTTTCCCACTCACTCACCCATACACCCCTCACCTGTCCATCACCTGCCAGGTAAATCAAGCCGTCCTAATGGTCGCTAATTGCATCACCGGCTCAGGTACACAGTGCAAAAACTTGCTAGGCAAAACGGTGCTCAGATTTCACCGGTGCATGCAAATTTTCGTCGAATGCACTGT
This sequence comes from Parhyale hawaiensis, assembly GCA_001587735.2. Lineage (NCBI taxonomy): Eukaryota > Metazoa > Arthropoda > Malacostraca > Amphipoda > Hyalidae > Parhyale > Parhyale hawaiensis. The sequence goes on along the minus strand of LQNS02278097.1, from coordinate 32,502,809 downwards.
TTTTTTTCGTCTTTGGTCAGGGTGACAAACGACGCTTTCACCGAAGGTTTGTTATAACGTCAAGCAGGAGGCTATAACTCCTCTTGAAATGCTTGCACGCTAATTTGCATTGGCAAGGTGCACTGAACGTTGCCAAGAACGGGCTGCAATGTAGAATATAAAATGCTTGTGTTTGAACTAGAAGAACACCTGATGCAAACACGAACGAAGAGAGTCTCTTTGTCTAACTCTGCCACTTCGGATATCTGCATGTGAATGTGTTACTTATGAGAGAGATTTTTGATTATAAAGGATTTTATTGCACACAGAAAATCTCTTAAACAGTAAGTTTAGTTTTGGCTTTTTATAGGCTAATCTAGTCAGACTCTTGCTTAGATTTACGAGAATCTCTATAAAAGCAAACATAAATTGCAGATATAGAGATTTCTCTGTGTGTGCAATTAACTTCAGTGCTTTTCTTAAGTTCATCGCTGACATTTATCATTGATTGTATTTGATTATTAGCATTATATGGCTTGCTGAAGTGATATGCCTCGATGATACTACTACTAATACTGTTTCTCTTACTGTTATGATTGCTATTTAGCACCTAAACGGTCGCAGACACGCGGTAATTTTTGAAACAGTACACGTTCCTAAGCCAATTGATACTTAGTTGGAAGGTAAATGCATAGACCGCAACAGTACTTGACTCTTAGGTCTGACGCTGGCGGCCAAAAGTCGGCAACGGAAAAATGGGATTTTCTCAAGAGCTATTATTTTCCCCCTATCTAATACTGAAGAAAAAATTTCAAGGAACCCAACATTTTTCTTGCGGAGAAGGTATCTTGTATACGGCGGGGACGCACTTGGGCGCTTGCCTGCATGACCGTGTCTGGACATGTTCAAACTAGCTCTTGAGAAAATCCCGTTTTTCCCATTTTGGCCGCCAGCGTCAAAGGCCACTTTGGACCTAAGAGTCAAGTACTGTTGCGGTCTATGGTAAAATAATAAATAATAAAGATGCGATAAGCATTGCCGCTCCGCAGGCGGGTGTGCAAATTGCTTGAGGTACTATGTTGAAATAAAACAGAAGGTGGGCGGTTGCGGCCACCTTCTGTCCTGCCAAAAATTACTAAAGAACTGCAGCCCACAAATCTCCGGCCTTCTGTCACTGACGCGGCCGGGTTGCAATGGCCCACCTTTAACTTTACCGAACATTGTATAGTTTAACGAACATATTGCCTATTGGCATCACTGTGGTACAATTAACTTCCGTTATGTCTGCCTAACATCATTTCCGCCAACTTATCGCATTGATATCATTTCTCCGAAGCATATCTCCGATAATGAAGGGAAGTTAGCCGCGAATATCTGTACAACATACTTCCTTCTTATCTACCGGAAGAAAATGTCATACATCTTATCGACTATCTCAACAAGACGATGAGAGGGCTTACAAAATGCACTTGATGCTTCGAAATGTCTGACCAATGACGCAATGAATTACGTCATTGATGACGGTGTTGTCCACTGCCAGGCAGCGCGTGAGCAAAGCATTCTGTTACATAGAGGCTCAACATAGCATTGCAAGACGGTACAGACAAAAGCGTCATCTAGCGTTTGTTGATTGAATGACTAGATTTGTGCTGTTTTTCAAGTAAAATATAAATGTCATTTTTTACCTCTGTCGTGCCACATATTTACTTATTTATATCTGTTAAGCTAGGTCTTATCTGCTGTTTAGATAGCTATACCCTGTATAGTGTTCTTTGGAAATTAACTAAAAAGAGCTTGAAGTGAACACGGCGCTCAACAGCTTCTCTGCCTCTGTTGTACTTGCTTTATTTATTAATGGCGATTCAGAGATCGCAGTTCATATCAAATGCTTCGCCAACAACTAGAAATAAAGAAGAAGTCTTTTTAACAATGATTTCTCAGTCGCTTATAATGAATCATACATTTATTATCCTCTCAAGTATATCATGGAATTTAATACAGAGCCCATGAATAGTTTTATTAGATCCCTGCTTTCCCCTTTTCCTAGAAAATGTGGTGTATACTTGATTGTATATATATATGAACTGTTCTGATGCATAAGCAGTTAAGTAAAGTGCACCTCTGGTGGCTAAAAGTGCAACTAACAAGAGGTTACATCTCACATCACCAAAACTAGGACTTCTTATGAACATTAACAGCACAGCTGCTTCTCAAATGCTGAAATGTTTTAAGCATTTGATATCAATTCTTCCAACGATATCTGCGGGGGTGAGCAAGATAGCGCATCAGTGGATACTCTATCACCGTGTGGAAAAGGTTATCGGTTTTCCGTATGATGTTTTGTACGTGAGCAGGAAACTTCCAGATAACCCGATGTAGAAAATGTTTCATTTAGCATGCATGTTATGAAAATGTTCAATTTCACGTCAAAATTCTAGAGAATAACTTCATTTGCTACTGTAATGTATAGAATTGTTAAAAGCCTTCCGTGACAATTTTCCTGTTTAAAGTATTCTATCTCTTACATCCTATAAATAATTTGTTAGTTATAAACTATAGTACCGTAAATTATTTGAAACGTACTTTTTATATATTGCCAGAATTTCTAACGGAATTTTAACATATGAGTAATTTCATTTTGTTGTACGTATTGCAGTTTGTAGAAAAAAATCGACTTAAGTGTTTTACTCCCTATGTTTTACAGTTCTGCGAATATTATTTAATTGCCAGACAAATTACTTGCCTCATATTACATACACGTTGACATTATTTTACAATGAAGTGGTTTTCTTACTAAAACACCTAGCCTTCTTCATAACAAAAACACATCCATATTACCTCCAACAGCAGTCACACAAACTTCCGGTCCCAGGCCCAGTCGTGGAGCACCGATCAATACCTGTACAACAGGCAATCGTTATGTCACCTTTACGAATCGCACTTAATGCAAGAGTTGTTTTGTTGCATGCCACAGGGCTCAGTCAGCCGGCCTGCAGTGCCGCCCAGGAGGTTCCGGTGCCTCTGATACTTTTTTACGTTCCGGCACCGCGGACCCGGAAGTGCTGTGGCACACCCGCGCCATTCTATTGGTTGATGCTGCTTGTTCCTGGGTTGCTGAGAACAGGTTCCTGCCCCCTCCCTCGCTGCCTCACGGGCACCGGCTCCCCCCTTCCCTCGTCTCTCATCCCGGCCTCCCCCCTCGACCCGTGGCTCCCTGCTAACCTTTCCAATCTCCTTACTTTTTCGTCTCTTTCGCTGCGAGGAGACGGAGGCTTCCCGCCTTTTTTGCACCGCCAGTAGTAGTGCGCTGCCCTGCCGCACCTTAATTCCCCAGGGTCTAATCGTTCGCTACCGTTGAACTTATAAACATTAGTTCATTAACAAACAAAGTACATATTTATTTCTCGTAAAACTGGCACAAGTAATAATGTCTAGAAAAGATGGACTGTACGTTTTCGCCCCTGACCGGGCCAATGACCATATATGGCTACTTAGATGATGGTACTCCTACGGGGGCATATGTTAGCCGTCCGGTATAAGGTTAATGCAGTAAGAACTTGAAAAGCAATATTATTAAATACTTTAAAAATTGGTGAATTTATCTATTTATTCCTCTGAGGCACTTGAGTTACATTAACCAACACGTTTGTTAACTCGGTTGATTTGCATCTACCGCAAGGATTTCGGTAGATTTTGGCAGCCCGGGAAGGAAGATGAAGACGCTTTGTCCAAAGGATTTGGCCGTGCTCGATCTCTTCTCTCGATATCAGAGCTCGAAACACAACAGGCGGGTGCAGTGTGTCACCCATCTGTACTACCGAGAGTATGCACTGTGCAGAAGAGTCATTGCTAATTCCTTGCTGTCGTTTCAACTGGCGGGTACAGGTATATACGCAGATACGTCGTGTTGTATCTTATCGTCGTTACAAATGAAGGATAACAATTCTAAATGGACCTATCTCAAGTATCAATAGTGAAGTTTGGGAACGTCCTACTGGGCGCCGAAAGTCAACTTTTGAGACTTAGCTTGTCCGAAACTCCAGTCAGAAGCTTTGACTTTGCAACTTTAAATCGTGATGCAAGTGATAGAAGCGACGCGATTGCGTCGAATCTGCTCATAACTGCATTTTATGGAGCAGTATTGAGTTTGGCTCTGACGGTCCAGTCGAACGCGTCCTAACTCGTGTGCATCCTTTACTTCTCACAGCTTCTGTAGCTTAAATTAGTTTTGTGTATAAATAATCCAGTTTATGGCATTCGGCATGTCGAAACGCTGACAGTATGTGTAAAAACGCAGGATTTTCTGCAGTAACAAACAAACTGTCACTGAAAACTAACTAAGGACTTTATAAACTTGTGTTTGAAGAGGCGGGGTCACACTACAGTCTTCTGACGCTTGTCAGCGCCTGTCAATCGTCCCAATGGTTTGCTGTTTCCTTGTCAACAAAAGAAAAGTGCGTTGATTTTTCAAGTCATAATTGTCTGTATATTAAAAGAGATGCCCGAGAAACACTTGCTAAAAGCATGCTGACAGTACAGCCAGCATTGAAGTGAATCTTTTGGTAAACGCACAGTTATGTTAACAGAGACGTAACAAGACTTTCGGACGAATGAGGGGAGGGCGCTAATGGGGACAAAATGGCACTTTAGTCTTTGTCTCAACGTATACAGCGAGCAGTGTTTTTTGAAGAGATAATATAAGAAACTCTTGTATTGCCAGAGCTTCCATAAGGAAAAGGTTAACTATGTTCTAGCCTCTTCGAGACAGGGTGTGTCTTATGTACCTCTCGCATTGGATAGTAATTTAATCCGATAAGTTTTTTATTGCTTAGTATAGGTACGCCAATCTGAAGTATTTTATTTGCTATTTTGGGCCAAGTTTTGTGCGTTATTCGTAAACCGTTTAAGTTTGAGACGGCCGAAAACTCAATCCTTAGGTTCCTCAATCAAGACAAGTTAAAATATTTGGACTAGAGGGACGCTTGATTGCTTCCTCAACGTCGATCTAGGCTAAGCTCAGTCGATTTAACTTCTTCGGAAATGCAGACTGGAACTTTTGCTTCGCTCCTTGGAGCAGCGTTCCAGGTATTGGAAGCGACGCGAGTATGTTGATGGACTGAAATCTCCAGTTTACAGAGCAAGTTTGAGTTTTTTTGAATGATGACATGTAATCGATTAACCTGAATCAGCGGGCTGAAGCGGGGGCACCTCAAGTCTCAAGTTTCAGATAAGTCAAACCTGAAGAGATTAATTTCGTTGCCCAATCGAACACTCCCTACAGGTGCTTGGATGCAAGAGCGAGAATCGCTGCTGTAGTTTACCTGATGTGAGTTACATACGCTCTGTACACTCGTGTGCACGTTCACAGCAACGTACAGCTCTGTAGGTTGTGACCCATTGACCTCTTGTGCCCACGGACGGTGGTGCTGTGGTGCTCTGCACGCTACTCACGTACAGCAGTGTATCGTGTATTCAAGGGCGTGTATGTGCGTGTGTGTGTAGGTGTGTGCACGGCCGTATTCTACGGATGCAATTCAGCTACAAGATCAATATAAGAATTACTTATTACTCGTACTCAGTTTGCAGCATAACGTGGTTTTCTTCTGCCCCATTCTAGAATTGATAAAGCCTGGCTATGTACAAGACGGGAAATGCAGTCAGAGCCGATTTTAGAGAATTGCGTTTCGTTTTAATACAATAAAATGTAAAACTGGATTGTGGGTGCAGCAGAACTTCCATGCCAGAAAATTTTCAAATTTTTCATAAATTAAAGGATCGTTAGAGAGANAAATGCAGTCAGAGCCGATTTTAGAGAATTGCGTTTCGTTTTAATACAATAAAATGTAAAACTGGATTGTGGGTGCAGCAGAACTTCCATGCCAGAAAATTTTCAAATTTTTCATAAATTAAAGGATCGTTAGAGAGAGTACTATGCCTTATTGTCAGCCGTCATCGTCTAGCTTATGAAAAAATTACATAATCCTCGTAGGGATCTATGTAGTGGAGGCGCCAAGGAGGGGCTTAAGCCCCCACAATAAAAGGCAAGACCCTCCTCAGCCCCAAATATTTATACCATGTAA
>LQNS02278097.1:32485991-32496691 GCA_001587735.2 Parhyale hawaiensis | reverse complement strand
TATTGTCAGCCGTCATCGTCTAGCTTATGAAAAAATTACATAATCCTCGTAGGGATCTATGTAGTGGAGGCGCCAAGGAGGGGCTTAAGCCCCCACAATAAAAGGCAAGACCCTCCTCAGCCCCAAATATTTATACCATGTAACTAACTTACATAACTCTCATATTTAGCAGCGTGCAGCCGCTCCACGTACATCTTACTCCAGCTCGCTCTACAACTCCCCTAACGCAACTATTTTCCTAACATCGTCATTGTACAGCATGTAAATGAATTAATGAATAAAGATGTGATGCTGTGCCGAGGACACACTGCATAATCGCACGTTCAGCTCATATGCTGTTCATGCTACCGTATCGATGATACCGACTTTCATGGCGTGTATCGAGACGACGTGCGGCTGAGTGTCCACTCATAAGTTGAGCGCGCGAGTGTATTGTGCGGCCCCGGCATTGCTAACAACAACCGCAATGACGAAAGCAGCGGGGCTAATAAGACTAATAACAACTGCAACGACGATAGCAGCTGCAACAATATCAAATTCAATGTTAGCGCAACCAAACTGTCAAAAACAGCAGAAAAAACAATAGCAACTGCAAAAGTAGCCACAACGAGAACGATAACCACAATGAAGCAGCAGCAAGAGCAACAGCCACAACAAGGACCCCCAGGGGCCCCTCGCAGGGCGGTCCCCTCGTCTCCCTGTGACTTGCGCCGTTCACGATTCTCTTACTTCATTCAAACTATAGTGCCCTCCCTCCCTCCAATTCCCCCCTCCAACTCCCCCCCCCACCCCGTGCACCCCTCTTATACACCTCATTCAATCCCCCCTATACCCCGTCTGCTCTTCTGGAATGCGTGATCCTTCTACGTCTACGTGGATGGCTCTCTTCCAACTATGTATCAGCATATATAAATAAATATCATTATATAACTAGCAGGAACAACAGAGTTCTCTATTGTGCTTCAGTTAAAGATACCCTGTGGCCAGCATTGCTCATACATACGATGTGTACATACGAAAATGTTGTAAGTCTGACCGCTCGTTGATGACCTGTAGCAGAAGATTAAAGATACTCCTGTTGCTCCTGAGCTTCTATCAGTGAAGCCTTATTTTTCTCCTTTTTAATACTGAACCGCACGGAGATACCAATTGACTCATATCTTCCTATCAACATTGTGATAAACAGAATTAACCAAAGAAGTTTAATAGTAGCTATATATATGATACTAGTAGTTGAAACATAGCAAGCACACTACATAGGCTATAGAACATGTATGCGGCCTAAAAACGGCTATCGTTATTTCATTTATTCCCTTTGCGTCGAGATATAATTGTTAATCTTCAACTATCAGGAGCAGGTTATTTTCTTTCTCTGTTGCTTGCCGCGGTGGTGGTGCTAAATTATTATTGCTGCAGTTGCTATGATTTTTGTTCTTACTGATGCTCTTTCTCTTCTTTTACACATTTGCTCCCTGTCTACTGTTAACTATCATGAGCAGGTTATTTTCTTTCTCTGTTGCTTGCGGTGGTGGAGGTGCTAAATTATTGTTGTTGCAGTTGCTATTGTTTTTGCTGATTCTCTTCTTTTACACATTGCCCCCTGTCTATCGCTTTTCCACAGTCACGAGATGAAAGCAACGCAACTATAAAGTATCCAAGTTAAATTTTGATATTGCACAGGATAGCCTTGTTTATAGTATGGCTGAACGTAACGTTACGTAGTTCAGCTATTGTTTAAAGTACATTCTAAATCAACGCTAGGTATCACAATGTAAAATTAGACTTTGATATCATTTGCCTATCGACTGACTACGTCTGATCCTGGTCCGTAACTATGTATTAGGTCATTCAGCAGTATCACAAATCGCTCCCACTAACATCAATATTATTTGGTTCATCTCCATCAAATTTTGGCTATTTTTGTATTACTGTGCAGAAATGAGACCATAAGACCCATTAATAGTATTTTGAGATGGGATACAAAACGAAGCTACTTTATGCTGCGTCCCGGACTTCAGCACTATAAAGGGTTAATCCTATGTGTACCCAGGATGTATCGCTGCGGCACACAAGCTTTTCCTCCGGAAGGCACAACAATACAAAGAATCTGTGTAGTAAAATGACACAGCTTACTTTAATATCAAAATCGAAGAGCTAAAAGATAAAGACAAGCTAGTGTTTATTAATAATTTAACCCATTTATTCATATTTACTTACAATTTAATTGTATATTATGCTATGCACCTATATATCTATTTTATTTTGAGGTCTTCTTTCAAGCAAGCCGCCGTGAAGGTTAATCTTTCAGAGTTAAAATCGTTTTCGAATTGAAGTTGCAAAAGTTATACTTCACGGGTGGAAATTCCAAATTAAAATGCACAGTTTTATTGCAGAGGACTTGCTCATTCTGTGCAGCATATCTTGGTTACCCTCGAGGGACGTACGTTGGCAGTCATTGCTCACAGTGAGTTTCTATGTAACGTTTCTGCGAAGTTGGTTCCAGGCGGGACAGAAAATTGCTCGCAAGCGCGTGAACTTGACAGCTGGATTTACTGGAAAATAATTCATAATGTATATTGAAAGGAATATTCATAAGTTGATAATTTAAAAAATATATACATGCATCCTACTCTGTTGCTATCCTCGGATCAGCCCAGGTTACAATAGTGTGTTAATTTTCTTTAGTTTAGGGTAAATTATACGCTTCTTTTCTTTATCTTGGGCAAAATTTGCATAACAATGGCAGCTTTTCCCATAAAAACCGCGCGTCTCCAACCGCAAAGGAATGAATCCCTCCAAGGATGCGGGAATGTGCGTACATTCGTGCGTACGTGTTTGTGTCCGTGTGTGCGTGTGACTGTATACTATAGTGTATAGATTCAGCTGTACGCTCGTAAGGTTGGCGCAAATCTTGTATTAAAGTGAAAAATCCTGTTGACTTCTATATGAAAAGCACAATTAACTTTAGTTTAGTTTAAGGAGCCTCAAACTACAACACAAATAACGGCCAAGTTAGTTTTAATAACAAAATGAAATTGTTACCGACTGAACTCATATTAAGAGTAACTTTTTCCAAGACGTTATATGGACGAGCTGATGTACGGTAAGACTTTCTGGCTAGTTCTTGACTTTAATGATACGAGAAAATGATAGATGATATTAACTAGAAAGTGAGCAGAAAACAACACTAAAATGTTTATTTTCTGCTTCATGTGCGAGCTCTTCTTACTATTCAGTCCTTGAGGTTATCAAAATGTGTGCATAATGACGATACAACTTATAATACAAAATCATCACGTATAGACTTATTTCCATGGTATACTGGATAATTTAACCCTATTGAAGGCCCGTGGGCTTCACCAAGAATTGGCTTCAAACAACTTAGTGAAACAGAATTTGTGTTCGGTGCTAATAAGGTTATTGGCTTCATACACTTTAATTTACTGCACAATACATAGACTACTACAGAGGAGAAAATATGCAAAAATTATGATGGTTGTTCCAGGTGTCGTATACGGACTCATGAAGGTTGGATTTAATTAGTGCCGTAAGGGTTGACTGGTGTGGATCTTCAGACAGGCACGTTGGCTTTGCAGTGCGATCCCAGATCTCAAGCGTTAATCCCCGTTCTATTATACTTGAGACTTTCTCAAACGAAATCCGACTCTGTGTGCAGTGAAGTTTAGAGGCGTCTCAAGCGCAATCAGGTTGCTACTTACGCGTGCTACACGATTGAGAGCGGCGAAACCAATGATTTTCTTTTTTTTTTAATTCCGGGAAAGTCAAGTTTAAGGGCACGACTTCGTCACACTAATCTCTGACGTCTTCACTATATCTTTTTTTCCACATGAGTGTTGCTGTTACACTCACTATCACACAAATACAGCATCTTTTGAGCACCTTTTCATTATGGAAAACATATTTTTATTCCTATTCCTACCAGCCTGAGCTACTTTGCTACAGCGCTTCCTTGTCTTATTGTATTCCCATACGGAATAAAAGTATTTGTAGCGAAGTAACGCAAAATCAAAATGATATCTTTATCTTGGATCATACCCGTGTCTTTTACGGCGGACGTATTCACCATGTGTTAAGGAAGCAGAAGTATCGCCCTACAGTTAAAGCCTATACATTCTCGAAAGGAAGAGGCGAGAGAACCGTCCTAGTGCACTTGCTTAGCATAAGTAAGATGTGGTTAAAACTCCATTTTATTATGCGTCAAGAAATAATGCAGTACCTAGCTAATTCATGCGTTCTAAAATTGAGTGGCTTGACAAATGCAAAGGATTATTTTGTTACATATAAGTGGATTGTAGTGGTAAGCCAGGACTACCTTTCTTTGATGATTCTTCTTCGGATGGGGTCCAGGTGGCGTAACACACACCGCCCATCTTGTACAGCGGTAATGCTGCATTCCGATTTTAATAATGTAGGTGGATCGTAGTTCCACAACATTGCTCTCTATTCAGTTTTAGATTTGAGGCCTGACGGTTCCTCTTGTACTAAACTGTACACAGTGCCAGCAATTTATCAACACTCGTATACAACAATAGCATCATAAAGACGCTACATGTAACTTAGCAGCAATCATTGGATGAAAATAACATGAATTACCAGTAGTTTTACATTAAAGTTTTCTATGTCTAGGCAGCTCTGACGAATGATTGTTTTTTTTTATTCACAGTGACCTAAATCCAGCAACAGTTCAGCATCCATTAATTTAGGTTTACTGCAAAATTTATAAATAATTTTGTAACCATACCATAAATGTGTGTAGACATACATTAATTAATGACAGTTTTTTTAATCTTCATCTTGCTGTCTTTTTGCTTTTTACACAAATAGGTTTGATTTTTATGTTCGATTTTTGCTAAATCTAGGTACCATGTGGCACTGGCTCATTCAGGCTACATTCGTTAGAGTACTTGGTAACTATATATACGTTTTGAATAAAATGATGAAATATTTAAACACTAGCTTTTTATTTCTTTGCGATTCGATGGCTGATTATCGTTTCAGTAGAAGCTTTCCGCTATAGCCAAGAACCTTACAGCACCAGCGGTACTGTAGCTCCGACGCGTCGGGATTTACGGAGATAGCTTATCGTGCGTACGCAGGGTGAACGTTGTGTACGGGAGTGACGGCCTATACCGGCGAAATTTGCTGCTATACATGCATCTGAGGGATTGGTATTTGAAAAAATAATAAAATATTATTGTTGAGATTTGTTATTCAAAGGCTAATAATCGGTAAGGCACTGGATTGTAAAATAATATAAACTGAATAAAATAAATGCTTGTGATATTTGCTGCTCCTTGGACGTATGGCACCTGAGGTATTTGTAGTGAAAATTTGGATGAAAATACTTGAGAAATTAGCTGCTTCATGGACGAGGTAGCTACTTCATAGGAAAGCAGAAAAGGCTAGTCTCTTTTAACAGGCGCGGACGAACGCAGGCAACTATCCCTATATTGAACAAAAGGCTGATTTTCGCTTCAGTAGGCAAACTAAAATTCTTGCAGATATCCACGCCTCGCGCAGCGTAGCACCACCTCGTACAACTGGAGTATGACAGACACTGAGTCCTAGAGACACAACCTTAACAGAGCATGAACAGACATTGTGGACACACACGGTACTGTTGCCTATACATCGTCGTTGTCGCTTGGCAACGCTAAATTTTTATTCACGTATATGATGGTATTGTTTCGTATATTATAACGTTACTGAATTTCTTATAAGTCAATAACGAATGCATTGCGGGCTATATTTGTAAATCTTCTGCATCAAGGAGGCGCATTTGGAAGTTATTAAACCAGTATACGATTCAGCTAAAGAGGTTCCCTACCAAAAATTATGACCGCCGCAGTAGCTAAAACCCTATTTAGCTGCTGATCCGCACCCAAATTTTGTTAGGGTTTATGGCTTGTCACCTGGTTAGCCCATATATATATATATATTTTCAGAGTGGGTTGATCGTAAATTATCTGGTAAGTTTTTGCTTGGTATTTTCATCACCTACTTAATTCATCGCTTGCCAATTTCATCGCCTACTAAATTCATTGCCTGCTATTATTATCCCCTACAAAAATTCATTGCCTGCTATTGTTATCCCCTACAAAAATTCATTGCCTGGTCTATTAATTATCTCGTAAATTTATTTTCGTGGTAGATGCATCTCAAATTTACGCAATAATAATACAATACAAACAATAAATAAAAATAAAGTAATACTACCATGAAAAATACTAAAATTTTAAAAATAATAGCAACAGCATTACTGGCATTCACAATTCTTATTATAATAAAATTGCAGTCTGTCCGTTTGTTCGACACCTTCTAAAATTCTAAAATAAAGTTCTCAATTTTGCTTGAAGGAGGGCAATTTTGCATCCTTTAATTGATAATGGCTCAATTTTCCTTGACTTAATAGAAAATCATGCCAATAAATATTAAACTTTTGCTGCAAAATCCGTAGAACGAGCATGAATAATCAAAATAAAAGTTTTATCATATTTATTGCTGTCATCTTTGACGGCTGGGTAACCGAGTATTCAAGTTCGCAGCACAAATTTAAAAATGCATCGTGCAAACGGACTTAAATGATTGTATGAGTGAATGAATGAATGAATGAATGGTTAGTACCGCAAGTAGAATAATAAAACAAATAATAATGATAATATAGATAATAGTGAGAATAACTAGTGCTCTATTCATTACAATGATAATTATAAAAAACACTGCAATAGACTAAATAACCTAAAGCCGGGCTCTATGACAACATATATTACCATGTTATAACGCCATGCAACCGTCGCCTCGCAGCTGATAAAAGATAGTGCAATGTACGGTCGGAGAAAGATCTGATAACGAAGGTGAAGATATCAGCTCTCCTACAAAGATAACACCCCATGTTGCTGTCACAGATACCTACAGGTTATTGTCGTGCCGAGCTGGAATAGTTTTAATGAAATTATTATTTTTTTTATAATTGTCGGTGTGTCAATTGTGGCCTCCCGCCGTTTTCAAAGCCGGAAACAACATAAAACGGTGCGCGTCAGGTACGTTCTTTTCAACTCAAGTCCCACATGCAGGACTTGAGGCACTAAATAACTATTTATAAGACATTATTTGAAAATGAGGTGCAGAGATTCGATAAATTCCCAAAACATAAAGACTACATGGAATGCGGTAACAATTTTATCTATTGGCGGACGTTAATCGACAGGTTGAAACTATGATTTCTAATCCGACGTAGATATCAATAGCAGTAAGTTTCAAAAACGTTGTAGTCAATAAATTTTAAAATATAATGGAAAAGATTTTGGAAAATTGTTGAATAAGCCCAGGCTGTTAGCAAGCTTGATCCCAATTATCAAAATTTTTTATTTTTAATAATTAGGGACAATTTTAAGTGATGTAATCCCGTACGGTAATGTCTTATGGTAAATTCTATTGATCACAAAAAAAAACTAGAGCACTCTGAGAGAGCATACCTCCGCCAAGCAAGGCAACGGGAAGAGAAATTTAAAATAGGCTCGATCTGAAACCTTGATTTTCCTTGTATAAACAGCTAAATATAATTAGTTGTGGCTCTCAACAACATTAACCGCTTCAGTTATTTAGTTGAAGATCCGCTCATAATTTTTTGAGTTATTTTGCTTACAAACGGGCAAACCGATCATCACCAAAATTTAATAATATATGTTGTTTAACATTACAAGCAATTCATGTATAAATCATAATGATCCGTTAATTCATGTAAATCTCATGAAAATCTGTCCCTAAATTTTGAGTTATGGCATTAAGACAAATGAGGCAGACAAACAAAAAAAACGGAGGGACGGTTCTTCACCAAAAGTTAATCATCTGTTCCTCCTGACACATTCAACAATTACCGAAAAAATTTTGTTATAAATACGTCCGAAACTTTTTGAGTTATCTTGGTGACACCGTGACAGACAGAGAGACAAAGAACAGACAGACAAAGAGATTCGACGAAAATGTAAACTCCTTGGCTGAGGTACGTAGAGCACTCTTGTTTCTGAAACCATGAATTCCTTTTCATCCGCACCAAAATGTGGTTATTTGTCGTTTTGACAGTAACAACAGCTTCTGAATTTGTTGACGATCGGACAGTAACTTTTTGAGTTATATTCCAACAGTAAAGGTCCTGGAATGTCTATAGAGTATTCACAGTGAGTCACACAGATATTTTCCCCGTTAATGCGCAATCTTTTTCAATTCGCACTGATATTTTTGTGTTCTAGTCCCTGCATATATAAATTTATTTAATCCATGTTTATATAAATTTAGTCTATCTAGACTCTTATATATTTTTTCAATCCCTGCTTGAACAGTCTACACTCACGCATAGTTTCACCCTATATGAATACATATCTAAGTATACGTAAATTATATAGCTAATAATCCAATGATTTCTTATAAATTTTCCCATCTGTACGTACATACGTATTTCCTATGTATGCTTCTGCGAGCTTCCATTCCAAGTCTGTGCATTTTCCTAACGCTATCTGACACAATAGAATTCTACACATGCCCGGAACCTCTTGTTTACAACACACGTGCGAGGTAGCTGCCGGCCAGCGTTGGGAGGTTGTGGAGTTACTTGGCGAGATGACCTCCACTGTTGTCGGGACGCCGAGTTGAAGGTGCATGGATGGGTGGTGCGCTTGCAGGGGCTTGGTGTCAACATACCATATATTTACGCTCAAAGTATTGAGTACATTCTGTTGTAATTGCTTGTGGTCTTGAAATTCCTTGCAAAATTTTAAGGTAGTCGTAAATTGCTAGGGAGGAATATCCTTAAATCAAGAAAATCGACAAAAAAATCTGTGTTTTAAGTTTCTGATGTCAAACATGTTTTTGTAAAGAAAATATCACTGAGATGTATTCGTCTCAGATGGGATTTCTCTAAAGAGATGAAATATTTTATTTGAAAACATTTAAGTTCTAACTTCTAGCGCGCGCTGGAAATTTGCAATAAAAACTACAAATTACAAATTATTCACGGAAGTTTACTTATAAATATTTTACTCCTTTTTCAATTCAGACTTATACCTAAATTTTACTCCATGTCGCGATGTCAAAAGTCGTGAAATTACTCTTGTAATTTTTCTTCTGACGATATACGTACCTACTCTATTCAATAACATTGTACGAAGCATTGGTTTTTGCCTCTACCATCATTTAGCGCTCGCCCCAGCAAACCGAATGCATACCCAGTGTTCTCTAGCTAAACTGCAGCTGTTATTCTTCGTCTTCAATGCAGTTACTCTTCTTCCTTACAACTTGCATCTTTTTTCCCCTGGTTGTAACCTGTGTCAGGATTGGCTGCAGTTGGAGGCGGAGCCTGTTGCACACCCACGTCATTTTCAGCCAATGCGAGCTCGCTGCATCATAGCCTAAAATAGTAACGCGTGTTGGGGTCCAGCAGAGCAGCAGCGCGCCGCGAGTATATCGTGTATGTAGCCGCCAAGCGAAACTTCAGTGGCAAACTAGCAGTGCGATGAGTGCAAGGCGAGTGGAGCAGGGCTCTGTGGACACCAAAATATACACTTTCTATAGCCATTATTTCAAGAGAAGAAGAAGAGAACGGTGCTGAGTTTTAGGCTATCATTTTATAATAAAAAGTGTCGGCCAGTGGATGGTGCGCCTCATCAAATCGGTGCAATACTAAACGGTGGGCTCGACTTGTAAGAAGTCTACAGATTTTCACGACAACAACACATCTACAGGTTTGTTCATAGATCGAGGGAGGGTACCCTCACGCTGTGAGCGAGGGCTGTTGTGACCTGAGAGGGGAAGGGGTTTAGAAAGAGTGGAGTTAGATGACCCCCTCGAACTGAATACGCGGCGGATGCAGCGTGATGTCCGTGCATATATTTCGGTGGGTGAACTTTCCCGCTCTTTTCATAATGGACTTGTTTACAATTTTTTTTTTTGCAAAATACGGGAAATTAATTTACTTATATGTAATGAAAATAAGTATGAAAGTAATAAAACCCAACATCTACCGATTAATTTTTATTTTTGGTCGGTTGAACGTTTCCACATATTTCATGATTGTTTATAGTATATTTTTCGCCAAACGTTCGGGATGTGTAGCTAGTTAAAATTAAGTAGAAAATAGTCGGTATTTATGAATACGTTTCAGCGAGTAGACGTTTCCGGACAATTCAGAGTTGTTTTCATTCATTTATGATTTAAAGAGAGAAAATGTGTTTATGTCTTTTAATAACATAACAAAAAATGCAAGGAAATAGTTATGCATATTGTTCGGCACGCAAACGTTTTCGCTAATTTCAAAGAAAGAAACAGGAAAATATATATAAAGGTTTATGTCGATTTTTATTTTTTATTAATGGATTGATACGAATGGAAATTTATTAACGCGTACGCAGATTACTTGGAGTAGACTTCATGTGTATTATGAGTTTATTTCTTTCATATTTTTGGTGAAAACTAAAAATATATGAAAAGTAGTAGAACGCATTGCCTTTGGTTTTCACAAACATACTCCTTGTATGAATGAAAGCTTATGGGTATTATTTTACTTTCACTTACACATGATTTTCATGACTTTTATTGTGTTCAGTATGTAAATTGGGTCAATTCAAGACATTTTACATGAATGACGTTTTCGTCGCAAATGCTTAGTTTTTGAGATATATGACTTT
>LQNS02278097.1:32467856-32481849 GCA_001587735.2 Parhyale hawaiensis | reverse complement strand
ATATATAGGCTTACTCATCCACAGTCCATTTAACTGAACTACTGCCATAGATCACACCACTGAACAAGTCTTATCTGCAAAATCTCTAATTTGTTGTGCTGATTGTTTTGACTCACAACTTTGTCCTGTTTACGGATGTGCTTCAAGTATATATCAAGTAGCCTAATGTTTTACTTATATACTTTTTTTGTGTGGGCTCTATCATGATTTATATGCGTAACGATATTCATTCCCACAGTGAGGAACCTTGAGAGTTGTGACTAATCTTATGGTCAAGAGTTTGTTTTGAATATAGTTAGTTTACGTTCTTGCTAAAGATTAACTTTTGAAACAGTATTATAGGTGTTGAAGTTCACCTGAGGAAAGAACGATAAATATAAATATTATTAATGGTTTTCGGAGTAATAATAATAATCATATGCATCACGCCCTATCGGAAAATTTAGAAAAATTATCGAAGAATTTCTGAATGGGGAGTAGGGTTAACTTTTCAAGATAATTTCGTCATTCGAAAAAATGAGAAAACTGTACTGTGAAAAC
The DNA here is from genome assembly GCA_001587735.2 of Parhyale hawaiensis. Classification (NCBI taxonomy): domain Eukaryota; kingdom Metazoa; phylum Arthropoda; class Malacostraca; order Amphipoda; family Hyalidae; genus Parhyale; species Parhyale hawaiensis. Next base: position 32,481,309 of record LQNS02278097.1, on the reverse strand, counting down.
TTTCATTTACGAAAGCTTTTCATATGACCTAATAATACCTAGCATCACCCTATATATTCATTTGCTGTTTTCAACGAATATTATCATCTAATATCACCACCCATATTCTCACCTAATATTAGGGCTATCTTATATCATCACTCAATGTTATTACCTGGTAATTCGTATCATCTAATATTAGTATCTAATATTATCCCCTAATATCACCGAATGTTTTTATAGATAATCTAATATTAAAGTTAACATGTGTTGCATTTCCGTTCTTCCATATTTAAAATAAAATGATTATTATGAGTGAAAAGATGTAGCTAGGCATATAAACGCATACCGTTGTAAACTAGAACCACAGTAGGATAACATTAAGGTTATCGACAACTGAAGTGCTTAAATTTTTACTGTTGCTTCCCAAAACATCAAAGCAGAAGCACTTATTTGTCTCTCTGCTGACGCTTTTCGCTCGCATTACTACAGTTTAAAAGCTTTAAGAAATTACCTACTTCCTACCGTTGATAATAAACGCATTAGCGTTATTCAAATTGAAATAAAATTAGTAAACAGAGACTGGCAAAGATTTTGTTCTGGTTATTGGTAAAAAAAAACTCCCTCAGTAAAAGGATCAATGCCCGTGTTTTGCGAAGCAAAATATTAAAATTTCTAAGCTGAAGCTGCAGTTACCGTCGAAATCAAATGGGTTAACTCGACATCGTAATTAAGGTCAGAAATTTTATTTTGTTTGCAAAGTAAGCAAAAATTTAAATTGAAATGCATCGCTCGTATGTGACGTGGCACGTCCATGGCAGTGGTCGGGGAGAGGGAGATTGAGAGAGAGGGAAGGAGAATGAGGGGTAGTGAGAGAGAGAGAGAGAGAGAGAGAGAGGGAAGAAATTTCAAGAAAATGAGAGGGAGATTGAAAAAGAGAGGGTTTGAAATTATAATCGTAAAGCCAAAGCAAAAACGGATTTAAAGCATAATAATTTTTTTTAAAACTCGCCACCATAGACCGCGACAGTACTTAACTCTTGAAAGGTCTGACGCTGGCGGCCTATAGTCGGCAACGGAAAAATGGGATTTTCGTACCAAGATACTCAAACATTTATTTTTTTGCGGTGAAGGTATCTTGGATACGGCGGGGACGCACTTGGGCGCTTGCCTGCATGACCGTGTCTGGACATGTTCATAATAGCTCCCATTTTGGCCGCCAGCGTCAGAGGCTTCTTTTGGACCTAAGAGTCCAGTATTGTGGTCTATGCTCGCCATTATTGGAATAGGTTCACAACGAGGTATAAAGAACCTATTATACACATCATTGCATGTTATACCTGGTAATTAGGGTTAAAGACTATTATTATATGTCATAGTAGGAAACAAATCAGACGTTGCTATGGGAAGTGAAAAACAACAGAAATGTAGAGAAACTGGGAACTTCGGCCTAACAACGAAGAAAGATAAACACTACAGCGGGATGCGCAACAGAAATGCGCAGGAAAAGGTGCCGCAATAGGTGTATTGAAGCGAAGCACGACAAAGAGGAGGGGTGTTCCACTATCCGAACACGTGGGAGGACCTAAACTAAATCACGCTACGTCTCCTCCCACCACAGGTGTGCAGCAAAAGACACCTGTCGGTTTAGTCATAAATGTTATTGTATGATTTATTGGGCCTGGATCCGATCCAGAAAATGGCGACCGATTGCTTTTTTTATCTATATAAATAATAAATATCCGTGTAGACACTGAGGGTCGACTCCGTATGTACGGTATATTCTTCTGCAAAACCAGTTGCGAAACCTCTTGGCTGCTCGAGTGGGTTTCCTAAAGAAACACCAAGTGTACCGTCCAATTTTTTTTAATTATATAGTAGGCGATGGGCTCCCTTTCTGGAAATTCCAACTATTGACTAGATCAGCAGCTGTACTCTGTAGGTATATAAAAGTACGCGCCGTCGCCATTTTGTTTCCATGCTGCCTATCGCAGCACACTGAGAGCTTCCTGACGATAGTCAGTCAATCGAGGACGATATAATCGCAGAGAGGGAGTTGCTGCATAGTTCTCTAACTACCGGCCTTGTGAGTGCTATTATTACTAACTAGCAGCGACAAATTTCCACAGTGCATGCTGTGATTTTATTCTTCATTTACGCATGGAGCCGTAGGTATTATGGCCACGAAGTGTGAGATCGTGTAGCAAGTCAGAGAGCTAATCTCTGTATAAATTTATATAGGAGGAAGAGTAGAGTATAAAACTGGCTTACTTCTCTTGTTCCTGGTCACGTATAGGTAGCTTGGATATGCTTCTGACCTCCACATAGGTAGCTACCTATAATAATGCTGAGAAGTCTAAGGAACGAAAGGGCATGACCGTATGCTGAAAAATGGTAATAGATTATATCTCAATTGGCAGGATTTTGTTTTTAAAGCGTTCTCTTTTACTGGTACTTTCCTGAGCGGTGGTTGTGATTTCGGTCCATTTTTACTCACAGAAAAATGGTTGTTGGCCATTAAACAAAATTAGTTAACTGTAAACTACCTTGTCGTTTGAATTTGCGTCAATGCACATTGTCGTTTGTGATAAACAACCGATGAACAACAGCGTTGTGATCAACAACAGTGTCTTTTATGATTAATTATTATTGCTTTGTAGCTAAAACATTACATCGTTTGTGATAAGAAACAAGGTGTTTTTTTATCGTAAAAAACATACTTTTCTGCGTGTAGATTTTACAAACAAACTATTGCAAAATTTTAGTTTTTCTTTCAACTGACAGTGACTTTTAATTTTTTATATTTATTAGCTATCATCAATTGGTACCTACATTTTCAGTGAATAAAAATAGCTTTTATCTCCATATGCATTTCTTCAGTATTTGTGCACAATTGCCATATTGCACAATTTTGTCATTATCCATGTAGCTGCTTGCTTCGTCTATAATATGGTCAATGCTGTGTATGTTTTCCTTACATTAACGATGTTTCTCATTAGAAGTTTTGAGCCATATTCATGGTCGTATTAAAGTGCCGTCTTGAGCTATCGTCTAGGGCCGATACTGAGCTCGAGTTTGATTAAATTCTATGCATCGACATTTCACTGAAATGCTCGTAGTAGAGACGTTCGATATTTATCATTACATGCGAATGGCATTAAAGCCATTACCGTATTAAAACGCACTTTGCATTCTCCACTTTTCTGAGGTGCTCTGTAGTAAAGAGTGATGTAAAAGTAGCTAAGTGCAAGCGTAAAAAGGTTGACTTTTTCGCCACCAACAGTATCTCTGCGTCCCATCAGTGGGTTACATATATTGTTCTAATCACCAACAAGACGTATTCTTTTACCAACGAGCATGCAGAGACTAACGCTTACATCTAAGTATTGAGCATTTCATTAACGCCCAAACCAGATCTTCATTTACTACAGGGGATAACAGATATTGTTTTAATCACCGACTAGACGCATTCTTTTACAAGCATGCAAAGACTAACGCTTACATCCAAGTATTGAGCATTTCATTCACGCCCAAACCAGATCTTCATTTACTACCGGAATAACACTAGTAACAACGTCCGATATGTAGCTGGTGAGCTGATGGGTTTAGCAGAATCCCCAGCGTTGTATTTCAAGCTGCTCTTCCGTGGCCTGCTGTAATACTGCTTGCAGCGGCAGCGAACTCTCCTGCCCACCGCTGCTCCTATAGCTAAACTTGTTCCTTGTCTTGAATTTGCGGCACTATATCGGAGGTCTTTATGGCTGTGCCTGCATGCACACGCTCCTTATGCGCTATCTCTCTTCTCCTACCCTCTAATTCGGACCACTTCAGGCAGGCAGACGTTCTGCGCTCGGTGCGTGCGCTCGATGGGCGTCCGGCCGCATGCAGGTCTGGGTGTAGGTTTGGGTGCATAGACCCCATGTTGTTGTTAGGTTGTTAGTAACTTGTGCCGATTTGGCATCCTATATGTGTGTGAACCATCTGAAATTGATACGTAGTTGTGTTAACTGTGAGAAGCTGCTGATATTTATAAGCAGTACGGTAGGTATATGAGTGCTTAACTGGTAACCTATATGTATGAGAACCATCTGTAAATAATGCGTGGGCACTGGTGCTTAACTTGTAACTTCAATTTGTGAGAAGCTTCTGAAATTTATTTGCAGTCGTGTGCGCTTGCCAACTTAAGAGTGCGTGAACCATTTGAAAAGTGGTCAGCATGGTGCTTGCCACATAGTATGCTAAACGTGTGTGAATCGTCTGATATTTGTAAGTAGTAGTGCTTGCCAGACTACTGAACATGTTCAAACCTACTAAAAAAACGCTTGTATTTTAAGCCAAATTTGATGTAGTTATGGTAAATAGCTGGGAAGATATACACGTATGTGAGAATCCTTTGATGTTAAAGGACATACTGCTGCTAAAACGGCGATACAGAGCTCAACCTGTGACCTAAACTTCGCAGAGCAGAGAACGGTTATATTTAAAGTAGTAGCGCTGAACAAAAGCACATACATATACTGCTTATAAACGTGGCAGCCTAAGCCTGTGAGGACAATCTAAACTTAAACGCTGAACCTGAAGTACTTTGTAAATTAGACGTACCCGTGCGAACCTATTATACCTAATTCGTATAAACGAAGTACTTACTGTGCACAACAATTTATTTTGCTAAGTATTTACCACATTTTTATGATAATTTAATGTAAGTTGCTATCACAAACATTATCATCACTGCCGTCATTATCGTAATTAAAACACGCGCACTATAGTTAGGGTGTATCCACAATCCGCTAAAATATACACGTTGATCTTTCATAAAAGTTGGTCTGGTGATGGACGATATGGGCGTCACCTGGCGGCCACATTATGCCGCTATTACAGCCCTGAGATGGTCACGATCGTCGCACCAAATGCATACTACCTACCACACAGACATGATATCAACGATCGTGACACTAAACTGCGTGATGTGTGCGGACAAGAAATACGAGTAAATGCTATTTCTCAATATAGATTTTGTTCTCGTACGTTTGACAGGAGAAATAGATGACTTGAATAATTTCTTCATGAATATCATAGCTAGAGGATGTTCGAATTTGTTATTTGTTGAACTAGAATATTTATAATTATTGACAATTTTACATTGGCGTTCTCATGTATAATGGTCAGCAGGAACGCATTGAAAAAATTTGAAGGATAGGTACCTATAGATATATTTATATGTACACTGTTAACTATGAAAGTTATGAAGATTATAAATAATGCATATATACATGCTCAGTATGATGTACAATTGATTATTCTTTTAGGACTGAACTCTAAATAATGTTCGTGTACTGGAATTTATCTCTCATATTGTTTAATCGATAGTAATATTACTTCAAATTCAACAATTGTAATATATCTTGTGGAACGTTTTGAAGTGTAGTTTTAGTGTCCCTGGAGATCTGCTTAGGATATTTTTGACATAAAAATGCGACGTGAGATATGTCAAAAGTTTGTGTGAGTAGAGCTATAGTAAGTGATATTAATTTTACGAGTACGTATTGTTCTTTTAAAACTTTTTCGTCTCTTTCTTTTTTCTCCCTAATTATCTGAAATTCCCTTGAAAATGTCTAATTTGAGAACAGTTTTATCACCAGTGAGATTAATCATACAACAATTTTTTATTAGAACTTAGACGTTCGGCAATATTTTTTACATCATGTAAGCGCAGTGTAAAATTGAACACAAACTACTTATTATGATGTATTTTTTTCTCTTAAGGCCTCAGTAGCTAATACTAAGCAATTTTCCCCGTATTGTACAATCACCCACTTGTATGCATACCGCCTCTAATACATCCCTCGTTTATATTCAAGTGCAACATTCATTACCCATAATGTCAATGAAGCCCGGCCTCAATAATAGCAAGAATCGCGGCTCTAAATATGGCGGCCACCTACAATTCATTATGTCTGGCTCAGTATATTTTTATGCGCATTTATCGTCTCTTTATTCTCTCAATGGCAGTCTCGATGCAGTAACTGCATGCTTGTTACTTGATATTATTTTAGTATGCTAAAGCGCGCTTGTAGCCGTTCAAGTAAAGTATCTTAAAAACTTGCTAAGGAGGGTTTGTTACAGAGCTGTAGAGCTTGACCGTCAAATCGGATATTTGTTGTTTTTGGGTGAGTGCTACTAGGCCTTAGAACTGAATGCTGACAGTCGAATCAAATATCAAATAACAATTTTGTACGAGCTAGTGTAGGCTATGCTAATGAGCTTTGGAGCGGAATGGTGACAGTCAAATCAAGTATCAATTAATATTTTTACTGAAGTGTGTTCCTGAGTATTAGCTTTCATTTTTACCTTTTCATATAGAACAAGAACTATTTAAATTAATGTAGTTTAAAATTTCAGATTTCTAGAGTCTGGTTCATGTTCCGATTACATTGTATTTACTTGCCATTGATTGTCCTCCTTGCACTATTGACGGAATGTCAATATTCCATTGTCAATATTACTGATAAGATGCAGCGCAATGTTTCTTTCTCTGAATATTCAGATGAAATTTCCTGCTGCGAGTTCGAAACTTTTTGTAGTTTTTATATGATATTGCTTTATCCTGAAGTTAGAAAATAAATGCGTTATTATGACCCTCCACCATTTTATTCTATGAGAGCATGCAAATCTATTATGACAGTTGGCTTTCAATAAATGAAAAGACATATTACTGACTTTATGAAGTATCTATTGTCTCGCTAATGGTGTGGTTGTCAGCATGCAGTAAGTTTCTCTTAATATAATTTTTAGCTGCATGTATTGTCTCGCTAATGGCCCAATTGTTATCATTTATCTCGAGTTATCTCTTCCCATTTGCTCCCCAGCATTCCGGACGAGTCGCTTTCTGTTCTCGTTTTCTTAGATCATTTTCTAGTGATGTTCTTGCATCTTGTGAATGGTTGTAGCATTCCAATCACTTTCTTAATATATTTTTCGTTTAGATATTTCTGGGTAATAAGTTTTGAAGTTTTCCATGAAACTAAAGCGTTAAAATCACTATCGGGCCGTGGAATGTTTTGATATAGCTATATTGTCTTAGTAAAACACTACAGGCACCGTTGACCCATCTTACTGGTATTAATTATTTTCCACACAAAAGAAGACGTTTGTACCGAAGGGTGTTATTCGTAAGTTAGAAAATACAGCATTAATATTGTATGTAGTATTTTCGTGCTTTCGACAGTAATGATTTTGAATATTTGCTGGTTATTTTTTCCGTGTGTTGGATTTATTTACGTTTCACATGTATATTCGAAATTGAGCATACTAATGCCATTCTGAAGCAGTAACCAATCAAACCAATTGCTGTTTTTACCCGGTCTCGTACTTTTTTTGCGAAAATTATGCTAATGCGCATCGTCAGAGGAGTAGCTGAAAAGCTTTTGAAACCAACAAAGAAAGTAAAATCAGATAAGTAAAGTAAGGAAGTAAAAATACTGCTACATTGGGTCTGCGATCAAGCGTAAAGCCAACAAAAAGAGATATTTATTGTCGATCTATCGTACTTTTTCAAGTCTTCTTAATAATTGTTCTCTTGTCCGTCAGGCTGCAACTCCTCCGCATTTCTGCACGATTTCCTAAGATACTGGAACGCTTCAAGACGCGTCCTTCGTGCTTCTTATAATCACTTTTATTTTAGACCTAGTCTACCAATTAGGTACGTTTCATTCATAAGAAGGGCGGGTCAGCATGTATTTTATCGATGTGTAAACGAATAATTTCAACCGAAGAATCATAAGTGGGCAATGGCAATATCTTGTAGAAATCAATGAGAAGCAGTTGAAATTTTGTTACCCACGACGCGCGTTTCGCTGTAAACCTCAGCTCATCAGGTGGGAGGCTCAAAGTTGACGAAATTTAATTCGTTAAGACCTCGTGAAATTTTGGCAGGTTACCATAGGAAGGTGTAACTATGATACCGAGTTTTCGAAAGATATAATGTCAAAGGTAAAAGGTAAAGTCAACTTGACTTGACCGTACCCCCAACTGGGAAACCCGCATGCACTGGTTTGTGCTACAGATATAGACCAACAGGCCCCAAAGGAGTATACGGCTGCAGTAGAACACAGATGTCTAGAGCTATGGCGCCAGTGGCGAAAGACTCCATATGACAATATCTGGGACCCCCAACCCTTCCCATTGATGGGGGAGGTCAGTAAACCCACAGCAGTCAACAGACCGGATACTGACCGATCACATCAAGCGCGCAAAGATCTTGCCTAGCTGGGAGCGAGGTTCGAGCCTGCGGCCTTGAGAGTCAAAGTCAGACGCTGTCGTCTGCTGCTACTTTTCGATTTTGAAACTCTGTTTGGTCAGTCGACACTAATTACTTGACGGAATGCAGACATACAGATGCACCCGGGCTCGAAAGTGTACGTTCTTCCAAAGGGTACGTTAAGGTTGGCACATCAGTATGGTAAACTTCATAACCAATAACTGTGAATCCTCCAATTGGCGAAAACACATTACACAACAATCCAAAACAGAAGTTGGAAGCGCAGACTGCAGATGAAGATAATTCAATTCTCGCGAATTCTAAAGAAGTACTGAAACATATATGACTGCTTCTCATTGATTTCTACAATATTTATATACAAATAAATTTAATTTTTTAGGTCAACATTCCGTGAAACCGATTTTTGCATTCAATTTTTACGATTCGTAAATGTACACTGTACAGGCTCTTTCGATTAAGATTTTGAGATTGATATTTTCCAGAAATATGCGTACAGTATCTTTTAAAGTATATCATAATAATTCCATCAACATGCACTGCGTACGTACATCCTGTTTTTTGTAGATATAGCTTCACAAATTTCATCAATAATAGGTAAAGCTTCTTAGGTAACTATGTTCCATTGCAAATTTTCGTTAAAAGTAAGTACAACATTTTTAAAATCAGCATCTATTATTACCCTCAGCTTTCATTAGTTTTTAACGAAAAATATATAATATATCCTCCAACTATACATATCGCCTTGTTTAAAATTCGAAAATTCAAATATCCATCGTCAATTTTCATAGCTTTTTAAGCATTTAACAGTTTAAAAAAATTTGGCCAATAATCCGAGTGTGTTTAGCGTTATAAAGTTTTATAAACGATAAGTACGGCGGATTTTACCTGTCCAGTAAGTCACCGGCTTGGCAGCTCCCAGCAGGCTGGCCGATATTTCGCAGCTTACACTCAGCTCTGTTTACGGCCCCAACTGAACGACGACACTAATAGTCCTTAATTATGTCTAGAGCTGTACGCTTGTAGAGGTAATTGATCCAGCTCAGCAAGGTACTTCCAGGTACTTCTGCACTTGATCTTGGAACCTTGACAACAGCCAGGATACGGCACATGTTTACAGTATAATCTTTGAAAGACTTTCACTGTATAACGACGGTGAATGTGTTTATACCTTAAGTGCTGTTTGAAAGTTTTCACATATTTTCGATTTTTGAACTTTTTAATGCTGAATCATATACCTACACTGCCAAATCGGCAGTCGAGCCTGCGGTGGGAAAACTATATAATAAGTCAATCAATAAGATGCTTAGGCCTACATTGCTAGTTACTGCTTTACACGGTTATTTTTGTCATTTACAAGCTCGCACCGCTATTAAAATTATATAACATCGATTTAAAGGTGTACCTTTTCTACTTCTAATAACTATAACTCTTTCATGATTTATCGATTTCTACACAAATCCCCTAATTTACTTTGGTTGTAGCTTACTGAATTGCTTTCAAATCAATAGACATTTGTCGCTAACTTTTTATATCTCTTAGGGCCACAACTAGTGAATAGACCGTTCTCTTTTCTCACATGAAATTGAACATAATGGCATCTACCAACCAATAATAAATAACAGCGACACAGAATATACTCATGAAGAAATATGGTAGACACTGAGAAGCGTATAGTTGTCGATCGATAAGTAACCGCATTATGTAAACAGCTCAAACAGTTAATTTATCTCAAATATTTCAGCCACTTATTTGATGTCCCCATCTATTTACTACACTCCTTATATGTTACCATCTCCATTGTCTTCTAATGCTTAGATTAATTCCATTTACTGTGTCTAATAGTTGGCGACGTGCACTGCAAGTGATTCTTCGTGATGTTGCCATGTGTCTGTTATGTGTAGCTATATTCTTTCGTTTTGTTGGGCTGAAGCATATTTAGTGTGTAAATTTAATGTACATGTTTTGCACATTTATGTCTGTTCATCTGTCGTATTGTAATTCTCTGTCATTTTAAGTAGATTCTTGTACAATTCCTTCTGAAACATGTTTGTCTTTTTTGCAACCTAACTAAAGTTTTTCAAAGGTTAGTAAATATTCTGTTACTTAACTCAAGCACTGCATAGGCAGCCATTGATGAAGTACCATTATGTATGAAGCACACTGTGGCTATTTTACTCACAATGATAATTTGTGATTGTTATTAATCATGTTTAAAATAAGTAGTGGCGCTGGAAATTATAGGTAGAATGGATATCTTAACGATGAGGATTTAACGGAATTTTTTCAAAAGCTACACTTTATCAAGGATGATGTTGACAGTTTTTAGCCTTAAAGCACAGAAATATCAACACTAAACTGAAGACCATTAATTGTGAATTTATTAACGTTTATAATCTAGGATCAAGCGATTTTTCCTAGGACGGGTAGAATAGGTAGATGTACTAATTCAAGAAAAGATCGATGGGGAAGATCTAGCTACATAATCTTGCTCATTTTGTAGGTTTACAAATGATTGACCTTTCTTATTTCTTTTTTATTCATAGCCGCGATCTTGTTGATACTTCTAGCAACTACCTATGGATCACCTTGCATGTGCACTAACGGGCTAGTGTTCAGGGAAGTGCTAAGGCCGCGTCAGGGCCGCTTATCGCTGTCCAGATAATCGGCCAGTCGAGGTATGCCAACCACGAACTACCCCCGAGCTTCATTGGCATTCTAGTCTCCGGCAACCATGGGCATTGTGACTGCACCAGCGGTGATTCCAGGGACTTGTGCTGGAACGCGATGGGCCGCTTCTTCTAGACTACACGCTATTATTTCTCATAGAAAAATGTTAGAGTTAAAGGTTGTATATTAATATTTTGGGTAGGCGTTTTTATTTACAAATTAACTTGAATGCCGATGCTGTACATCATCATAGATTCTAGAAACTTGTACTAGAACGCCTTAGAATTGCTCCTTTTCTGCCACGTATCTTTTTTTTTTGTTGTAGAAAAATTATGTGTTTAGGGTAAACTATGACGCTTGTGCTAAGTGTGTTATATTTTTGCAAACTATGATATAATACTATGATTCAGCAGCGATTCTTGAGGCTTATTTTGGAACGCGACGAGATCTCTTCCTTATCATGAACTACGCTAATTTTCTATGACTTTGTTTGTTTATTAGCTATCCGAGTAGACTAACATAAATTGGTATTGTATCTGCTGAGGTTGTGGCTCTGTAAGCTTGTGCCATGGAACGCTACTGGGTCAATTTTTATATTCCTTTACTATTGTTTGTTACTAAATAACCTTGTTTTCAAATGGGTTTTGATTTATGGAATTGCTGTTATTAAGTAGAATATTTCACTTTATTGAACAGTGTTTCCAGCGGCTGCCCGGGTTCGCGGCAGGATCGCTTCACTTGGTTACCTTGTCGTCGTGTTTAACTAAGTTAGCAGTGATGATTTAGTTAGGTATTGGTTCAATGACCTCCTCTCGCTTGCACTCATTGTTGCATCGCTAGCGACGAATGTTTCTGAATGTGGAACATTGAAAGGGATTTTTTTTATAGCTTAACGGATTCAAGGAACAGGGCAATTCAGTTAACGGCTAACCTTAGGCTTAATCTACATTGTCAAAAGCGAAATTTCACATGTGTATGTCGGAAAAGAAATCATATTAATATGGAAAGTTCTTAGTACCAAAAGAAGAAAAAAAATGGAAAATTTATCTCATTAATGCTGCAGCATCTGTTAAAGGATTAGGAAGCATCTGCATGTGGTGTAAGGGCCTTTTTATGCTCATTTTTTTTATTTTTTTTTAATTTATTCATGGTAGGAAATGCCAAGATTTCCATTAATATTTCAATAAGAAAATGTCACTATGCGGAATCCCTTTTTATGTCGAGTACTCTTCCTTCTTCACAATAATTTTTTTTTTCATTTGACTGCAGGTTTTCGCGAACGCTTGGTATATTTGTGTATTGTGTTACATGGAAAATATATACAGCAAAAGCAGGTAATGCTGAAATAAGCCAAATTTATGTATGTACATTATCAATCAAGTTGATGCATTAACAAATACACGTAAATATATTCACAGCCCGTAAAAATATGTTGTATGGTGGGAGCCATATTTTCAAATACACTCATGCATATAAAATGTGCAAGTAAATAAATATTCATAATATACAAACCTACTATGGTATTTATCACAATGTTTTGATGTTAGGCTGCTCCACTCACAAGTTAATGTAAAAAATTCCACCGCCATTAAGCAGTGCCGTGGAAGCATCATTTCAGAAATATCTAAGGTTCATAAAGAAGCGGCTGCGTCATAGTCTGCATAGTTGCGTCTACTGGCCTAACATACTAGTTATTACGTACACATTAATCGAGTCGTCTACATTGCTGGCAACTTTTTACCCTTAAGAAATGCTGGCAACAGTTCTTGCGGTCGGCAACGTCGTGATGGCTGCGGCGCTGCAGCAAATATCTTCAATGGATTCAACAATTGTTATGATTAAATCTTATCTTATACGATTGGTTTATATCGAGTACGCAATCTTTTATCATATAAAATGAGGTATATAAGTCTTGTGTTTGAGTTCACTGCAAAGTCGGGTTACTTTGCTCAACATGGAATGACATGGAAAAGCTGGTTTCTTAAATAGTAAAAAAGCTAAGAGTACGTGGGAATAATTATCCCAGTAGTATATGAAGGGCACTACTTCTATGCTACCTAGCGCATCTATTCATTATAAATAAATTGGCAGAAGAGACTGCTTAAACTTACTCCATATATTGACCAAGGTAAACTCACTTTACCTTATGTATTGTATCTTTATTTTCAATAGGAGCAGTTTGCATCTAGGTGCAATATATTTTTATGTAATCGTAATTATTAGAAACTAATTTTGCTCATGTTTAACTATACGGAAATTTTTTGCTTCTTAGGATACAGTTTTTTCATCTAATCTGCTTATATGTAGTAATTATTACCAAATACTGTACACTGCAGTGTCCTGTTTTGTAGACAATCTAGTTATATCTGTTGTTAACTTACTACAATGGCAATATCTTTTTAACTATCTAATATGAATATTTTATTTGATGCAGTAGTTTAATGAATCTACGTATGCATATAATTTAATTAATCATATTCACGCTATGAACATGTACTTACTACCTATAGGGTAATCCTTTTTATG
>LQNS02278097.1:32429293-32458512 GCA_001587735.2 Parhyale hawaiensis | reverse complement strand
TTCCGAGTACTAATGCAGGCTTATACAGGCAGATAAACTGGGAGGGATGTTCCCCCGACTGATGTCAATATTAAAGTGCTGATGAGTGCTGGGCGGCCAGCCTATTTATTACCTACCTAGGAAGGAAACGCAGTAACAGATCTGCACAACAAGTTTCACATATCCTTAGTTATCTTTTAATTCAATGCAGTCATGCATACGTTTACAGCACATTTTATCTCTGTTCGTGGAAAAGAACTTTCCTTGAATTAACATGAAACCTTCAGGGCTCCTATCTTGTTGCAAGCAACTTTCTTAATTACACGAAACATTTGTGATGTGTTCAGTTGCTCTAACCGTCCACTCGCTGACCACAATTTTCTGCCCCCAGTAAATTTATTAGTCACGAAGTCAATATTTTGCTCCGGTCGCTGCGTCTCATTAGGAGGCGCGAGAGAAATGTGCTTCCTGAAAGACCTATAATATTTGAACGACGTCTTTGCGTAACAAACCGTTGCTGAGTGCTATGTTTTGCCTGGTTTTTAGGATTTGCGGATGTTTTTGCCTAATATCTGGCCTTGCGGGATGTCAATCGCGTCTTTGCATATCCTAGGTACATTGGATTTGAAACCATGCATGTTTTTACGAAAGAAAAGCGTTTCTACTTTTTTCGTATTAACTTGCGTTACTTTTAGGTGAGGGAGCTTGCTAACATTCTCACCTTGAGTCTCTCTCTTAGAATATGTACTACAGTTATAAGGGAGGTAAAAGAAGCTCCGTGGCTTAGGTTTGCAATCCTGGTGGAATAATGACGTCATCACAAAGTGCAATGATGCGCGAGTGACGTCTCTGCAATTGTAGGTCTTGCTTTCTATCCGATTGCAGAGTAATGACGTGAATTGACGTTCTTTTAATTATTTCACTTGTAAGGAGAGCCGCCGTTTAAAGAAGACGTAAAATACTGGAGCAAAACCAACTTTTCTTTTTCTGTTTCACGGTTCTCTGGTCAGGAATATCTTACGTTTATTCTTTCGTTGATCTACCCAACATAGGTTTAATGTGCTCAGAGAAAAAGTGTTTTTAACCGGAGAGAAGTACAATTCAGTGTCTCTTCTGCCGTTTAGATATACTTCAGTCAACTTCAGCTCATGGGATTTAAAAAATGTTGGCGAGGCACGGCTCCCTTGCTGGTCAGCTGATAAATTTTCTCCTTCATGTAAATTTTTAAACTTTTGGTCCGGTAAAGAGAGACCAGCTAAGCCAGCCGGCAAAAAACTGTGTATTATTTTAAGTAGGAGGGTTGAAAGCTCTGTTTACTTACTGTCTTCGGTGCACTAGCTTCTCACTTTTGTTTTTATGAACAGCAGTCCACAGTTGCTAACTATTTTTCAATCACTGAGAAATACCAATCTTGGAATGCTTATTTAACTTTAATTTTTTATTGCAAATGGGCTAAATAGATTATTTTTTCCCACGAGAAAAGGAAGAACCTAGTGAATACTAGAATTTCTTTTTAATTTTTACAGTCGGTAGCTATCGGATACCAAAACAAGGAAACACGCAAGCACGAAGACTAAGTCATTTTTTTAAATCATTGCTTTGGTCAGCCCACGAAAACAAGGAAACGAAGAGCCACTAAAACACTGGGAGAATTTTTTTTCTCGTTACACTGCAGTCGGTAGCCAGGATACCAAAACAAGGAAACGAACACATCAATGTGTCCAAAGTGTCCTGCTGGGCCGAGACGTAGTCAAACACCTTGGCTTGCATTTAGCAAGCCTCTCACCTCGCGAATTTACCTTTATTTAAAAACCGACCATTTCCATGCGAGTGGCTGTAACTCATGAATTTTAGAAGAAGCTTCCAGCGGCAAAACTTCTCATTAGGATCCGGAATTACGAGGGCCGAGTTGCACAAGAAGAAATATGAAGGTTTGCGCAACGGCCTGGTCATAGACACGCGATGGGAGAACTTGCAATTAGCTACATTTTAGCTATGGCTATTATACCTCAAGCTCTTACTTTGTTATTTAAATACGCGCAATATGGTGGCGTGAGACGCGATGGGGATTGTTGTTTGTGTACCAAGCTTTTCCTTTTAAGAAATGAACGATTTTTGTCCCATATATTCGTTGCGAATTAAGTTTGCTTTCTACGCTTGAACGATGTATTATGAACATGTACGGTATTTTATCGTATGTATTCCTTAATGTGACGGTTGAACTTTGCTCTTATAACGATGCATCATAAACATATTCAGTATTTAACACTATATTTATGTTTCTTGCAGGTTAATTTTGTACTCTACACTTTACCAGTGCTAGAGACATTCACAGTCTGTTACACTAGGTATTTGTTGTCAAGGCTGAACTTAGCTTCTCTACAACGTATTGTGGATATGCACGATATTTTAGGCTGTATAGTCACACTGAATTTTGTACGCAACACTTCTGCACTGCAGTTTAAGTTCGTACGATATGATGACCTGTCTTCTGTATGACTTTTATGCCTCGCAGAAATTCCAACGTTATTGCAGCATCTTCACTGTGTTATTTTATTGTATGTCACTTTGAATATTCGTGATCCTCAGCTTTGACATCTCATTAGTAACTTTCACTTCTTCACTGCTTACAATACATGTTGCTATTAAAGAAATAAGATAAAGTTGATATTTTTGTTACGCAACTTTCAACTATTTTTCTTTCAAGTGTAGCGGAGATGAAAGCTAATCAAAGCTTTGCAAAATTTTCTATTCATCTGAATTTTTGTGTATTTTCAGTGTTACTGTACTTATACAACTGCGTCATAGTTTATTGAAGTCGAAATTATTTACTTCTGACAGAAATATTATGATACAGGTACTTGGTTGCCAGCTTGCATGTAAATTGCTAACTCCAGCAAGTAACTATAAAATGCTGGCACTCCGTCTCTCCATTAAGAAAGCTGTAAAACTCTGACATCCTTTTTCGCTGGTAAAATTATTGTCTGCGTCTGTTGAAAAAAAAAAAGATTCGATTTATCATTCCGACGGTGGCTCGCGCATTAGCCTGCTAGGAAAAAAATTAATCTTGTAATTCGACGACACAAAAATGATCCTTGCTGCACTTACTCGAACCTCTCGAGTGCCGCTAGAGTCGCATTGTCTGCTGCGGGTATAAGAAGCTTTGACATGTCATTGGAAGGGGAAAAAATACGTTGTGTGTCTGCAGCTTCCGTCTACAAATCACCTTAAGAAATTCTGCTGTACTCTAAACAGGCTAAGTTAGTAACTTCCGTGGTGGCGGTACGTCTTCATTTCGTGCATTTCTTTCGGACACGCTTGGGATTTCGCCTTGGAGGGGATGTTGCAAGTCATCTGGATGGATGAAGGGCGGTCGAGCAAGCTTAATTTTCTGGTTCCGAGGGATGGAATGGGACAGGTATGAGGTAATGGTTACGGGTTCTAAATGGCGTACCTGAAATGAAGGAGAAAGGTGAGAGGTAATGGAGGCTGGTTCTGAATTTGCATTTGCCACGGGAATCGAAGGTAGGTACATGGAGAAAAAATTATTAATACGGGATGGAGATGGATTTGATTTAGTCGATGGCATTCAAACAGGCACTCTCGAAATAAAGGCACATACAAAGAGAATCGAAACTTCTGAAAACTAAGAAAGAGCTGAAAAATGTTGAATGCCTGTTGTAAATAGGCAGTGTGGAAGTGAGTGGGTAATTATGATGATGGTTGCCGTTGTTACAGTTTAAAATGAACATTCTTTAAATGAAGGGATAAGCCAAACGATCGAAAGTGGCTGCTGGTTCTACAGTGGACATTTGCAGATAGTATGAAGACACTAAAGGTATAAAGTGAGGCGTGTTTGGGATAGCATGCGCCCCAATTTTTTTTAAGGTCAGGAAATGAATAAATGAGGTAAATTTGCGTCGAGCAAGGCTAGTCATACATAAGATACCAAGTTTGGTCGTATGGTTTAAGACTTGGAGCACAGGACGTGGGAAGTTGGGAACCTTTTTGTAAGAACCGACGTGGAACATATTGTAAGGAGAAGGAAGGAAAGTCTTCTGTTACTGTACCAAGAGTACAACATTGCCGTAATTTGTCAAGTAATTATAAAGATCTGTCTTTGGAGCAACGGAAGGCATCCCGGAGCCATCAGCAGTATGCAGAACAGCTGCACTATAGATGCGATTGTTAGTTTAAAGCTAGATATTTCAATTTAATTGCTACAGTACAGTGAATAATGTATCGTGCTGTACGATAAATGTAGAATTTTCTAAGAATGGAGACGAGCATGGTAGCCATTGTATAAATACTATTTTTTTTACTTTTTTGAAAAAAATCAAGGTTTGGGCCAGTACAAGAACGTCTGAGTGAGCCACTGAATTTATGTACTGATCATACAGCTAGAAGATAAAGTGCAACCTGGCATGAGAATGTTACAGTATAGCTTTACTGCATTTAGTCACGGTGTGAGGTTGAAACCAACATAGAACATTTGAGTAAACCACTTGTTTTGCAAGCGCCGTTACTACATAGTATAGCTAAACTTCACATCGACATAAGAACCTTTCAGTGTACCACCAATTTTAATCATACCGTTAGGAACTAAGGTTCAGAGCATCAGAATCACCGCATGAATGCATGGCCTGCAGCACGCAGGCAGAGGATGAGTTAGTGTCTGTGAGTCACGCAGTAACCTGGCGATCACGGACGGCGCTCGGGGCCTCCAAGGTCTTCGTTAAAAGAATTGCGAATGCGCAGCTACGCCGTCGTCGTCGTTTGACATGGCACCGGAAGTGCCCGCTGTCTGCCGCCTAACGGTACTTCGGAAATTGTTAGGTGGGAGATTTTTGGAAATTGTCGGCGGGCGACAGTTTTTCCAAAATCCCACTTCCACAGCTATTGAAGCGGTTGCTGGTGAACAACACCTATGCTTCTTTTATCTTTGAAGAACAGATTGGAAAAAGCTTTATTGTGAACAGTATATGTGTTTTAAGATTTATCGGCGAGCGGTTCTTAAGAAAAATGTTTGCCCATCTAGTTTCAAAGTTTATCTAGTTTCTACAGCCCCCTATGGATATTTAGTGTTGTGTCTTGCTGGGGAATCGAGGAAAAATTAATGTACCTTATAATTATTGGTACTAGGTAAGGAGAAGATAGGTAAAATAAAATGTGAAACAATAAAAACTTAAGGTTATAGCGTGTTTTTATCTAAAAATGAACTACTAAGAAAAATAAGAAGTGAATTAAAATAGTTAGAGACGAGAACCTATTTATTGTCTCTATATGGACGCTGTACTCATGAATTTAAAGCCTATATTGCTACGCGACAGTATACAATGTTTTAATCATGACATGTCGAGTATGTAAATTATTAGCCGGGCATATATATATATATATACATATATATATATCTGCAACTGTGAACATTGTTCACAAGGAACTTGCTAATAAACTGGTCAGTGCAACGCTCCGGAACCTCAGTTGAGTAAACATCATTCTAAGATTATCGAACGCTTACCACTTGCCTTGAGCAATGAAACATCCCTTATCTCTCAACATCAGCCATCACCGAACAGCTGATGAATGAATATCGCTGCAAAAAACAGCTGTTGCTGTTGCCAACGTGATAAATTATGCACAGCACCCACTTACGGCTGTACCGATGCCTAAAGATATATCGAGACTTGTAAAATTGTGCAGACGTGCATCTGATGTCACTGTTACCTAATTGTGAGAAAAGACTTGACACAGGTCGTGTTTCCTTATGTTGATGGACATAGTTGGATATCTATGTGTGCTTATTTCTGTACATGGGTAAATGCGCTTATTTCTGGCAACGACATAATGACTATTTGCAATAAATATGATCGTAATTTAATCAATTTATCAACAGAAATTCTTTCATCCTTTAGACGTTTGCAGAATCGTGGCATGTTTAAATTGGCCGCATATTAGTTTAATCGTGTAGACAATGTCTGATTTTTTGTAAGTGTTGAATGTTTCAAATCTTTAACGATATTTACATTTTCCTTGCAGGGTTTTCAGTTCTATTTAATCTTTAATTTTACGCTGCATGTTTTTCTTCATCTTTTTTATTCCAAGTAAAAAATTTATATTTTTTAGAGCACTTTATTTATATTTAACCAGAGTCTAACTTGGTTTCTTCCGGGAATACCTAACAAAATTTCTACAGCTTTTTTTCATTCAAGCGGTAACATCTTGAACACTCTTTACTGGTTTTCCAGGAGCTTTAATTCCACGAGTATCTTATGGTAGCTCAGCTATTATTGCTTTCATGCATGCCTCTGGCAGAATTTCTGAAGCTTGTTTCAGTACCAGCAGCAGCAGCATCTCAATTAACTGTATAGTTTCCCATAGCAAGAGCAGCCAGTATCTCTAACACTGTGTATCTTTTCGTTGCAGAAGCCACGATGTACCTGAACGTGAGCTTAGCAGCTGCACCTGACGCCGCAGCACCGAAAACACCAGAAATTCTCAATTCTCTCATCAGTTTAACAAACCCGCCATTACCTGCCCAGTATTCTCACTACCAACAGGTAATTTATTAATAATACCGTAATAATGATGAAATACTAATGATAATAATAATTTTTTATAAGAACATCATGGCATTACGGCAATAGGTTTACTACTAGTAGGTATCCCTAACAGTACATATTAAACAGTATTGTTACGAGGAGGCCATAAACAGGAGAAGTGATACATTTGTAATACGTTCCCAATAACTTGAAAGAAATAAAAAGGGAGATATTTTTCGGAATGTCACAAAAAATTACTAGCACAGGCATTGCATAGTCGGCAGTTTACTATGATACAAATGTCTCAATATGCCTACGAGCAGATATGGCTCACAGCAGACTAGGTGCTACAGGTCTAGCATCTGTGTTTAAAGGTCATACACATGCTAGATATGTCTCATAATTCACTCAGAGTAGATACCTAGTGTTGAGAGTATTTCAAATTCACTCAAGCATAAAACTGTAGGGTAGATTTATCACAAGGAGTTCAAATATTTCTTGACTGTATGAGAACAAATTTGCACGCCAAATTAGTACTCGCATTAGGTAGATTTTTGTTGCTTTATTCTTATGTCCGTATCGATATTCGTTAGCATCAAGGCATATCCTCATCCCGAAGGTCAAATTTCTTTCTGAAATGGGGTTCATAGTGTTTGCAGTGTCGCCACTACTTGCGTCTCGTTGTCAGAACTCACATTAATAGCAAAACGCATGCTGCCGAGAGCGAGCCTGACTTGCATGGGGTAACATTTTTATTTTTGGCGGTATCCATGAGTGAAATTTGACGATTGAGAATATTTTAATTTTGTGCAGAGCACTACCACAGAGCTACTGTCCCCCGACTGCTCCACACCGGGGGATGACATTGGGGGTTCTGGAGGCTGGGGTCCGGTGGAGGATGGGGGTGGGGGAGTACTGGATCCCGTGGGGTCCGAGCCACTGGGGTACGTGGCACTCAATAACATCGCCACATCGGCGGCAACACAGCTCCCCCCGAGCAGCCTACTAACCCCAACATCTGATGGATCATCCCCTCCTCCGGCCCCTCCCCCAGTGTCGGGGGGACCTCAGGTTGTCCCCCACGTGCCCTCTGACCTCCCCTCGCCGGTCAGTACAGTCGAGGCCACAAGATCTGCCCTCATCAAAGAAGGTCTCAAGCTGCAGATCACCTCCAAACTGCAGCAAACAGGCACGTCTCCTGAAACTCTGCTCAAGCCTGATCCTGCGGTCGTAAAAACTGAGGTAAGCAATGGGAAAATTACCTTAAAATGAAGCTTAGGGAGGTGTAATATGAAGCATAGCTTTTTCGGAGCTAATTAGGGAAAATATGGCAATATTGAAAAAGCATGCCTGATGCTGCGGCAGTAGAAACTGTGGTAGGCATTGACAAAAAATTTGGCGATGCATGATAAAGCCTATAGCATTTGAGGAAGCTATCGCACTAAGTTTGCAAATTCAATTTTCATTGTTTTCTTTGGAGAATATACGGCTGATGCTGCGGCCTTAAAAATGGAGGTAAACATTGGAGAAATTACCTTTTATTGTGAAGCGTGGCTAGATGTAATAAAATATATTCAGTTTGTTAGGTAATAGCGGAATATTTGTGCATTTAACACTTAAGATTTGCCCCGGAGAAGGCAAGAACCATCCTGTTGTAAAAAGAACGTAAACTTAGTAGGTATGCGAATTCGGCAAAGAAATCATCATTTCCTAGTTGGAGACATGAAAACGGAGGCTCACTCTCGTGTGAATCAGAAGAAGGTAGGACATGCAAATGTAAAACACATGGAAGCCATTTTGAATTTACAAAAAACTGCGCAAGTCCAGTTTTTTTAACGTATATTTGAAATTCGATAATTGATTTATATAATTTTACCTATTGTTACACATAAGAGTTGTGCAACAATGACAGCATCTTGACATTAATTACTAACTCCGCGGTCCCAGCTCATACAATTTAAGTTACTTCCCTCGCTGCCATTCTATGTACATAATTTATTAGACTTTCATTCGCTTCGTCATGGCAAAGAGAATATTGCAGCTCATCTGTGCGTGCGAGGTTCGTAGCCATCAGCTACGAGATTACGTTAAATATAGTATGATGGAGGGGAGGTTTGAGTGCAAATGTTTTTGTAAGCACAAGTCGTTTGCCGCGCGGAACGAAACGTGTGATAAGTGTCAGAAACTGAATTTCAAACGTAATGATTCTGTTGTGAAGCTAAATTAGTCACATCCGTATAATATAAAATGCTGAGGCATCATGATGGTATTTGCTGAATATGCTGATTCTGTTCCCAGTATTCATGGGTATAATTCCGTATAAATTACGGAACAGGTAAACTATGATAGTCAACGAAGTAGACAATATACTGTAGAAGTATGTTTGCGAGAACAGAACATTATTACATTCGTATTCACTCGTACATTTTCAGGGTGTTCAATGTTATCCCAAAGTTCATGTTCATGTGATTTTAATTTGGGTGCAATTTTTTCAGCTGACCCCCGAAGACGAAGAGCGGAGACGTCGCCGACGCGAGCGCAATAAGCTCGCAGCCACCAAATGTCGGAACAAGAAAAAGGAGAGGACAGAAATCCTCATGACGGTATGTTATTGTGACAGAAATCCTCATGACGGTATGTTATTGTGACAGAAATCCTCATGACGGTATGTTATTGTGGCAGAAATCCTCATGACGGTATGTTATTGTGACAGAAATTCTCATGACGGTATGTTATGGTGACAGAAATTCTCATGACGGTATGTTATTGTGACAGAAATTCTCATGACGGTATGTTATTGTGACAGAAACATGTCAGTAACGTCTATCTATATACGCTATCAACTTCCACCTTCTTTCAATTTAGTTTTTGTATTTTACCAGCAAACTCCTGTCCAGAATAATATTCTCGTCGACTGCTCACGCACTTCAAGACGCCCCTCCCAGTGCTTGAAATTGATGACGATTTAAAAAAAATTCCGGCATTCCTTAGGGCAAATCTAAGACGTCGACTATTAAAAAAAAGCTTAAAAAGTCGTTGCGGCTCCAAAAATACTCACAAACTCGAAATCAGACTGTAAAAAATCTTCTCTATCCCCGAGGTACTCTGTGGTCGCTCGTTACTTTTGAAGTACAAGTAGATATATTGGTGTATTCACACGCTGAGGATCTTTTCGCACCGACTGCTTTGAAGCAGGTTCACAATACAGCCCTTTCAATCGCAAAAGTATCACTCACATTTTCAATGTTTTGCTGTGCGTCAGTTAACACCGCTGTGGGCTTACCTAAAGATACTTTTGCTAAAATGTTATCCGTTACGTTAGCTACCGATATCTGGCACCTGTTTGATCATAAAAGTAAAGTAAGAAAATGTTATGTGCATTTCTCTGTTCTATAAACAAACACAGCAACGGAGTTGGATGCTGGTGAAAATGACTGGGGTATGGATCCACCGCAAGCGTGAAGTCCTTACCTTTCCTGAAAAACTAGGTTAACTATTTATGGCAAGAACATACGCGATTAATTATATGCCTAAACGGTATACAATTTTCGACATATTCCACAATAGTCGACATAACATGAAATCGGTCTTTGCTATTTCTAGATCTTCTCGCATTGTCTACGTACGTAATGAATATCGTAAATTAGTAACCGGTTTACCTAAGTTTATGCTTTGAAATGCTAGGCACTTCCCAGCTGCCTTGCAAAGGTTGCCAGTAATTAAGGAGAGACTTGCACATTATGGAGACTTATTAATGGTGTTTGGCAAGGTGTTTAGTGCAAACAGTGGGAGCTCATTGTGCACCTTCTGCCTCGTCTTATGGGCGGCTGCACAACATCTGTGAATATATTAGTTACTGCTGTGGGACGATGAGTTGAGGTCTCTTCAGTTGCATCCGTCTAAAGAGGATGAAAGTACACATGCAGCATCCTAAGTTCCCTCTGTACTTAATGCATGAAACAGAAGGTATCCAGAATTTCACTACTGGCAAATGCTCAACGCCAGCGAACGAATCTTTTGGCTAACCGACATTTGTGCTTGGAAGTATACAGCGAAATACTCGGCCACTGCGAACTACGTACTAGGGTCAATAGGCTGTCGAATGAAATTATTTAGCTGCCCAAATGGCTGACAAATTCGCCTATTTGCGAGTCACCGTTCTTGCCATTGTTGGGAAAAGAAAATTTACTTTTGCTTTGGTGACAGAAAATAATGAGTAATATTCAGAGTCTACAAGAAAACTTAACTTTACAGAGGCTACACTGTTGTGCATTTGCTACTAGGTGTAAAAGGAATTTTACCGCTTCTTTACATATAGACCATGGACTAATTTGGTAATAGCCTTTGCTGTGTGTAAACAACTGTAGGATGCTTTACTCATGTAACGGATGATTCACACGTGCAAGTGATGCAGCATTATTTTTTATTATGATAACATATGATGTTGACTTTGTACCGTTGGTTATATGATGCCGTACAATAGGCAAAACCAATTTTGCAACAGCTTTGATTTAATGAAAAAAATCCTAAGTGCTGGGTAACAGAATGCAGAACAATTAATCGACACGTGCAGTATATAATAATGTGACTTTTGATATAGCAACAGGAGTTATTTCGAAACAGCATTGCCGTTCATTACTTGCAAACGAATTTGAACCATACCACCTTTAGTCAAGTTTCACGCCTTACCGTTACTGCGAGAAACACAACATCCAGGCGAAGTAAAACTCTAGTGCCAGCAGTTAATCTTCATGTTATCGCTTACCGTTACTAAGAGAGAGAAATATAACATACATTAGTCACCGTGACAGTGATGTAGGAAAACATATCGTTGTTGCCTCACACTAATAGATTGGTAAGCCTGACAAACACGGATGTGTGGCGCGTGCCAAGTTGCAGGCTGCGCCACATTGGTGCTGTGCCAGAGTGTGCCACACATGAGCTCGGGTGGCACTTTTCTGGCACTCTTTGTGCCTGGGCGCCCCGTGAACCCTAGGCACTCTTTTCTTATACCTACAGTACGTGTATACTCACGGCACCGTTGCCGTATATGGCACAAGTGGCAGCACTCTCGCGGCTGTTGCCGCTCACAATGTAAATACGCGTATTCTTGGCAACGTTGCAGCGCATTATACATATAATACGGGGAGGTCTGTAGTATATATGTACTACAAATACATGTACTCTGGACGCTGTAGCTTTATAATTGATTTATAAAATATAAATATGTGTACTCTCAGCAGTGCAGCCAGTAACAAGACGTACACTCTTGTCAGTTTCGCCCTTTACAAATATCCTGTCGTCTGCTCAGTTTTTCGTTGTTATACATATACTCAAAAACTCTTTTAGTTTTACTTTAAATTAATCTATGAATATTCCCCTTTTGGAAATTAATGATTTCCACTCCCAGATTACAAAAAAAAACGAAGATAATAGATGTATTTTTACTGTGCATGAATCTCAAAAAATGTCAGAGGTCCTTTGTACATTTTTATGACGAAGAAATTAGACAACTATAACTTTTTCATCGCCTAAATTATCGATTTTTTTTACATATTTGTTAAAAACTACGTGAATGCACTGCACTATAATTGTAAAAGGTGCATCAAAGTTTAAATGTATATTTTTTTCTACCAAATATATTAAGGACTGCTGTTATTTTTCCCGTGTCGCAATCTTTAGTTGTCATTTCCACTCATATAGTACTACAGAGGCACGATATGGCAAGGATATTAATAGGCTTCTTGTTTGCGCAGGAGTCCGAAAGTGTAACGGAACTGAACGCGAGACTGAAAGGCGAAGTGGAACGGCTCCTGTCGGAGAAGGAACGGTTGGAGAAATGTCTCACTGATGCCCGTCACAGGCACAGCTGCAAACACCACCGCAAATTCGATCCTTCCCTCTTTCCTTCCCTAACAATCAAACCATCGTCTACACCTTCAACCTCCTCAGTCCACGGCTCTCTACCGCCTCATTCGTCCATCACGTCCCCAGCCTATGCCTCCCCGTCTTCCTCGTCGTGTTGCTCCGCCTCCTCCCCTAATTCGTTCACGTCATTGCTCTCTCCTTCCGCTGACAGTAAGGATTTTATTACCTCTCTACCTTCTCCTTCGTCTTTAGCGATAACGGACTGCGGTTTTGGTGCTATGAGTACTGCAGTAAGTACGGTGTCTTCCATAGACTACATTGAACCAACGTTACCGGTAGATTCGGCCACCACTTCTAAAATAGCTCCCGCTGCTAAATGCAAGGGAACCCACAGATATCATCCTTACCTTTACCCAACGTCATCGGCGTCTCTGGAAGCCCCAATGAGACAGGATCCGATATTAGGCGATTATCCAAGTACCTCACAGAGAGCTGTATCATCTTCCCAATATCCGACCTCCGTGGTTGACGAGCAGCCGTGCTCGAGTGGAGTATCTTCTGTTTTTACGTATCCCGATACAACGGAATTGTCTTCAGTGTATACCGACTCAAAGATCAATCCTTTTCGGTACCCGGTCGTAACAAGTTGCTCGAATTTTGACCAACAGGCGACCGCTGAAAAGCAGTATACTCAGCTTGAATCAGCGGCCTCGTCTTGCTCGAGAGGGGATTTCCGGAAATCAAGACACCACGGGTCGTCCGTTGGTGCTGCACCGCGGTATACCCCTTATTCAGTAAATAATATCCGCCATAACAATGTAATGCCTTTACCTTCCTTTACCGTCACGGATACCTCCAATGAGATTGAGCAGCAAAATAATTACGTTGATCCAATCGAAGTTACTGGTGCTATCGTAAATGAATCCAGTGCTCCCATCGCTGTCGATGGCGGAGTTAGTGTCGCTGCCAGCGTTTCTACCGTGGATGGTGGGGCTGCAGCCTCCACCATGGGGGGCAATGGGAGTCACTGCGAGTCGTATATCAATAGCCAGGTTTCATTTTCAAATGCTCATCACAACCCATTCTTTCCCTCGTGCTCTTACAGCACCAGCGGGGTACAGTAACTCGAGAACGGCTCCCGTTCCGATGTTGCCCCCTTTTTGGCAAATCTCACAAGTGCCCAAAGATCCGTCACTGACGGGAAAATTTCTGTGACGACTCATGTCGGCCTCTCTGCTAGCTGGAATGCTCCTGCACTTCATTCCTGTTCGTAACGAAACACGCACTTAACTGGAGAACGATCGTATAAATCGTTTCAAAGGATTTCATACAAGCATGCTACTGAAAATGTCTTTCTATAGACTAAAGTTGCTGGAATAAACTAAGCTCAGGTAGAAGTCCGCGCTAAAAATATTGTTTGTCGACTTCTTACGATATCAACTCTCCTTCGAGCAGTACGATGAATAAAATTTTTAGTGCCTTCTTGCCCTCCAGCACTACTTTGGTTCACGGTTTTATTGCTTCCACTAACTTCCTACGATTCAACAAACTTGAGACGCTTATCGTGACTTTGGAGGGATCGTTATTCTGTTGATGAATATTTACTTTACCATAAGGTAATCTACAGAAAACGAATCACCGATAATGAAAAACTCAGCCGTTGAAGATATAAACTATCTTCAAAATCTGCACGGTTATGGACTTCATGGATCCCAAACCGAGCAGATTATACCTGCGTCTGTAGCAGACCGGAGGCACGCCCGAAACAGGATAGGTGCCGGGCCCACCTAATACCTTGCTGTTGATACTCATGGCACCGGGACCGTCCATATACCGTTGACGCGGAGACTCAGTTTTTGTAGATTTTTTTAAGAAAGGCCATGATGAACTTTGCTGCCTTTCTTGTGTTTCTTTGTGCTGAAAGGAATTCCTTTCCCCTAATGTTTATATTTTTACTGCATGTTCCTGCTATGGAGAGGCGTTGGTCAGTACCGCATCCTACGCTTGTTTTATTTTTCTGAGATGTAGTTAATGTTTTTTAGTTAACTTTAACAAAGTTGCCTAAGCCATTTTAGTCTACTAGTTTGTCTGTGAAGCTACACTTGGCCTTTCGCTTGAGAAGAGGCAGAGTATTTTCTTGTATATGTAGTTTTATAGTTTTGTTGTATTTTCGTAAGTTTACACGTTTTCTATGTAACATTTATGTAGTTTTATATTTATGGTACAAATATAAGGTGACATTCCTCTCAGTGCACAGGCCGATAACGAAGCTTTGGGGCAGGTCACAGTTCGAATTCAAAATTCGAAACTGGGCCGTTCCTGCTTCGCTCGGTCGCCGTACGTTAGAGAGAGTATTTTCGTTTTCTAAAATAATGGACGAACAGAGTCGTGAAATTATGCTCACCTCCTCTTTTATTTTCAGTGAGATAAATTCTGACTGTGGCAAGTGCAACATTTGGCTGGGTCTTCCGCGAATAGTGAGTGACGTCTCGCCCCAGAACCAGCCAAATTTTGCTATGCGTCACACTATGTCGCGTCTTAGAATTTTGCCACATAAATGCGGCAGTTTGCAATACGCTTAAATTTAAAGCCGAGGAGAGAAATGTACTTGTATTTCTCGACGATTTAATAATTCCTCGGAGTTAATAAATGTGGCAAACACGTTTCTCAGAAGCCCAGTGCAGTAGGAGAAAAATAAACATTGGCTCAATAGTCTGAAGCGAAGTGGAAGTCTATTCCATGATAAAAGACTTTGTTCTTTTATTTTGCAACTCCTGTAATGTACCATGTGCATTAAATACTATGAGGCCGTTGCGATATTGAAGCATTACATCAGTGGACGACTTTCAGAAAATGCAAAACTGGTTGTTGCATTTAGGATGTTAGATATAGCTAGGTTCATAAGACTTTCCGCTTAGTGAAGCTTTTCGGTTCTCAATAGTACCTATAAAAATTTATTTCATAAACAAACTCGCTCCAGGAGTGAATTTGGTGTGTAGCACTTCCACACTAAATGGAGCTGAGAATATGAAACAATGAAACAAAATAGGAGTAATTTTAAATTGCAATACGGGTCATGAAAGTGAGATCACTTCTACCTAAGGTACGTTGGGTTTGCGATGACTTTAAAACTTTCGCTTTCAACAAGGATGCTCTCGATTCGCCCGCATATTTATAGCTCAACACTAATCTAGATAGCTTAAACTAGTTAGGAACTGAAGCATGAGCGTTGGATTTGACTCTTTAGATTGAGTTTCAAACTTTTGTCGCGCACTGATTACGCCTGGAATGGACAGTAATGGAAGTCAGTTTCCGGCCTTTTGCAGCGGTATTGGTTAGCGGAAAACGCTTAAAACTCAATTTAAAATGGCGAATCAAACGCTTAGGATTGAAGTTTCTGATGAATTAAGTCAGTCTAAGATCTAGGAGCTGTTTAAGGCTGACTGAACGGCCCCTCACCATATTGCTATTATTCATTTATTTTCTATTGAATAGTTGCTAGATCCAGCTGGCTACGGGACTGTCTACAGTACATACAACGAGGCTTCTAGTACCAGTCGATCGTTTTCTAATTTTGAGCCAATGTTTGTTTCTCTAAGACTGGATTTACAACAAGTTTTTTTTCTGCAGCTATTGGTTCACACGGCGACATTTTGACAGCATTTATGCCACTGCAGTGCAGTTAGAAAAGAGTTTGGTCCACCAGTGACGGAGGTGCCGCTGACGATGGTCAACACATTCGGTTGCCATGGCATTTTATTACGCGCTCTAACGAGAATAGTTGTCTTTGTCGTCTCTGAAGGGAAAACATAATTATAAGTTTCGGTAACAGAAAGTTATCTCTTTCTAAATTACCTCTTTACTTTTGGTAAAAAAAGTATTGTCTTAATAATATTAAAGAGAAGGGTAATGCTAAGTAAAGAGCTGTCGAGAGGTCGCCGTGTGAAGCAATAGAAAACACGTTTTGTCAACCATCTTCCTAGTGCATTAGTCTGGGTTGGATTGTAACATTAAATTTAATTTCCTCAAAAGATTAAGTGGTTAAAGTAACTTGAAGAAATTTTTATAACCTGAAACTCTTTAGTAACGCAGTTAGCATTTGAATTTGCGGGTGAAACTACGAATCAACATTCTCACTGTCATTATCCATCTTACAGAATGTAAATAAGGTACAATCATTTTGTTTTTGCAATAACAGTGTCCATGTTGGTTCCATTTCCCATTACTATTAGAGTTAAATTGATATTATTGATAATTGAGTTTTTACTGGTACGAAGGAAAGAATTATCTGTGATGCTCCTTGCTCTCGGTGGAAGGAGAAGGCACTTGAGCAGAACTTAGACGTGAATCTTCAGCCTTCAGATCATTTGAAGGCCTGCAAGAATTGCATCCCCTGAGTGTGTAACATAAATAATCTGTGTGCTAATCTGTCAATTAAAATCGCTCTTTATTTATTACCACAACTTGGATCTCATTAATTGAAGTCGATTTCAGTAATTTGTGATTCGACTCAAAATAATTGTTTATTTCAGCACACGCTGGTTGCTTACATCATTTTATTTTTTATAATATCTAAGGCTTCCTCTAGTCTTTGAGCGACTTAGTCTATGGAAGACTACTGAGGATAGACTTATGATAGACTTTTTGTCTTCTCCTTTTTCTCCTTCAATGATGGTGTTTTTTGTTTTAGATAATACGTACTCCACTTGTGTTCATTTTTCGTGCTTGAGTTCTAGGTGGCACTTGAAGAATGAAAACCGTTAGAAGTTTTGGAAACCAGACCTCAAGCTTGGGTGAACGTGGAAGTTTTCTCAAAAAACTATTTGCTTTCAAATCAAATTTCAGGTTTTGTTTCTAAAATATTTTGGTGGTTTTTATTAAAAGCCGCTAGAAAGTCTGGTGAGAAAATTTCAAATTTCACTCTTAATAGAGTGAAAATTAACCTGCATATTTTATTTGACAGATGGCCTCTGACTCAGGTGTGTGTCAACCTAATCCATTTACCACACTCGTGTTGTTAATTCCCGTGCTTGTTAACGTACAGCTGTTACTTGTGTTCATTGAGTGTGTTCAGACTATTCACTTTGATGCTGGTCAATGGTGACTGAGCTGTTTTCATGTTAACCTTTTCCTCATCTCCGAATGTTTATAAATATTATCTGTGGACCTTATTTGCTCACCGCTCTTCCCAGTGTTGGTTCCTGAGTGCGGACTGTACCAAAGCATGGTTTCTCTTTGCAAGAAAGCGCTAACCCTTTTGTTCTGAACTGACTAACTCTCATAATTTCATTAATTCACTTTGGTCCTGCTACCTCGTACCTGTGCCTCGCATGTCATGTTTAATCCCACCTTCCTATGAGCTAGTCCTGAATTCTCTCCCTTTCAACCCCCCCCCTGTTTCCAGCATTAATAACATCCTTCCAGTTTCCTTGCATCGGTGACAGCAGCTTGGCGGGCGCGCGGCATCAGGAGAGACTATCTCCAACCTACAAGCTTTCCTCCTTATCTCCTATTTGACCTTCTCTCCTCCAACTCTTGCCTTTGATGAAGAAACTATTGCCTATGCACCAAATTTCCGACAGGTATGGCGATTTATGGACCTCCGGCTGGTGAAATGAGGACGTTTGCATATTCTTGGGCTTCCGACTACCTGGAGTAGTCTGCACTGCTACTTGACGCCACTGCTAACGAAACTTTCGATCTGAGATGAACGAATGAGACGAATTATGATCGTACGCAACGGTCAAAATTTGGCCAACGCGTACTAGATCTCCCGAGACCATTTCGGGATTTGCGATCTGCGATGGACGAATGAGACGAATGTGATCCTACCGCACAGGCCAAAATTTGGCTAATGTGCACCAGACCTCCCGAGACCATCTCGGGCATTTTCGATCTGCGATAAGACGAACGATTGTCGCGCCACCCTCAACTGACCACCCGATTTAAGGTATCATATTCCATCATCATTTTTTTGTTTTGGGATAGGCTGATCGAAAATGTTCCTCGCGACTGTTTGTATTTCCTTAATCCTGTGTGACATCTGGTGACAGACCTGGGAATTCTGCGCGTGGTCTTCCTGTTTGTTTTCACCAGAAGACGAAGAATCCTTATGACCATGATAACGATCGAGAACAGTCGTATTTTCTTTGGGTTGTGCTGCTCTTTTAAGATGATGGGCTCCCAGCCCTTTAGAGTCGACCCATCTGCTTCTGGAAACTGACTTTGGAGTTTACCGCTGTCTCAAGTGAACCAGTGACGACGCTTGGAGTACTTCGCCAAGGAATCGTTCTCGAACAAGTTTCTTCCTTCATGCAAGGATATTGCTATTGTTTTTGAACTGGCGAAGAGCTCAATTACCTTCTCTGAGGAGCAAGATGACCCCGGCTCGATTTACACCCAACGGCTCGTGACGCTACTCGAAACGATTGACTTCGATACGAATCGATTTCTTCACGCCTGCTCGATGATGGTACGACGGCTGCGGATAGTTCACTGACAATCAGCATATTGCACTGATTCTCTCAGACGACAGCTTGTTGCCAGTGAACTTTCCGGATTACCGATCCCAATCGTTCGCTTGATGGGATGCCTTTCATCGACTCGTCTTTGATATCATGTGATGGTCAGCATTCACATACTACAGCGAGTGACCTACAAATGTTAAAAGATATGTACCATTGTGAAGGGGCGACCCTTCAAGTCATCGAACGTGTTCTGCAGTTGGATGGACGAACGATCGTTCATACCGATTGGTGAGACCAATTTTTGTGGAATGCTTATTCTAAACACCTGTTTCCAGGGAACTTTCAGTAGGTTTTCGTTCCTCAGTGAAATCATTTCAAAATATATCGTTTTATTGCTGTATCACTTCACAGGACACTAACCCTTCTGGAATTTTAAACTTTATATTTGGGATACTGCATGTGATGAGCTTTGTAACATCTTTCAGTAATGCATAAGCATGACATTATGCTTTCAAGGTACTTATACAACACAGACTAAGCCTTGAATATCTTAAATCTACCTAAAGCTTCATCAATATCCTTTGGATGACTGTTCTTTGAAAGCTCTCCATCTTTCGTCTGGGTTGAATTTGGTATCATGGCTTTTGTTTTTCAGCTCAATAAAGAGACGCATCCTAAGCAACAGCTGCTGTTGATAGCTTGCATCACTTAACCACCATTTTTATCTGTGAAACTATCGTTTCACTGTATACGAATCTGCATCATGATGCAAACATGAACCACAGAAGTTTTTTTTTTGTGTTGTGCCCATCTCAATTAAATTATTATAAATAGCACTGGAATTTAACAACCGAGTGGTAGGGACTTACCATACTGTTGCTCTTTAGATTTACTTGACTATTTTTTTAAATGTAAATAGAAGTTATTTCACTTTTGGCTTAGTTGTGAATATCTAGACGATACTCTGGTTCACTCTACTAATAATCTACCTGTAGTTAGTCGTGATTGAAATGAAGTCTGTGATACGGTTGAAGATAGGGTCTTTATCCCAAGTTAATTACGAAATGAATTCTTTTCTTTTGGAATTTGTGAAGTTGTCAGCATACGTGAATGATATAAGAGTATCTTCCATGAAGGAACGAGTAAAGAAATAAGCGTTTTTAAATAAAGTCTTTCTTTCTCCTTTTTAAGAAAATACGTATAAAACCCACCACGCAGAATGTTTTGGAGCTTCGAGGCAAAGCTGGAATTGCCTTGACCGTACACCCCATCTAGAAAACCCACATTCGCTAGCTCGTGCTCTAGATAAACCTCCTCTAGGGCCCATTGGAGTGTACGGCTGTAGTCGACCATAATTTGTCTGAGCTATAGCATCACTGACGAAAGGCTCATATTACAACCGCGCCCTCCCCCCGACCAGAACGTCAGTAGCCCCCAGCTGACTATGGCGGAAAGGCTGACGCTACACTACCCAGCCCCAAAACTCTTCTTCACTGGCTTAGAATAGAACGCCCGGTTTCGTGACAGCGAGTGAGGCAACACCACTAACCACTGAACCGCTTAGGGTTAGAGTCACTGCGATGTATAATCTATTAAAAACAGAAGCTTAACTACAATCACATTACTACTATAATTGCATATTTATATTAAAACCGCTCACTCGGGTTCGGATGATGAGTGATAATCGAGGAACGTGTAATAAAAGCTCCAGTGAAGGCAACCCTAAGACGCCTAAAACTATGCAAAATTTTTTTTTAAAAAGAAGAGCATGCATGAAGGACTTGAACGCCTACAGATCTAGACAGCTGATCATGGATCTCGAGAATGAACTCCATGGTAACACTTATTGAGGTGTAGAACACCAAGTGAGCTGATTGGCACTTAGCGGTCATAAAATTGAATTGATGGGCCTTAGCCACAGCACTTAAAAAATGCTTACTTTTTCTTCTTATGAGCCAGTGACCAATCAATCAATTTTTGTTATCGTCAGCTACGAGGAAAAATCTCCAGGATGTGCACGAGCTGCAAGCCCAATTTCAAATGATTTGACGATGAGGCCAATGTGCCCATATGATTACAACATAAATACACATTTTTCCGTGTTTGATATCATCGAAATGCATCCGAGGTAATGTATCTCTATGCAACTTTATTCTAATTACTACAAAATTTTCAATTAATCTATTATTTCAGTGCTGTAAAAAATACCGTTTTAACTATACAGTTACCAAGGGAATGAATGGTGTTGAAAAAAGGCATATATTTTTCTGGACACTTGACGGTCTTAAAAATTTACTGCTTTTATACATAGCAACGGGGACCTTTGGAAATGCCTCAGTAATAAGTAATCTTGAAGCGTAGTTAGCAACAGAAAAGTAAAGGAAACTTTACTGTGCAGTTAGTTTAAGTAATTAAGTACTGTATAGTTGGAAGCTACAAAATCGCCCGGTAGTGGGACCAAAATGTTTGAGGTGGCTTTCTGGCCTGCTTGTGTTCAGTGAGCTCAGTCTTCGCAGCCACTAGATGAGTATCTATAGACAGATAACGCAGCTAAGGAACGTACCCCACATATCAGGCTATGTTTAAAGCACGAGCTGGTTAGCAGAACATGCTGGCTGAAATAACTCCTTTACCGTTCTCGTAGTTTTTTCATGCAGTCATTTACACTTATATAGTCCCAGGCAGTTTCCGAAGCCATATCACAGGTTGTAGAGGCGTAGGTTCCGAATCTTGGCTCCGTTTCTACGCTGCCAAAATAGATACCAACTTCGGATTAAGAAGCATTCAGAACATAACGTCGACTCAGGTAGCATATTTATTACCTGGAAAAATTTGCATTAAAAAATCACCTGTTGTGCTTGTCTGCTGCTCGTCTCATGGTTATGAAGTACGAAGACATACATCATACTCTACAGTAACTGTCACTTGTATATGCATATATTTAAGTATATTAGATGTTACATAATTTAAAATACTCCACAAACTCGGTAGCAGAGTGTGAAGCTTTCTCGTATCTTCGACTTTGGCTCGTAACTCAAAGCAAAATTGTAGTACGAGCGACACTTGATTAGGTCAAGTAATTTGAGGGTTAACGTTATAGAAGATTTTGGTAGAGACATCATTGTTTACCTATTTACATGGACACAACGAAACATTAGCATGATTAGATGAAAAAATTGAAAAAAGAAGAAACAAATTCAAAAGACTATCGTGTGAACCGGCCTTGATACGGGCGTCACATCAGAATAAAATAGCAATGAAAATTTTATTTAGAGGCAATGTTTAATTGGCCGGACAAGTGACGACTTGGAGGCTTGGCTAGTTCGGAACTTTAGACAGAAACATTGGTTCTGTCGCTTGCTCTGAATCGAGTTGTAGGTGCTAGACGCAACCTGATTGCGTTGAACCAACTGAAAATTCCATTTAACGGAGCAAGATAGTGTTTTTGGGCAACTTAAAGGTAAACATCTAAAGTCAAAGCCTGGCACTCTATTCAAGAGGTTGAAGCCAGAGCTCAAGTTTGAAGTTACGGACAAGTCTAGACTGGAAGTCTTAATTTCATCAGCCAATTGCACGCTTCCTTCGTAAAATGATGGCAAAGAATTTCTATCAGTTCCCCTTCATCGTTCACGCTTATGACGCTTGTGACTAATACTCTGTTGCACCTAAAACCAGTTTTCCACAAACGGTAATAGGAAAAACTCTAAGCAATAAATGCAACCTTGTCTCATGCAGTTGCTGAAATACTCTCTCGCTGTACAATAAATTATGACCGAGTAAAATCCGGTCCAAGCAAATTTCCGCATTTCAGCTGCCAAGTTTCCACTCTTGAGCTGAATTTGAAGAAACTGTATTAAATAATACTCAGTTCAATCGCTATTTAGTTAAGAGGGACACAAAACAGGTAAAAATATTATTAACATGCGAATAAATACGTTAGGAAGTAAAAACACACTGGCTTTCATCGAAGTGTTTTGATACATTTCGTGTGCCCGTCAAGGAAATGAAATGGGAAAATGAAATCACTTTTACTTAATTTTTTTTTTAATGAAAAATGAGAATTCAATCTTCGAGTGTTGACGCAATCAACGTGAAAAAAAAGAAAGATATTAAGCAAAGAGATTTGTGAAGGTTGAACTTTATATTCTCGGAATATATTATAACATCGCTTGTATCGCTTACGCTTCTCGTTACAATCTGGTCAAGGCTAAAATAAGGTGACCGTTGAGACAAGGAATGGCAATTATTGACGAAGACAAAAAAATAAGTCGCCAATTAATTAAAACACTCCAGGTCATAAAACAGGCAGCTCCGTAGTTCCACTAATTGAATCAACTAGCAGCTGTTTTGAGTTGATAAAGTTAGAATTGAACTAGTTATCGGCGATCTCTACTGAATCAGGGGAACAGGACAAGATGATGTGCCTGCAAAACTCCTTAGGACGTGACTGCTATGCAGCCCCTACCTTATTAAGGGAAAGTCATAAGTCATTGGACACAAAGGGATACATCCAATTACATGCAAACATTCGATAATAACATCTACTCACAAATAGTATAGATCCAGCCAACCATAGACAAGTATTCCTAACTAGCCACGTTGGAAAACTTTGGAGAATTTCAGATCCACTTGCTGCATTGTCTATTGAGAGCAGTAACTGACAAATATTGAAACTAGAGCACTTTGAGAGCGTATACCTCCGCCGAGCGAGGCAACGGTAGCAAAAAATGCAAATTGGCTCTGAAATAATTTTCTTTGTATAAACTCCAAAATCTAATAATTTGTGCCTTTTGATAATAGTAACAGCTTGAGCAATTTTCTCGAAGATCCGCTCATAACTTTTTGAGTTATACTGTTAAGAAACGTAAAGACAAACATGAGTCAAACATACAAACGAACAAACCGATCTGCACCAAAATTTGATCAATTATGTCTTTCATCATCACTAATAACCCCTATAAATTTCAAAAAGATCTATTCATTATTTTTTGAGTCATTGTGCTAATAAGCATAAAATTAAAAAAAAAAATGACAAACGAACGAACAAACGAACGGATCATTACCAAAATTTGGTCAATAACTCTTTGTTATATACCTAGCAACTCATGTCACTTTCATAAAAATCCATTCATAACTTTTTGAGTTATGGCATTAAAAAAAATGAGGCAAACAAACAAACAAACAAACGGATGGCCATATCTTCACCAAAAGTTAATCATCTGTTCCTCCTAACATACCTAACAATCCCTGTAAATGTCATCGAAATCGGTTCAGAACTTTTTGAGTTATCATGGTGACAGATAGACACACAAATAACAGACAAACACGACGAAAACATAACCTCCTTGGCGGAGGTAATAACCAGGCTTTCGACATAAACAATCCATCACCTCAAAGACGCTAGAGCATTAGAACTCAATAGAGTATGCCCCATGCAGTAGCCTAACCAACCTGCCGCAATTTATCATACACGTGGAACCAACACAGGGGTTATGGTGCCATCGGTTGTTTTAATATTCATGGAATATTCTACAAGGTGGTCGGTACCCAAGGAGCTTCGACAAAGCATTGCGCTTGGTCCAATATTCTAAAGCAAGTTTACACTCTTTCTTCTTTTGCGGACGACACACGTGTGATACCCGGGCTGCAGTGAGTAGCGGACGCAAGACTGTCCTGTTAATTTATACGTTGTTTTTCGGCAGTAAACACACAACAACATCGCCTTCAACAAAGCGAATTTGAATCGTTATAACAGTGGAAAACCTCGTCGTTCTTGAATTTGCGTTCTATACAAGCGATAAGAGTGAAAGCTTAAGAAAATTCGAAAGAAGACTGCAGAGGAAGACTTGGGAGTGAAAGTGTTGGATATTGTTACTTTTGAGGACTATAGGGTGACCATGTTTAGGTATTGGCGTATGAAAGAAGTAGATATGTACTTCAATACTTTCTTTTCACACTGCTCACTTTACGAAAACAAATGATATTGCCAGTGATAGACTACAATTCGCTTCTATGTACTCAAACCAGCAGAAAAAGTTTGAATGCTTCTAGGCAATTTAAAGACAATTTACTATCAGAATCTGAGGTATGCAAAAATAAAACTAATACAAAAGACTTACTCACTTTCGCATATGGACTCAATCCAGCGTAAACTTGAGTGATATGTACACATTAATAGCAGTGTTATTTATGATCGAAAAATTTTGGAAGAAATCCTGAATGTAGATAAATTTGCGAACTGCTATAAATGAACGAATTGTGAGAGATAATACCAAATATAAGTTTCGATAAGGCTGGCTACGTCATAGTTGCAGTGAAGTTCAGGTAAATCCCCAATTTCGTCGGATCTTAATTTGGCGCTGCCACTAATTAGTTGAAAATATTGATGCCGCGGCTTCTAATTTGAACTCTGATTCTTCAATTTGTTCTCATCAAAAATTTATTATATCGTGTGTACATTCACCTAATTCCTTACTGTATTCCTAACATATATCAAGAATTCATATATATATTAATGAAAGGTACGTTAAACTTAAGACGTAGAACTACGGTGTACGATACTGATTTGTAGTAGGTTAACCCTAAAATATTATCATCAGTACGCGAGTGTTTCCTTTCTGCGAGATTTTGATGGAAATTTTGCTAACGATTGATGGCAAGTTTACGTGTAGTTAATTTATTTTGATCCTGTAATCTGTGTTTTTTAGTCAAAATTCATCAGTAACAAATTAGAGAGTAACCTGTTTTATTGTCGAGTAGTTTTAAGGCGATCGACCAATGACAGTCTACAAATTTTTAGGAAGGTGGAGAAAGTTTTCAAATTAAATTGTATTCTAATAGTTTTCGAGTACAGATCACCTGCATGCTCAACAAAATGCTCTGTCAAATCCGACACGCAACTAGCATTCAAGTTGTAAAGTTTAAAAATTTCCCAGATCATTCATACCATCAGTTACAGATAAACAAACGGTAAGCGGTTACGTGCACTGTGGCGATACCTCGCAGCTGGCCCTGGTCTCGGAGGTGGAGCAGCAGCGCCTCCGCGCAGTCACGCACGTCCTCAGCACCGCAGCCCACGCAACTTCAGACATGTTGGGAGGATGGCTGAACTGCGTAATTAGACAGGGCCAGTCTGATTCCGACTCCTGGGTCAAGCCATTTACGACTCCGATTCGTCAGACCTTATAAAGGCCCGACTTCGGCTCTGCAAACTTGTTGGAAAGTATCGCTATTGTCAGATCTTGAGGACTATGATGAATTAATGAAGATTAGATAGGCGGCAGTAGACGGACCAACAGACCCACTCCCAGAGAGACCCCGGGACTCACGTCCCGGCCCTCTATGAGTTGTTGCCATTGTGTCTGTATGATATAGACGACTGAGGATGATTGTGATAGAAGATTGTATGCATTGGTGTGAGAAGAGAAGTGAGGTTTAGGGTTAAAAAAAAAAATGGTTAGCAACAGTTTGCGACTTGATGTGTTTTATTCGCTTAGGTATAAAATTCTTTCAGTGCGACAAAATTGGAAGATGTTAATCAAACGAATGTTCAGAAACACATAATGAAATGAAGCGGAGTCATTATTTCCATTATTTCACATGAACGCGGTGGCGAATTTCCTTCTTTACGACTGTATTGGTATCACTCACATTGCGCGTTCAGCTCGG
Organism: Parhyale hawaiensis; assembly: GCA_001587735.2. Taxonomy (NCBI): domain Eukaryota; kingdom Metazoa; phylum Arthropoda; class Malacostraca; order Amphipoda; family Hyalidae; genus Parhyale; species Parhyale hawaiensis. The sequence continues at coordinate 32,431,991 of LQNS02278097.1, read as the reverse complement.
CTTCTCAGCTTACCTGGCCGCTCCTTGAGCTGACGGTATGAGATCACACCTAATTCTGCCCACCTGCCCCTCATCTACCCCTCCCCCCCCCACCTCCCCGAACCCGTCTCTCCCGCACCCCTCCTCCTCCTCACACCTGTTTCACTTTCTATGTGCCCGTTTTGTCTCCAGCATATGTCCCTATGCTGTTCCTTTTCCAGCCACTTATTCCTTACCTGTCTCCGTCCCACGTATCTGATCAGCAAACGTCTCTGTCCCATACACTTGTCCCTAGCATATGTCCGTTTCATACATGTAGCCATCACTTGTCTACGCCTCATACACTTGTCGTTAGTATGTGCCTGCTCCCTACACCTCTCGCTTGTATGTATATCTCTGTCTCCTACTCGTGTCCATTACATGTCTGTGCCCCTACACTTGCTCTTTAGATGGGTATGTCGCCTACACCACTCCATTATATGTCTCTGTCCTTTACATGTCTCCGTTCCCTACACCTGTCTCATACATGTCTCTTTTTCATATACCTGCTCTTTACACCTCTCTGTCCCAACAGGTACTCCTGGTCTATACCGTTCCTATTTCTGTAATATTCACAGTAACCTTAAGCTATAAATTTCTAGTTTAAGCACGAGTCTCAACCTTTCATCTTTTGCACACAAAGGAATATTTTCAACACTGAGATGAATTGGTGAGTTGCTGATAAATTATGCACTGGCCACAGCTTGGTGCAAATATCGCCATGAATACAAGAGCCGCGTCCTTAGTTGGGCCATCAGAAGTTAACAACGTTCGCTAAAGAGCCAAAATTGGCTATCATTGGAGTCATAAAAAGGATGAAATGCTCAGATTATAGGACAAAATGGGCTCAAAAAACGTTTCAGTTTCAAATCGTAAATAAAAAATTTGCAGACCGATATGACCACGATGGTAAAGAGCAAGTATTTTAGACGCTTATTTCATTATAAAATACAGAAATAAAAACTTGGTACCGAAGAAAGTCAGTGATTGCCTTTTTTTTAACGAGCAGTGACAAAGCAAAATTTTTCAGTTATGTTACTAACTTCCAGTTACACGTTTCCTTCAGGACTGGTGCGAAGAATCTGACATAAGTAAAGCATGGTTTCATCATTCACTCATCAAGTGACCTAATAAAATTAATATATGATAATGTAGGCACGGTGAGCACTAGTTGCCAATATACAAGAAGATATAAGTACCGGAAGAGTTAAGTGCATTATTACAATATCAACCAACACAACTATGTGGACTATATTCAAATTATGCCATACAATAAAAACGTTACTATTATTTACATCAAATGCCTACCCTACAAAGGTTACTTAAATATGATATAGGGGATCCACCTCAAACCACCTTAGAAGTATTTCTATCATCCACATTGTCTCGGTTACTCTGCTAGCCAACAACGAGAAAAATTTGAAAAATGGGTCGACAGTTGTCTTAAAATTTCATCTACTTCTCATACAATAGTCTGGGGCCTGAAGAATGCAAACTAAACCGCGTCATTAACGACACAATTTTTAGTTATCAGTATTTCAAATATGCAAAGGTAAAGTCAACTTTGATTGCACCCTCCACTGGGAAATCCACTCTCACTGGTTCGTGTGGCAGACATACTGTAGACCAACTGCCCCAAAGGAGTAAGTGCAGCTGCAGCCGACGACTGATCGCAAAGAACTATGACGCCGAAACGGAAGGTTCAATGATCAGCCACCCCCCTACCCTTGAGCAGGTACCCCCACGGTAGCTATGGGCACAAGCAAATGCACTGATTCATGGCGCCGAGTGCCTTGAGAAAGACTGCGCCTGGTGTGGCGATCGATCCCGGGTATCACTGGCGTCAAACTCTCCATTATGTGTACGTTCAGTACTGTGCTTGCGTTCAAGTAAGCTTTCTTGCCACGCCACAACCACGAGAAACATTACAATAAGCACTACCAAGCCTAATCCAGCCTAACCTAACCTTACCGTACCTAACCTAGCCTTACCTAACGTTACCTAACCATGCCTAACCTAACCTTACCTTACCAAACCTTACTTAACTTACCTAGCTTTACCTAACCTATTCTGCGATACAGCAAGCAGCGCAGCTCGCGAACTTGAACACGCCGTCCGCACGCACATCGATGTACCTACACAGAATCGTCGCAAACGTACATAGCGCATGGCGAGTTTGACATCTGTGCTCCCGAGTACCTCGGCACAATAATTGTACAGGGCGCAATGTCCGCAGTACCGGCCGGCGGGTATGCTCCTAGTAAAAGATGAAAATTCCACTTTTTGTGTATTTTATTCACTTCAGCTACCCCCCGGACAAAGAAACTGGGCAGCATTAAAGACCTTAGAAAGCACTTCGTAGCGCATATACGACAGAAATGTCGACGATATTTCTTTATTCTTAACGATCAGCGCTGAAGACTGTAAATTAGCTAAAATGGCTCCATTCAACAGTGCTATGTCCTCAGTACTGTAGAAACACGTGGGCTTTGTGCCACAATTCGCATGTTCATGATTAAGTCGCGGTTTACTGTACGTATGCAGAGGTGGTGTGAGTGCATCGCTATGTTCTTTGTCCGCACCAAAGCCTCACTACAGGCTCTGGGTCTGTAGCGACAGCACGAGTAACTTTTTTGTGTTGAGATCTTGATGTCTTGTGCTGTAGCTCTCGTTTCTGTTA
>LQNS02278097.1:32418876-32429173 GCA_001587735.2 Parhyale hawaiensis | reverse complement strand
GCGCGATCGATCGATCGCGCAAATCCACCAAACGCGCACAACATATACAGCACCGTCATCTATTATTGTGGCAATGCAGACACCGTTTAGGGAGCGACGAGTGAAATAGGGTAGTAAAACTTGATTGTTAGTATATATATTCAATAGCTCAACTGCACGGTGTCCTACAATGTTGTCCGACGAAAATGTTATATATGTGAATGTAGGGGAAGCAAGCGAGCTGTAGAACTTGTCACAGCAAAACTCAGACTCCAACCAAGACTTGAAGTTATAAGTCTGTTTACGTTTTAGGAGTTCCGCTATGTGTGGCATATTTGCAGTTCGATGTTATAAAGGTCGCTGAATATGCAAATTTTCCTACTCATGCTATTATAAAGTGGGCGAGTATATTATTGGTATATTATAAATGAATGGCTTTCGCTGCTCGATGCTCTTTTTAGGTTGGCTAATATCGGGCTTTTGTTGTGGTGTACTCGGTGTTGCTGAGCTTGAATAAATCCGACGAGTTTGTATGTGACTCTTGCGGTAACATTCCATGTCCTGTCTCATGATGCCCGGTGTGTTCTCTAAATTCCAAAACTGACGAGCCCAAGTGATATTGCAGGTAGTTAACATAAAAGGTTTGGTATAAGGTATAGTTATCATAGTGTACGATGGTATACTACGGTATAGACGTTGTCCTGTAAAAGGAAACTTGTCGTTTCCGACTAAAATTGACGGGCCGTATGAACAACTTCCAGTCTTGTGCGGTACACGCTCGTACAATTTTGGTTATACTGAAAATGTCGAACCAGAAAACAATTGAGATGGCGGACTGAAGCCTTAGCGAATTCGCGAGTAAGTTTCTTCGACCTTTACATGTGTCAACAGTGGAAAAAAATTGTTTTCCTTAATATATTTCTACTCTGTGATCGTAATTTTTTTCCAGAGAAACCATCTATCTTATAAGTTGCCAATCTTCTTTTGCTAACCCCAAATACATATATTCTTTTTTGCTTTACTATGTTACAATTTCAACGGAAATATCTGATCAAATTTTTGTACAGGAACGAGGATGCTAATACATTGTTCTCATTCACGAAAGTCCGTAGCTTCGCGTAAGAAATTTCCAAAAAAATCTAAGCCTATTGACCAGCAAAGAATATGCACTCTCTATTCCATAAATATGCTAACATATTCACCACACTCCATATCGTTCACGCAAAACTAAAATTGTCGAAAAGAAGAAATCTTTTCTTAAATTGAGATGGTTTCTATTAAGACTTTTCTTCAGTTATCGTAGTTTTCACTGAACTTTCTAAAGTTCAGCTCATGCTTGGTATAAATACGAAATTGCTCCTTATGGCGAAGTCAGCTTTGAAGTAGCTCTGCTTCAGGCTTAAGTCTTGTGAGGAGGGAGAGTTAACTCCTCTGACAAACTTTCTGGTTGAAATTCTAGCCACACAAGTGCATATTTCCAGGAGCTGAGTACATTCAGTGGAGTCGTCAATGTACATATTTAGAGTCTTGGATCCAAGCGTGATTCACAGTCCTCTGCGAATTCTTGCATAATTTGAAACCCTGGATTATTTCTTCTGGTTTTGCAAAATTTCTGTCTATGGACTAATTACAATTTAGATCCCTAGAATAAGTCTAAGTTAATGTACTAGATTGGGAGCAATAAATAATCATGTTTTAAAGTTAAATTTCAGGCACTGGATGGAAGCATAATAATAAAAAAAAAAAAACGGATTCAGGCAAAATTTAGAGGTTTGGATTCAATCACAAATTAGATTTCAAGATTCCAGCATAAGCTAAAGTACTGGATTTAAGGATAATTTACAATTTAGAACCATAATAAAATTTAAGCTATTAGATTCAAGCGCAATTTAGGGTGCTATATTCATTCAAGCAGAACTTACACCAGTGGATTCTAATAGTATTAGATTAGATAAGCGGCAGTAGACGGACCAACAGACCCATCACCACAAGGACACCGGGACTTACGCCCCAGTCCTCTATGAGCTATTGCTATTGTGTTAGCTAGGTATAGATGACAGAGTAAAGAAGCAGAAGAAAAAAAACGGAAGATATTTACAAATTTGGATTCAGTAGAATCTTTATGTCCATTCTTTCACTAAAAAAATAGAGGTCCTAAATTTCAACACGCTTTGGGGTTGTGGACTAAGTAACCATTTGAAAACATTTGATTCTAGTACAATTTAGATAGCAGACGCTATTATACGTACACACCAAAGGCGCTGCATCTATGGGGTCTTCTCCGCCTACACTTGAAGAGGTCTTCAGTAATCATGAACTCGTTCAGAATGCTTTGGAAGATCCTGGTTCTTTCAGGTAAGAAACACTACCATTGTTACTAATCCTAAGGAATGCCAATACCATGAAATTCTATCATCTTCAAAAGTACTATATAAATGCACCCTAAATTACGCTGCTTACAATAAATTAAATAATTGGAAATACTAGAATATATTCAATTAATTTTACTAAATTAGAAAAGTGATAATGAATGAACCGAACTGCAATGTTCACTTAGGCTTCCTGGAGTACCATGCACAGGTGAATTACCTTAATTTACGAGCATGATAATGTTCTCCTTCACTCGCTACAAAGCGTTGCCTGCCAATGCTGTTACCAGAATAGTATCTTCAAAATTATTCTGCTTTTGGTTCCGTTCATCAGTGGGTGGTGGACAATCGAAAAGTTAACTAGCCTGCAGTTTCTGTGGCTCACTGTTGGAAATGACGGTGAAGAAAGTGCATAGTCACCGTGCATGCCTGAGGCCGGCATACTGTCTCGCGCTGTGCTCTGACACGGTAATGACTATCAAGCTTCACATGGAGCAACAGCTATCGTAATTACCTGTGCCCAGCCGTGACCGCAATACTGTATGAAAAGTTGTATATCATAAATGCTATTGGTACTCTGATGAAAAACTTGTATTTCGAAAGTACTGCGGTCCTGGAACAAAAACTCTTTATGGGTGACCAAACAAAAAAGTAGAGACAAAAAACTGTAGTTATCGTGTAGCGCGAACACCCCAAGACGTGCATTTTCTGTCTGTGTACGGGAATGTGCGCTCGATTTACGATGAAAATTACTTCAATGAAGCTAATCCGCGTGATCAAGTCTCGCGATATTACTGCTGATAAAAGTTAATATTATAAATTACCTGGAATACCATTACCTAAATTATCCAATTTGCCGTTGCAAAATTATCCAAAATGCGAGCAACGCTTTTTCATCAAGGCTTCACTTTTTTCCTCTTTAATGTTACCAGTGACATTATTATAAGGTATTCCTATGAAATATAGGAAATACCTTCACCTACGTTACTCCAAATACCAGTATTACAATTGCCTTAATCACGCCAGACGCGGTATCTTCACGTCTTCGCTCTACATCCCCCGGCTAGGCCTGCAATATTAACAATAGCACTGATTCTATTCCTATGCAATGTTAACACTATTAACTTCTAACGTCATAAATTTCTGGAAAGCTTTCCAGAGGCGCCTCTTATAAGAGTGGCGGGGGAGCAATATCTGCCCCATACGGAAGTCACGGAGTATCCCAACGGGACCTGGACCATGCATGGCGGCATGGTCAACCTGCTCCAGCTGCTCGCTAACTCCATGAATTTCACGTAAGTTGAAATTGCTAATATGCACTCGTAGTTTATTTGTGCCTCTATTGTATACTTAATAAAATTATTAGTCTTGCATTAGTGTAGAGCGCTGGTTCCCTGCCTCTATTTTTTTATGCCTGCAACCCCAGGAGAACTTTTAATATGTTCTAGCACTCCCCGCAAAATTCATTACCCATATTAGGTGAAATTTAGACTAATGTTTGTACAACGAATTTAAATTACTTTTTTAATATGATAGAAATGAAACAAGATTTCGCACCTCCGAGAAAGCCATCACGCACCGTGATGGGGAATCCCTGGTGTAGAAGAACGTCCAAATTAAGGCACACGCAGGGGATCATCAATTTTTACGCTGCCGCCGAGATCGTGCAATTTGTTTAACTTTAACTTGTCTGGAAATACTATCTGGCCACTTGATTCAAGCCGCTCGATTGAGTTTCAGGCGGTCTTCAGCAGTCGATACGCTTGACCCGACCTTTGAGTTAATGTTCTTGAGCAAGATTAATATTAAGGTCATCTCCAGAACAATTAGTTTACAATTACCTCTTAAAACTCATTCGAAAATGGTGACTTGGAACCCCACTTTCGAACAAGTTAACACTTACAGATTAGATTACCTCGATCATTGTGTGGTAACAGCGGTTGTATTGGTACTAATATGAGCTATTTGTACCTAAATGCCATTCCACACGATACGCTCACTTCAGTTCAACATGTTCTGGACCTGAACGTGCTGCAGTTTTTACTTTCAACATTCGACACATTCTCAGAGTTCGTTGAACACTTCAGTCCTATACAGTCCGACGGTGAACCCTGACACAATTCTTGCTTGCCTCAGACTCTGCTGCCGCGACTCCCAAAATCTGCTAGGGTAATGCAGCACCGCGCGTAAGAGACACTTCCCAATTAACAATAAGTCACGTTTCATGTAGACTGTTCACATCGTTGTTTGTAAGCTCGTATTTTGAAATTTTTGAAGATCATATTCACTCAGTTTCGTAAAATATTTTAGTTTTCAATGAGTTTGATTTATAATAATTTTTTTGCTGTGTCTCAAGTACACTAAATCATTTGCTACATTTAAGAAATGAGAAGCTTTCTAAAAAATATTTTATATTTGAATTATATCGTGCTCCTCTTGCTATTATTTTCATCTTTATTTCAGGTACGAGCTGTACCGACCTCCTGACGGCCAATGGGGGGCCCTGGGTGAAGATGGGTCTTGGTCAGGCATGGTCGGCATGGTAGCTCGAAAAGTAAGGAACGCTTTGTTAAGAACTTAATCACGGAAATTTAAATTATGTAACTTACAGCTCTTCTCAATTTCCCGGCTTCGCTTTGAGTGGGGAATTTAGCACAAAACTTTATAGGAGAATGTTGTGTACTGTAGATGGGTAGCGCATACATTTAATATAAACTTTCTGCAGCTTGCTAGTTATTTTTTCTCGAGTAAATTGTATAGCTGTACGATCTACAGGCCTAAGTAGTCAAATAAATTTTCAAATCATACGACAGTAAGATGCACTACTAGAGTAGAGTTGAATTCTGCTATAGACGTAGAACTTTAGTTTGTCCACACTGTCCCATATGAACACTATTGTGTTATAGTATTGAGAACAGAAACTATTAAAGTGTGTTCGCCTGGACACATGGGAAGATAGTTTAGATTTTAATTACGTCTTTTTAGAGAGCTTTCGTATCGCAAGCTTTCGACACTTTCTAAAGGGAAACTAATTTAAAATTACGAAAATTTGACCAATAAGTTAATCTGGTTGGAGAGCAGATTGACTTTGATAAGCTAAAAAAAAAGCGGTTAATGTTTTTGAGGCAATCTACTGGGTGTAAAAGGTAACTTGGTAGATGTTCAAATATACGATAAAGTTGTTAATAAGGTGTCGTCCATTATTCATTGGTTTGTATTATACCCAACAGTCTAAAATTTAATATTTTCTTCTACAGAAATTCTGAAAAGGAAAATTAGTGTTGAATTTAGCCTTCGAATAGGAATTACAAAATTACGTCTCTTCAGACAGTATAACAGCAGCTGGTTTAGATCCAAGGACTGTATATCGTATCGAACTTAAAACAAGGGAATGACACTCAATGAAAAACGCACAGTCCTGGGCTCCCAAAGAGATTCCATGTCCCTTAAAATGCTCCCTAAAGGCAGATGCATTTCAATCAATGGTTAAACAGGTAAAAAACAAACAAACAAGCAAACAAAAAGAAAAAAATAATAATTACACCAAAAAGACTTTTTCTAATGCAGTTAGGCATGACCTCGGATTGAAATCCCTCGATAGGAGGCGTCGTAGCAGCAAAATTCAAAGTCATTCGGTAGGAGAAATGCTTCTTGCACCTCAGTCACCAGAAGAATCGTGGGGGTTACGTTCGAATCTTCGTGAATAAGAAGAAATTGACGCAGGAACTCACATAGGTAGTGGAAATACTTGTATTTTCACGCTGAATAAACATAGAAAAATTAAATATATTATTTTTATTATACTTTTTAATAATTAACAAAGTTTTAGCTTGTTTAGCGCAATATTATTCTATTGTTCATTCTCAGTATTTTCACCAACAGAAAATATTAAATTTTAGGCTGTTAGAGATAGAACAACAGCACATTATCACCGCATCAGACATTTATAACTCTGCCGAATTATCTTTTACACCCGGTACATCTGAATTAGTAAAATCGTCTTAGGGCACTTTCAATTAGGCGGGGAAATATAGGCTTTTGAGGCTTCACTTGTCTGAACTTGAGGCAGGTGCGCTGGCTTCGACCCGTTGCATTGAGTTTTGAAAGTTTACCTTTAATCGATTACCCTTCAGTCATCCAAAAGTTTAATCTTGCTCCTTAAACTGTAATTTTTAGCTTGTTCAACGCCATCGGTTTGCTTTTGACGCCGGCAACACGACTGATATTGGCCTAGCCAAAGCTTCCGTTTGAAATTCGGGAAAAGCCAAGCCTCAAAGTTTCATTTTCACCGACCAGTCGAAGGAGCTTTATACGTACAAATTAGCTCTACAGAAGCTAGTGACAGCGTCTGTTACAGGAAGTTGACATGGCTCTCGGACCCTTCGGCCATACCTTGAGTCGTGCAACTGTTGTATCCTTCACTCCACCTGTGGTGATGGATCCCCTGTGCGTGATGGTGGGTCGCCGATCCCCAGAAACCAACCCATGGGGTTTCGCATTCGTACTTGGTCCCTACACCTGGCTCGGGGTCCTGTTAGGTCTTATCACCTTCACTGTTACTATGGTGGCCATGGGCGCTGCCCGATCTTCATCCTATAACTACCCACCCATCATCAGGGCCGCTGACGTCTCCTTCGAGTTCCTCAGGTGTCTTCTGCAGCAAGGTTCGTTCTAGGAAAATTTTTGACTTTGTATAGTGATTTTATAGGTATCTTTGTTCTGGAAAGTCTGGATTGTGTAGCTTTCTTTGACAATGGGTTGAGCCCAAGAAAGATGCCACTTGAAAGGAAAACGCCTACAAGAAGCCCAATCAAGGCCATTGAGGCTGCTGATGAGTCGGGCCAATGATGCGGCCTCAGGGTACGTAGGACGCGTTCGATTGGGTCGTGAAAAACGATCTAAGCAAACTTCACTCAATTTCATTTTTCCGGAACTATAAACAGGAACAAGAAACTCTGGCTTTAAATCGTGTGACAAGTGAGAGAAGCAACCCAATTATGATGATCCCGCTGAAATTTCTATTTTATGAAATAAGATTGAGTTTCTGGAAGTCTCACAGTACCGTCTATTACGGTCTATATTCAAAGGTGAAGTGCTGGGTTAAAAAGTCCGAGACCGACTCGCAGTCATAGAGTAAGTCTTGCACGTATTCAGTTTTATGCTCGAGGCAAAGCACCGTTCATTAAGGCGGGGCGAGTCCTTATTTAAAGATTGAGGGACATTACGCATGCTGGGGGTTCTCTTACTGCCATCAAAGTGGAATCGGCAGCACAGTTAATCATCGTGTTCTACAGTTGAAAGAGCATATCATCAGTGTACAAACGAAATAGCAGCGGGCCAAGTATGCTGCCCTGAGGGACACCCGAAACTACCGGGCCTGAAAGGTAAAGTTAACTTTACAGCACCCCTAACTGGGAAACCCATATGCACTGGTTTGTGCTGCAAATATATGCCAACAAGGTCCAGAGGAGCATACGGCTACAGTCGATCACAGATCGTCTAAAGCTGTAGCGCCAGTGGCGGAAGGCTCCATGCGACAATCTGCGCCCCGACCCTCCCCATTGCTGTGAAAAGTCAGCAATCCTACAACGGTACTCAGACTGGATGCTGACTGATCACGTCAGGCGCAGCGAAGAACTTACCTACTTGGCAGGGAGATTTGAAGCCTGCGGCTTCGAGAGTCAATGTCAAAGCCTTTCGTATGCTGCTACTACTACGGGACTCGAGCCCGGTAACACTGTTAAATAAAAGACACACTCTGCATTCGCTTAGTAATAAAATCGTTAATGATTGAAAAAATCTTACCAGCTACTTTAGGAGACTCAACTTCTACAGCAGATAAATACCTATTCAGCTACAACTAAAACTGACGCACTCATGTAATTCTTAAGCTATTTCAGCCTTGGCTCCTCTCTGTCTCTCTTGTCCTATTGCCATTACAACCTACATAATATACTGTTTATAGAGACAGTTGCATTTTCGTCATAATCCGGAGGGTTGCATTACTTCCGTGCTCTGCCTGGGCTCTGGCTTGCGTACATTTGCATTCGTGATGTTACAAAGATACGCACAGACTTTTACTGGAACTGCTGCATTGTCATAAGGTGGATCCCAATTCGGGTGGTGCTTGAGTTTGCACTTTTAGTTGTGATGTAACTTTGATATACTTTTTCCATAGACAGTCGGATAATCGTCAGGAGGATTCCAGTTCGGGTGCTACTCGTGTTTTGGCTCGTGTTCGTGCTCGTGGTGACCCGGATGTACAGCAGCGTCCTTGTCTCCCTGTTGGCCGTGCGCACGATCCCTACGCCATTCCGAACTCTTCAGGACATCGTCGACGATGAAGATATCGGAGTCATCATCGAGAAAGGCACCGCCGTGGCGCAGATGTTTAGGGTAAGTGAGAGTTACCTTTTAGGGTAAGTGAGAGCTGCCGTTTAGGGTAAGTGAGAGTTGTCGTTTCAGGAAACAATGAAGCACTGGCATTCATAACGCCCTTGCTGTTAGTAATATTGTAAAGTTTGCTGTATTTTTTTTTTTGTTTTTGACTGAATTCTTAATAAGCTCGCGTAACTGTGATAGAATTAAGATATGGATGCGGGGTAATATGGTTGTTGTAAAACGAAGGGCAAATGCAATTGCTATGCAAATACATACAGCCACGAAACTATGACGCACGTATAACATGACTAATATATAACTTCACAGTTCATGATACAAAACGATATTTTTCCGTCACTGTTCCACAGCGCTATCAATTTTATTTTCAAAATTTCCAAATATTTATCTGTATTTATGCACCTACACCAGATAAGCTGTCACGCAGTTATTACTCAGCTCTTTCTCAAGGAATCTCTGCTCAACATGAAGATGTTTCAAACACGAATTGTGACGCTGTTTTTCTGTCATGCAGACCACAAGGACTGGCATCATTGGAGCAGTTGGATCCTTTTACGACCAGGGTCGAGTTGAGGAGCAAACAACCGCTCAGTTCACAGAATCTCTGGAGAATCGCGTGCATGGAAACCACGACCTTCTGCTCTTCACCGAACGACTTCTGGCATCTGCTCTCATGTCAGAGGATTTCAAGCAAAACGGTGACGTTAATTATCTAATTTGAGCTGAAATATAGATGACCAGTTATAATAATTGACCTTCTACACCCTGAAATAATATGACATAGTGAATAAAACCTGGAAAACTTACGTCACCCACAAGCAGTGTTTGGGTCATAGCTGGAAACCCGCCCGACTGAGTGTAAACAGAACATGTGCAGTACTCGACTCTATGTCTGCAGTTACTCGCATCATGAGCCGTTATTTCTTAAGTAAGGAATTCGTTACATATATCAGGAGTAGAGATAAATATTTGCAATTTATATTAATTTTCAAAGAATACCTCAACAAAGGGACTTGAAGTGTAAATTGGAATGGGCAAAAGCTTTCCAGGAGAGCCTTCGTATGATTTTCTTCAATATGCAAAACTTTAAGAATGAATGAACTTTTTACCGTAAGGCTTGGAAGTAGAAAGAGTCAAAATCAAAGATCGTCTACTGTGTGTGTCGCAGAGCTTAGAGGCTTTCAAAAATTAAGTATTTAATGTGTTTTGCAATATACTTTCAGGATACTGCAGATTCTACCTCATCCCAGAATACTTCACGGAGTACAGGATGGCGATGATAACAGCCAAACACAGTCCACTAGTGGAGCCAATTTCGACCAGGTGAGCTCAGACAAAAAAGAGCAAAATTTTTCTTTAGCATAGGTAGCCAAGTAGTAAAAGTTTTTCATCAGAGCTAGAAAGTAATAAGGCTTGCTTAAAAAATCTATACCATTTACAAGTTGATTTGCTCCAAATGAAAATAGAATTGCTCCAGACGAAATTAGATTTGCTCCAAACGAAAATAGATTTGCTCCAGACGAATTTTGATTTGCTCCAAACGAAAATAG
>LQNS02278097.1:32386086-32397711 GCA_001587735.2 Parhyale hawaiensis | reverse complement strand
TACTGATAAAAAACGCACTGCAAAGTGGATGACGAATGAATTGAGGGCCCTTATTTCCAAAAAGCATCGATTATTTAAACTTTATCGCCATGGAGTCATCACGAAACGATCATACTCAGTATATAAAAATGTGTTGAATACAGTAATACAGTATTACACATTGTTTGCAGACTTCTGCGCTACCAGTCAATGGGTCTCTATGATTTATGGATCAAGGAGCAGATGGCCAACGCTTCGGAGTGTTACAACGTCCCGACCACGGTGTCCTACACAGAGCCTCACACCGCCACTGGCCTGGCCGTGAGTGTTGCGCTTCTGCTGCCCAAGGCAATCGCCAAAGAGTTTTAAGAGACGGAGGGAGCAGGTGCTACGGAGGTCGGAAGCTGGGAGCCTGTGATTGGTGGGAAGAGATGGCCGGGAGCCAGTGATTGGTGGGAGGGAGCAGCCACAGAAGAATAAGAAACTGCCCTGGTCAATACGGGGTAATGGTAATGTGGCTATGCTCCCTTCTTTTAGTAAGCCTCCTTGGAACTAGCGCACTAAACTTGATGCTCGGATATTGTGCTTACTAGTCGTTCGGAGCGATAGACAATGAAAATCGGTAGCATAAATTTAGATATGAAAGCGTGAACGACATGCGGCAATAAGTTGTGAGTGCGATTGCGTAGTGCGGCATTTGTCACCATATCTTTGGGAAGCTTCGATTCCCTTACTTGGTTTGTGATAACGTAATCCGCTGATCTCTAATGTGTCCGGAACATCAATAATATTGAGCTTTTGATTTGCCACTCAAGATCGAGTTCAAGTCTATATGCATGAGCGGGTCGAAAGTATATTAAGTATGAGATAACCGTCTGATATCTCATTTGAAGATAACGAATTGACCTCTTAAAATATTACATGCCGGATAAGTTAAAGCTAAGCGAATTTAGATAACTTCAGTGCTAGTAAGCGAAGTTCATAACATTTCTTGAGTATTTAAGACATCTATATTTTTTTAGTCACCCGCTGAAAAAGTCACACAGTTGGGTGCAGTGAAGCAGCATTCTATACTTGGTATGTGTTGAATGTTTAGACATGCTCGCTTAGTTTGATCAAAATCAGGGCGTTTTCAACTCCCCTCTGTGCCTGAAAACCTTCAATAATATTATTCGTTTTCAATAAGAGGCAGTTGTGCTCCTGGCGCTTGTGTTAGGAATTAAACCTGTTATATGTAGTACTTCATAAAACGCTGAGTTCATATCAATACTCATTTGCCTGAAAAGTTTGCAGTAACGATTTTTTGCTGCCAACTAGAGGCTCTTAGGCTCGGGTTTAAATCTTTAACATTTTTACCAAAGGTTAAGAACTGTTTGCACTCCTTTATACCTGGAAAACCTTCAGTAACGTATCTTTCACTACCCATCAGGGGGTATTTGTTCTGCTGGTTGTTGGGTTGGCCGTCTCATCGATTGTCCTGCTGGTGGAACAGCTGTGGCCAGACGTGGCGATCCTAAAACCCGTGACGTGGAAGGGGCTCAACTCCTTACCGGACCATCCCTATGGGCCGACACCTCGTGGTGAATGACCTATACCTTCGCAGGATCGTCGAACCCACTAATATGATTGAGGGATCAACCGTGAAAGTGTTCAAGAAATCTTCTTTATGAATGTCTCATTACACATTTCCATTGCATTGCAAAAGAATACAAAATGCCATGCAGACGATAGCAAAGAACATTCCCAAATGATTAACTTAATACTAATAGTCCACAGTTCAAAATGCATGACATAGATGTACTAACACCACATACATACCTCAAGCAATTGAATTAATTGAAATCGATTACGAATTTCTAAATAATCAACTAAATCTTAACGTTAATTGTATGGAGCAAAAATTGATAAATTTGCAGGCGATATTGTGAGCAGCAAGTGAGCTTCAATAAAAGCTGTTGATTGCGACTCTATTATTATTATTATTAGCGCAAAGTCAAGAGCTTGCAAAGCACGTATTTCTCTATGAAGATATAAACAACTATTTTCTTTCTTTCAAAAACCTATTTGAATGACTTCATTGGCTATCTCATGCCAGATAAAGTACCTGTTTGAGGCTCTTACTCGTGAAAATATAAGCAGCACATTAGCCCTTTCTTTCATTGTCCTTTCCAAATCTCCTCAGCAATTACAGATTGCTACTGCTTTCTGAAATCCCACCGCACGTCTACCAGTTACTTTTTTGAACCTGTTCTTTCGACTACTCTTCCGAATACACTGGTGTCATGCAAACGGCTGAATCGTGCCCGGCGTTATGAGTACTAACTCGCTGCAAATTTTGAAGCCACAACAGAAAATTAAGTAGCGACATTAGGGAGATGTGTTCGTCCTGGCACCAAAATTGAGCCTTCGAGGCTAGATTTGTCCGAAGCTTGAAGCAGCCAGGTGCCCCGCATGGCTTCAACCTGTAAGCTAGACGTTCCGGCGTTGACCCGTGATGGGTTAATTCTGACTTTCCTAGAACTCAGTCTAGCTCAGTAAAATAGAGCTTTTAGTCGGTTTAGCGTAATGGGTTTGCGTCTAGCACTTGCAGCACGATTCGAAACCAGAGCCAAAGCTTCTGTCTCAAGTTCTACACAAGTCAAGGCTGCAATGCTTAATTTCGGGGCCCAACTAAACACGCCCTTGCATCCGCCGAACGACTGAGAGGCTGAAATATTAACAAATATTTTAGAAGACAAACAATTTTGATCACAAGGACGCAGCAAAAGATCTTGAGAAGGCATAGCTGAGAGAACACTTTGAAAAGACTAGCGGCTATGGGGACTGATGCATCCATCTCCTATTTACTATATCAAATAGTAATTCACTCCCTTGGAAAATTTTTGCTAGTGTTTGATTTCACCATTCCCTGGAAGCCTTAAACCGAAGAGCTCGAAGAACTTGCATCGTTTAAACAAATCGTTTCCAGTAGAACTTCGAGGAAACTTACCAGCAGGCCAATGAGGGAGGAAAAATAGAGTAAGCTAAAGATTATAGTAACGCAGTACTTAATGATATTGGAGAAATGTAAGTAAACACATTCAATAAAATATAATAAAGAGAAGCATGTAAAAATGTTCACTGAAATGCACATACAAAAAAGAAACTCACTTGATATATTCAAAAGTTTATAGTCTAACTTTTTCATATATGATAATTTTTGAGATAGAGTGACACATTCCAACAGAATTATTTAGGAGTTTCACTTTCACTACTATCAGACAGAAAATTAAATAACCTATAGCGTTTTAACACTTTTCCTCGAAAAAATAGGGAAAACTTACTCCATTTTGCTCCAACTAAATTCTAGGAAGATTGTTTTGTTGTGGAAAATAAAGAACAGTACACTGCCAAGGCACTGAGGGCACCATATTTCTGGCACTGAGCAATAAAAAGAAGTATCGATACAATTGAAATTAGTAAGTAAGCTCTGTACTTCCAAGTGATTCACGAAAGAAAAAGAGAATGATAAACTGGCGAATGGCTGTACTAGCGGCGTCTCAACGAGGGTATTGTGTTAGTTCCACTGATCCAGTGGTAAAGGTCGAGTCAACTTGACCACACCCTCCACTGGGACTCCAACGCGCACTGGTTCGTGCTGCGGATATAGGTCATGTGGCTTCTGAGTTAGAGTGAGTGTGCTCTGGAAGGTGAGCGGCAGGAAGACAAAGAGAAGAAAGCCACAGACGATAGTTGGAGAGGGTTGGTACCGTTGCAAAAAATGATAGACGAAATAGGGGTGAGAGAACGACCTGGCAGTGCCGGTTTGGGTATCTTGGTTTGATCTGCTGGATCAGATAATTGAGCTGGTCACGTGTTGATCCATAAACATGTGTGCCATTACAGCCTACCTCACTTATGCTTTGGCTGTGGCGTCACGCTATTGTCCTTCCCCAGGCTATCACGTGATCGGTGCTTTAAAACTACGGTATTTGATAATCTATAGTCACCATTCATTGTACTCAACCCGTGACTTCTACTGCGTATCGGAATGATTATTTTACTTGAGGAGGGTTTCGCAGTTCTGGGACGATGTAGGACCAGATTATATTCGTGAACCAAAGTTCCAGTGTAGAGTTCGAAAAAAAGTACAACCCAAAGTTTAAAGGCCACCAAAGACGTACTTGTAATTAAGTTGTTATACCGAGCAATATCAATATTACCAGTTCTGAAATCCACGTGTGTTGAAGCGCAGCAGAGGGAGAGGTCTTGCAGTGCAGTGAGTCAATATTTTATACTTGAATAAAGTATAGGTCCTATAAGCCACGTGTGTTTGATACGAAGCAGCATGGCGTTCAGCGTCCATGAATAGTGCAAGGCGGCCCCAGCTTGTTATCAGCAGTTACGTAAGCTGTAATTACTGGGTTGGAAACTAAGTTCTTGCCGTTTTTTTTAACATTGTGGAATGTGTTATCTTATTCTGTTATGGAATTTATTATTTCAAAAATTATATTTTGAAATCGTAAGCAGTTTATTTCTCCTGCTTATGAGTATACTTAGTTAATTTTCGATATCTTCTTTTTGCTTTCAACCAAAGTTTTAAGGTCATAAAATCTGGCTCGTTCTGGTCGTTCAGCTGAGATACATAAATATTTTTTTGCAAGAATTCCTCATCAATCGAGAAGGGAACAGGCAGAGAAAATGGAATGCTCCTACATTGCTTTACAGAAGCATCTTCACTCGATGGGAAAGGTTCAGAACTATGGATCATGGGTTCAGCATGCTCTAACTTACAGCATCTAACATCATCGAGTGGCAATCTTCACCGGATTGTTTGCTCGTCATAGATGAACACAAGGACACAAGCAACGATTTCTTACAGACTTGTCACTGCCATGGAAATGAAAAATGGTGCCTGTACACCTACAAATGCTATCAGTGGAGTTGTGTTTAATTTATACCGATTCAGAATTCAAGGCCCGGTTGGATGATTTTTTTTTCGGGTTAAAACTGGGCAGCTTTAACCAACGAGGTATTGAAGATCTTGTTGAACGTTGGGAAAAAGTTGCAGAAAGCAATGGAGAATATATATATTATCGATTAGTTGGTTATTAGTTCTCAATATACCTTTTAAAACATTTAATTTAAAAAACGGTAAGAACTTAGTTTCAAAAACATTAGTTTGCTGTTGGCTAGCTGTGTTGGTTCACTAATGTTTTTACCGCGAAACACAAGTCTTCAATGTTTCTCTGATTTACGGGTGTGGAACTAGATTAAGAGTAGCTCGCGCTAAATAATCCAATATCACCGTTATAGTGTCTGGATACCCAGCAACTGGGTGACGTAGAATTCTCTCAGGGTAGAGACGCATCATACTTTGATAATCCATTGTAGAATCATATTCGAATTATTCAACAATAGAGTTGCTGCATTATTAAGCTTCCATATATATATTTTGCTGAAATTTCAGTGAATATAACTTTCATCTTTTACGGGGCGTATTCCTTAAGTTATTTCGATCATGCTTTACATACGGAGGGGCTTTTCAGCCTTCCGCAAAAAGTGAATAAATTTTCAGGCGGGATACACCTGATCATCTCTTAATTTACTAGAATATCAAGCTGTAGATGTTACTACCAGCCTTTTACTTTGGGATATGGTCTGGCCTAAACTCATCCTTTCGGTCGGTGTTGCCTACACGACACAGTACTGTTTTAGGATTTGTCACTGGCATTCGTGGTCAGTCGCGTTGGACTGAACTGTAAGTGTTCAGTTCGGCTGTGAATGGTTTTCTGATTGATTCTTTTAATTAATCAAGCAGTGCCTTGCGCGTCTTGGTATTGTACTTCATTTGGGGCAGTAGGCCTATGGAAGTGCTATAATGGTTTAGAAATGTTTTTGGTGGGGCGGACTCCGATCTGTAGCAGCAATTTTGAGTCACAATGGAATTTTGTTTTCAAGACAGCATGACTTGAGAAGCTTGAGAGCCTTTGAAAGAGGTCCAGGCGACGTCATACCGTGCGCCGAGTCACAATGCTTGTTAGCGTCTCACGGGCGACTGCTGGGCCCCAAAGGGAGAACCAGCCGAGAATTATCTCCGGCAGTGTACGTAACCACTGAACGATCGCTTACCTGGCATTCTTTTCAAATAAGAGTGAAACAAAATTTTCTTTTCAATAGCTTTCATATCAGTTGTATTTTAAACGTGCCGCTTCATTTTGTTAAATAGCCTTGCTTCCCAAAGTTCCCTTAGTAGTCAAGGTGTTGCGATGTATCGTTTCCACTGTTTTACTGTTATCTCTGTCCGGTATATGCGTGTCGCTCAAGTCCGTCTAATCCTCGCTGATAATACTTTGTGAATTTGTACTTGCAGTGATACGTTCCANAGGTGTTGCGATGTATCGTTTCCACTGTTTTACTGTTATCTCTGTCCGGTATATGCGTGTCGCTCAAGTCCGTCTAATCCTCGCTGATAATACTTTGTGAATTTGTACTTGCAGTGATACGTTCCAGATTTTTTCCATCTATACCCGGTGGCGAAATATTCAAGTTTTCCTTATACTGCATTCAGGTGGTGACTGGCCACTCGATCGTCACTTATAGAGGAGCTGCGGCTTCATTTTAATTTTACTCGAGGGTGATCTGCAAATTCTGTTAAGTTGTTCTTGTATTTTACGTTTATCTTGTACTCGGTATTTGCTAAGAGGATGGTCCATGATAGTTAGATAGAAGTGACCAAAAAATTTAAAGACTGTTTTCCTAGGCAGAAGCTAGAGAATGTTAAGTATGAGAGTGATTTTCGATTCCAATACATAGAATTAAGGCCAATGATGGATTTCAGTTCGTCCTCAACTTCGTACTTGTAACTCAATCAACAGATGCGAATGGGATTCATTGTGTGTTTCGTTACAGCATAAATATATATGTTCTTTGCAAGATTACGCTCAACATTAAAGTATGGTAGTTATTTTGACATGTGACTTTTAGATTCTTTTGGTAAGCTAAAGCCTGCGCCAGCAGCCAGCCCATAATAAGTTAGATTTTACTGTTTGGCTGCATTGTAAGCCTATTCCTATGGGAAACCTTCAAGTATTTCAGGTCATTACTTCTCGAAAAGGAAGGAGTTTTAAGGTTTTTGTCACTCATGAAAATCGTTTTATTTTGCGTTTTTTTATACATGGGAAAATATGTATGCGCAACGAATTACATAGCACCCTGTATATATATATAAACTTAGGATTCTGGAGTGCATGTGTAGCAACACCTGGAATTAGGTACTAAGTTTTTTAAACTAAGCTGGAAAAATGCATGAGACGAAATGACCTATTGAGAGGAGTAACTATACAGTATTTGTTTGAAAAACTCATTACACTTTCCCCGCAGCGCAGTAACTACATATCATATGTTAAAAAAATAGTGAATATTACAGAAAATAAGACGGGTATTTAAATATACAGCATATATGCACGTGCACTTCTGAGTTAACAACTCTCAAGCATATAGTCATGTTTTGGACATACATTTGCAAAATTTATTTCAAGTTGGCGTCGTGAGTTGCAGGGGTCCCCAAGCTACAGCTACACTTTCTTGCTTAATCATCGTTTATTATTTTCGTACCCCTGGGAAGTCTTCCGGCAACGAGGATTGCAACAGAGCCTACCAGGTGTGCGGTGGATTTTTCATTAATGGTCATTAGCAGAGGTCGTCACCATGAAAAGGCTTATTTTAAGGGTGCCGGACTTATTAGAATTTTGTAAAAAAATGTAATGTAAAATGTAAAATGTAAATGTAAAAAATAATGTAAAAAAAAACTCTGCAAAATTGTGCATGTGTCGGGTACAAGGCCATAGCCAGATGGAATTCTCTCGGGTTTTGCCAGTAGTATTAATTAGAGCCCGTTCGGACACACAGCCCCTTAGCCATGCACCCTCACCCTGACAGACAAATTCCGAATTATGGACAAACCAATACACTCTGTTTGAATTGACATAAAACTACTGAAATGGAGGTCAAAGGTAGTTTGTGGCTAAGCCTAGAGACATCCATCCGGACAGATACTTCTAAGGCCTGTATCATCATCCAGAGAGGCAAAAGTAAAAATATTGACGCACAAGCTGTTCCCGACACAACTAGGCTTTCGCTTTGCTACAACGGGCAGTTTCTAGAATGTAGGTGAACCAGTCATTTGTATCGCTTCTCCTCATAATACTTTCTTTCCTAAAATGTAAGAAACTTTACATGTGTATGATGAAAAACTGTCAATGTACTTAGTAGAGATAATAAATAATCACGGTGCTTACATATGATCATAGGAAACGATCATTATATAAGGCACTTGCATCTTTCACTTAAATTCAAGTTAGTTACATCAGTAAGGAATTAAACTCACTAAATTATAGTCTGTTATTAAGGAGCGTTATATACAAAAAAAGTAATTTAATGGTAACATCAAAGGCATAAATTGCTTTTTCGTTTGGCAACTCTATCGGAGCAACTCTTGTGGGGTTCATCTAAAATACATTTACACATCACCCCGGGTGTCAATTCATAGCCATTACGAAGCAATAGTAAGCATTTTTCACTTCCAGGCAAAGGAGCTCGCTTCTGAGGGCGGTATACCTGAAAGACGTACATAGCTAGTGCCCTGCCAAGGTGAGAGACACAGAGATGGACAGCTTTACAAGCCTGACTGATTGATAGCACTTCGTTTATAGGAACAAAGGACAGCGTAACGCTATATAACCTGAGGCAACGTGATGTTAAATACACAAGGGAAGCAGTTTCTAATGGGTTAAGTGGTAGAGAAAGCTGCACTCATTTCAATTTATATTCAGTGGTAATGTAAACTCAAGGCAACGTACTATTTGTATGCAAAACAGAAGCTGTTTCTTCAGAGCTCAGTGGCATAAGAAGCTCAAAAGTTTCTAATTTTACAGCGGTACTGTAACACAAGCCAAGGAGCAGCTAAAGTAAGGTACGTTTCAGCTATAAACTTATCTCCAGGGACACCACGGCTTCATCCACAGTTTAGAACCGCGTCGTAATTAGAAGAATCTAATACGACGAGTCTAATAAGCGCAATTAAGATTTATTTACTTCACATTTTTTTTGTATTCTATCAAACTGCATTGTTGAGTAAGACTTGGTTTTCAGTAATGGCCCGTTCCCAGTCAATACGTCGAATGTTTTATTTGTATTATTTCAAATATTCTTTACCATACTCGAAACACCATGCAAAAGAATGCAGCACACAGGATACAGAATGAAGAGGGAAGGGAAGAAAGTACGTGTAAACCAACAAGCAAACAGAAACATTCATGGCTAATAAAAGCAATTGTGGATAAAAAGGAACGAGCGTTGTCGGATCCGAATAAAACTTGATTGATCGAGCTAACTGTTAATAAATCGGATAGTTCGATTAATTTACTGGACTAAATAATATATTTCGATCGATCCTCAATTTCCCAGAAATTTTAATCCTGTAAATAAGTTTGTTTCACTACTATTGATGAAGCTCATATGGTGAATTGCATGAACATACTGGCCATATACAGAATCAATACCAAATCTTAACAGCTGATAGCTCATAAGAAATCATGTTCATCACTGACAAGAATAATCAGTACTAATAAGCTTCGGTAATATGTAATGAGTACCGTACTGCAGACGTAACACATGGGTGAATAAAGGAACTTAAATTAACATATCAAAATAATAAATATAACAAGAACAAACCTACTTTCCAAACTCTCCTTAATCTTGCCA
Source organism: Parhyale hawaiensis (assembly GCA_001587735.2). NCBI lineage: Eukaryota > Metazoa > Arthropoda > Malacostraca > Amphipoda > Hyalidae > Parhyale > Parhyale hawaiensis. Next base: position 32,387,988 of record LQNS02278097.1, on the reverse strand, counting down.
CTAAATATTTCGTCTACATGTACTGTACAATCAAACAGACGGAGTCTTCATGTGGTGCCTGCTCAGTCCCTCACTCGCAAATATATTCCTATATCATCACGAAACCCTTTGGCTTAACGACTGCCCCAATAACTTGAAACCGATCCACTATAATCGCTATGTAGATGACACCTTCCTCATATTTAACAAACTGATTCCAAATTATTTTTGCAATATTTGAACAGTAAGCATCCAAATATCAAGTTCACTGCGGAAAACCAGCCAGATAATTCTTTAGCTTTTTTAGATGTTTTAATAAACCACCAAAACTTAATGCTTACCACTGGTTTCTACGGAAAACTCGCATTCTGAGGCCTCGGGACAAGTTTTTTCAGTCACTGCTACGATCAATTTAAAATCAATGCAATAAAAACCTTACTATTTCGGGCATACCATTTGTTGACTTTCTCCGAACATTCTTCAAAAACAACGGTAATCCGCACCATTTTCTGGACCATTACTGCAAATTGTTCCTAGACAAACTGTTCGATCCCGACATCAGCAAACCCCCGTCCCTAAATTAGACTTCTTCCACTCGCTTCCGTATTACAACAAAGCCTCTGTTAGTGCCATAAACGAGTGTTTAAAATGTGCAGTAAAATTAAAAATGTTACTCTCTGAAGCCTATCCTCATATAAACTTCAAATTTTCATATAAAAACACATTTGCCAAAGGGTCCTACTTCAAATTCAAAGACAAATCTCCCACATCACTTCTGTCGGGTGCTACATACCCCTTTAAATGCACAGGATGCAATGCTTCGTACATCGGTAGCACTTGACAACATTTCATTGCCAGTATTGACCAACACTTAGGTGTATCCAGTCGAACCGGCTTGCCACTCGCAAAACCGCCACATTCAGCCTCCCGCCTGCATGCTGAGCAAAAAAACCATCCAATATGCAGGAATGACATCGCAGTCATAGACTCCCCCAATCCAGTCGAGCTGACAACATTAAAGTCCCTCTACATCCACAGAACAAAACCTAGCCTCAACACTATGACCTCAGCTGTGCCGCTTCGCACAATTCCCGGTTGCGCTATCGTCCCTCACGACGGAGATGTGTGCGTGTTTGTGTACGCAGATCGTGTGCGCGTGAGCGGCGTTCAAGTTGGCGCGCCGCGCTGCTCGTTGTATCGCTGATTAAGTTGGGTTAGGTTAGGTAAGGTTAGGTAACGTTAGGTAACGTTATATAACGTTAGGTAACATTAGGTAACGTTAGGTAAGGTTAGAAAGGTTAGATCGGGTTAGGTTGGATTAGGTTAGGTTGCGTTAGGAAAGGTTAGGTTAAAAGGTTTGGTAAGAGTTTAGGTTAGGCTAGGTAAGGGAAGGTTAGGCTAAGTAAGGGTAGGTTAGGTTAGGCTAGGTTAAGTTTGCCTAGGTAGTGTTTATTTTAGTGGTGACGCGGGCAGGATAGCTTACGTGAACGTAAAATCGTCGTGAGAGACGATAGTGCTTCCCGGTTCGCATCACATCCCCCGACTGTACAGGAACTGACATTCGGTCCCTCCACGTTGCTTTGCTCATTCACTTTTTAGATTTCCTTCCGATCACATCCATGCTCCCTTGTGTATTAAATACAGGAAACTCTTACTTATAGGTTGTGTTTTTTTCTGACGATGGGCTTCATTTCTCCCGAAACGTTACATTTTAGTAGTTAGTCGACATTATATTATTATGGATGAATAATAATCATACCATGTTCCTGTACATCTAATCTAATCTAATACTAAGAATCTAATCTAATACTAAGAATAACCTTCGTGTGTTTATAAATAAATATATATATAAATATATATATTTATATGTTTGGTGTCACGCTCTTAACGAAATAGATAGGCGGAAATTAGCCCAGGTTGGAG
>LQNS02278097.1:32316793-32343905 GCA_001587735.2 Parhyale hawaiensis | reverse complement strand
CGGAATACTGCGCGACATGCGATCTGTGATGCGGCAGTGCGGCCAGTTCAAAGCAGTGCTCGCAGTTACATTTTTTCAAGCAGCGAATTTGTTGCGTTGCATGTCGCTTGCTGCCCCAGTCTGTCCCCGGCCTAAGTATAATCGTCAGATGAGAGCGTTATTAAGCTACATTGAGATTAAAACGCCATGTTCTGCGGTATTTCTGAACTACTACCGAGTGTAAAAGGGCAACATGCGTTATGAGCCCATTTCTTCTATGATAAAATAATTGGTTTGTTCCTTATCACCCGCAAGCAAAGCGAGCGTGGTGATAATGTTTTCGCATAGGATGTATATATAGTGTTCTTATTTGTATAGTTGATTGTCCAAAAAGAGGGAGAATGAGTAGAGCAATGTTCATAATCTTTTCAGGGTGTCAAGAGGGTTGACCTAGATGTGAAAAATACCGGTAGTGTACAGTCGAGAGTGAGCTGAGCATCAAAAATGATGGCGTTCAATTTGTTCCCACGTCGGGAGATGGTCTCACGCAACGAGGCGTTCTACAGTAGTTTTCTCTGTCTGCATCTCTTAGATTCCCGGAAGCCCCGGAACTGCTGGTGGCGGGGTACGCGTACCCCCCTCACGTGTTCGTCACGGAACACCCAGATGGCAGCTTCACCCAGTATGGTGGGCTTATCGACCTCTTGAATATGATGGCCACTTCAATTAACTTTACGTAAGGTTCCCAGTCTTAGAACACTAGCGTTGTTCGAGAACTCCAGCATCGCCAGAGTATATGTAGTTAGGCAATACTTATCGCATTTGGGTAGGGTTAACTGGGGTTTCGTGTTATTGTAATTATGTAAAGCTACTTTCGTTATAGGTTTAACCAGTTCGCTGTGGAGGTGTTTCCAAATGGTATTATTTCTAATAATTCTGTAAGAAAAATACGGCGTTGTATATTTTCTCAAACCTTGACGAAACTTTGAATGTTATCCAGCTATAGGAGTAGCGAGTGCCTGGTTACTAACTGAGGGTGAGGATGTTGCTTGTAACTCTCTTTTAAACTAGAGTATAGCCTACTGATATGATCATTTTATAATGTCAGCAGCCTTCCTGTATATACAGGTTATTGAAGAATTATAAATAACCTGGCATGAAATTGTTCGGTATCTCCAATTTCTAGGTAACTTATAAAAATTATAGGTAATTGCACTGATGTACATTTTGCCCAACCAAGGATAGCAATAGGTAACAGTTCGCGCATCTATCTGCAAAATCAATAAAAAAATAAATAAATAACATCGTAAAAGTCGCTGTATTAAGATTGCTCAGCAATACATCGGGTATTCAAAAAGTTTTAGTAGCAGGGTAGCAACAATAGAATTAATTAGGATGTACAATTTTTCAAGATTTACCCTCTTTCAACATCCCCTTCTCCAAGGTTAATGCGTTTCTGGAACCGTATCATCCACTTGACAGAGCACTCAGAGTATTCACAGGCACGTGCACGTTTCAGCCCAGAATTATCTAGTAAAAGATATCAGCAAGTTTTTGTGGCATTTTAGGAAATAACGAAAAGTCGCATGGTGCAACACCAGGATTGTCTGGTTGATGGTAATGAAGTGAAGTTCCCTTTCCGCCACATAATTGCGAATTTTGTACGGGGATCATTTGCAAAGGAAAATGAATGTTGCCAGTAGGATAAATTAATAGTTGAAAACTGTACCTGCTGGTGAGTACCCTGAGTGCTTTCTCAAGTGGATGATACAGCTCCATTAGTGCTTGACATTGGAGGACACTATGTGGAAGCAGTGTGAATCCAATGTGTAACTCAATTAGATTTATTTTTATTTCTCTGCTTTCAAAACGTGATGAATATTCTACGTACTTAGGTTCAGCCTATACAGTTTGCAGCAATATAAAAGCACACAAGAGGAAGTCGGTATATCATGATGAAATTTACGTAAAGAATTTGTAGCTGTATCACGGCCATTTGAATTGATGTAATATAACCCTGGATTATTTTCAACAGCCCTTTTCAACTAGGCCCTCAGTGAATCATAGTTATTCCATTATGAAGAAAATAATAGCAACTATAGCACTCCGAGAGTGCATACCTCCGCCAAGCGTGGAACGATAACAAAAAATTCAAATCGGGTCTGAAACCATATGATTGTCTTTCTATCAACACCAAAATCTGATCACGTGTGCCTTTTGATAATGTTAACGGTGTCCGTAATTTTCTTGGAGATCCGTTAATAACTTTTTGAGTTATGCTGCTAACAAACATTATATAACAAAGCACGCAAACGGAATAGCCGATCATCACCAAAATTTGATCAAATATGTCTTTTAACATTACTAACAATTCCTGAAAATTTCATTTAGATCCACTGGTAACTTTTTGAGTTACTGTGCTAACAAATATAAATCAAACACAGCAACAAACAAACGAATAAACGAACGGATCATCACAAAAATTGATCATTTACTCTCTGGAATAAACTCAACAACTCATGTAAATTTAATGAAAATCTGTCAATTATTTCTGAAGTTAGGGCACCAGCAAAAAATAGGCGGACAAATAAACAAATGGATGGACACATTTTCACCAAAACTTAATCATCTGTTCCTTCTAACATACCTAACAATTCCTGTGAATTTCGTCAAAATCGGTCAATAACTTTTTGAGTTATCTTGATGACAGACAGACAGACAAAGCCGACGAAAACATAACCTCCTTGGCAGAGGTTTAATGCCAAGCTCGTAACAAGGAGAAGACATGGTATTTTACACTCGTATTTTGCACAGGTACAAACTAACACGACCCCCAGATGGTGCGTGGGGCCAGCTGCAGCCGGATGGTAACTGGACCGGTATGATCGGCATGGTTGCAAGGAAAGTGAGTTCATGGTAGTAATTTATGCGTATATAGGATATTGATGGTGTGTAGATAGTTCTAACGTTTTCAAATTTCATTCCCCTGACCACGATTAGTGTTAAGCTGTTCGAAAGCTTGGGCAATAAAACTAAAACCTCAGAAGATATTTGGTATCATCCTTCTAGATGTGAATCCTGAGTGTCAAATATCTCGACTTATGTATTTATCAATATGTATTAGTTTACTGTATTGATACTACGTAGAGTCAGTAAAATCAGTGGTTACGATGACATTTCCAACAATCATTTTCCTGTTGATAGCATATTTAGCTTCTGTTAACCATTCTTTTTATCAGAATACTATTATTTAGTATCCATTAATTATAATTTTTAATTTTAAAGATTCTTGTTCTTTCGTTCTCTGATCGCAACACCTATGTATGCTTCACTCATAAGTGAACAATCCATACATTTCATTAGGATAAGGTTATTGGACTCAGATCACTACGTCGAAGAGCGAGCGGTTGAAACACGCATAAACTGCATCAACGGTTTCTATACTTTTGTCCAGGAAGTGGATATGGCCCTTGGCCCCTTCGCCACAACCTTCAGCAGAATGCAGGTGGTCTCTTTCACCCCAACGGTGGTGATCGACCCCCTGTGCTTCGCAGCAGCTCGGCTGACCCCAGTCTTAAACCCCTGGGGGTTCCTCTCCACCTACAGTTGGATGACATGGCTGGGTATCCTGTCAGCCCTGCTAGTGCTTGCCATCGCCATGGCGTTCGTACTGGAAACCTACAGAAAACGGTCGAGAAATCTCTTCTTTTGCATTGCCGATGTTTCATACGAGTTACTGAAGAGTCTCCTGTCACAGGGTAACTGCTGTGATATTCTAAGTCTAACATAATTATTCCTCATTAACCGCATGAAGACAATGTCCTTAAAAAAAAAATTGAAACGATGCGCTTTGTTCAAAAAAAGTTTGGTTGATCCACATGAATTTAAAACTAAGCCTCACTTCTCATGTTTGTATGTGATACTGGTGACATCAAACAGGCAACGCTAATAAATGCATTACTACCTTCTTGTTGAACGCTGAATACCTCCGGCTTTGAGCAGATGTCCAGGGTATATTACCGGCTGGAAGGTGGGAGGTGACAAGAAGAAAGTTGAGTTCACACAAAAGCAGCTATCCCTTTAGGCTACTTATCTTAATCTTCATGTGGCTACAACAACGAATTTCCACATACATATAAAGAAATATTCTGATACTACCACAGTGTATATTGGATACATATAAGTAATCGATAAATAATAAAATATTCTCATCAATCCTGAAATTTTACATCTTTCTGAAGGAGAAATTTGGTCATACGCTTCTTCAAACTAAATAAAAAAACTCTATTTACGCAAAGGAATATATCTACAGAAAGGGCCTATACTTGCACTTTCCCACAGGTATTACGATCAGGTCGTGCCCTTACGAAGTACGAATAATGTTCGGAGCCTGGCTTATATTCGGCCTGGTGATGATGAAAAGTTTCAACGGTGCTCTGGTGTCGCTGCTGGCAGTACGCAACACGCCTGTTGCCTTCAGGACCATCGCTGACATCGCGCGCCATCCTGACGTCAAAGTTGTCATCGAGGGCAACTCCGCTGTCTCACAAATTTTCAGGGTTAGTACGTCAAGCATGAAACAGGCGATCCATTGACAAATCACCACCAGCAGCTGTCAATAAAAGTGTAATTTAAGTTTTCCTGTTTTTTGCCATTTCTATCCATCGTACTGTTTCAAGCTTTGAGTAAAGAAAATAAATATGCTAGATTGAAAGCTTAAAATTGAGAACGGAACCTGGAAAGGGTTACCACATTCCATTTGTTTGACTGCCGTATCCAAGTATCTAAACCCTAAATGCTGCAGAGAAATTTGGGCTGCAATAAACTGAGGCCTTAAAAATGTTTGCTTATTATTGGGTGTTACGTTTTTTTTTCTTGTAAATACAGAAAAAACACCGTAGCCGTGACCAGGTGTGGAGGTCAGGAATTCTAGTAATAATAAAATCTTACATGTCTGTTTCAAAATAAGCTGGATGTGCAATAGACAGACGAATTACCGTATTTTAGGAGTAGCTTAAAAATTTTTGAAATTTTTCTGTTTTAGATAGAAAAAATGGACAACCAAAACGAATTAATTGCAAGATTTGGGTGAATACGTATCATCTTATCACAAATTCAAACCGTGAAATTAATAAACTTATCACAATACAGCTATGATAGGATTAAAATTTTATCGTAGCACTTTCGTAAAATGGAATCGTTGAATAGAATTTTAGCACATAAGTAGAGGATACTAAAACAATATTTAGTATCGCAGCCGAAAGTATGAAAAAAATTAAAGCTCTATGGATCACCAGACATTATCTATTTTTATTCCAGACGTCCAAAGCAGGACTAATGGGTGAAGTAAATAAGCTCTTCGAACAAAATCGTATTATCGAGACTTCTCTCGGCAACTTTCACGACATCCTCGTCAACAAAGTCACTGGGGACGATAAATACGTGCTCGTGACTGAAAAGTTGGTACACGCGACCATGTTCCACGAGCAGTTCGGCAAGTTTGGTGAGTGTCTGCGCTAAATAGAACAAACTCAATTGTCTCTACAACTCTGAAAGGGAAACTCACCAACAGAACTAAGTTTTTGCACTAAGCCGCCGCTGTTCAAACTGTTCAAAACGTGACGAACCGCCTTCTCTTAGAGCATTAAGTGCTTTGCCTAGTTCCTATGGAAACTCTCTTATAGGATTGCAATAATATGCATGCACAGTACAGGAAATACTTCGAATTGATTGCATAAAATGAGTTGAAACCACTTTCTTAACGTTAAAAAATGCTGAAAACAAACTGCGACGTTATATTGCTGGTAAACGTACGGGTGTTTCAACGTCCATAATTCTGTCCACACGATACTTCACTCAAGTTCTTAGATCCAATACTACGGGGAGTTACAAACCAAGAGTACCAACATAATTAACCTCGCCCTTACGCGAGTGGAATATGTTTTTTTTTTTTTTTTTGGTTCAGCTTGCTCCCTTCCTCGTTAAACTCCTACCTGCTGCACTTCGTATAGGTAAAGTCAACCTGATTGCACGCCCTACTGGGAAACTTACTGGTCCATGCTGAACATGTAGAGCAATTGGCTCCAGCGGACTGTACGGCTGCAGTCGGCCAGGGAATGTCAAGAGCATGGCGCCATCAAAGGCAGGCTGTTAAGCAATGACCTTTGCCCCCGCCCCGCCCCTCCAAATTTCTGGTTCAGGTCAGTACTCCCGCAACGTCTTTGCAGGCACCAGACCCTGAATAAGCCCCTTAAGCGTCACAAGAGCCCAATTATTTGAGTGGTATTCGATCTTAACACCTTATAAGGCGTGGCAGGCATTATCATTCTTCAGTACCGCTACTCTGGGTATTTCTCGTTTACTGACTAACTTACTGTATGCAGGTTAGTCCCGTGAAGGAACATGTCCGTGGTTGGGTTCTGTGTTGCTCTCTCTCTACTATGTTTCTCGTCCTCTATTCATCGTTTAGCTTTTTGCGGGAGTTTGAGCGATTTTACCTAACATGTATCTCAGTTAAACTCAGCCATTATTGCAATTGATCGAAGTAAGACTGCATTATACCAAGGGAGTGTTACCTCCCTGGTAAAGTTAGGGAGCCTAGCTTTAAAACGCCCCTTTAATCGCTGTAGAGAACGCAAAGCATCCCAGATAAATACATAGAATATGCCCTACGGAGCCAAATCCATAATATCAAGAAAAAACAGCTTATTGCGTAATAAAGACTCTAAATCCGCTAACCTATAAAGAGAATAACGAGATAATTATAAAAATATATCTAGACTGGATGCGTATACCAAAATTCGGTCGTCTGTTTTGGGTTGATTCCAAGAGGATGGAGCTTAAGCATCAACTTCTTCGACCGTTTGGAGGATATTGGTTGAGGTGTTTCGATGCTGCAGTCAAGCGCTGCTGTCGTCGGTTCCCGTCATCACTTTGTTGGGACCGCTCATCAGTCGGACCAAAGACCTGAAGGGACCAAATACTGTAGTACAAGATTTAAGCGAGGTGAGGTGGGCTGCACTGTACCACTGCTAGCTGCATGTGAGGGAATTCTAGTAGCACCTCGGTGCTGGCTGTCGGGGCAGCAAATAAGATGCCGTTGCGGGGAATATTGTCCAGGAAGTTACGAGTTGCTTAATTGTCAGTAAATCAAAGGCATGGACAAAAAATACACCCTACTTATAGAGCTGGCTTTTGTTGGAAGAGCTTATGCTAGAAACAGCAACCTTAATCTTGAGAATTCAAAAGTAAGCCACCAGAACCTAGTACTGTATAACCAAAAGAAGATTGACTGTTGATACGTATTTGTAGTTAACCTGCAGGGCTGCTTCAACCATCAACAACCTCATCAAAGAATGTCCAACAAATTTTTGCACAAAAGGACAAGTGCAGGCACGACAAAGCTGCTGAACAACCTGATTGCCGCCTGTATGGGCTCACAACAACCCGGCTAGTGCGAAGTCCTACTAGCATAGGCGAGAATCGGTGATTGAGAGTAAAACCGTAAACATTTTATGGGATATGATATTCCAAGAAAACAGGTCGATGTTACAAACCAGGCGGCCGAAAGAAGTCTGTTTCACTGAGCAAGTTGGGGAGCAAGTTTAGAAAACATAAATATTTAGCGCAAATTTAATGTTGTCGTGCCCCAGAAAAAAATTAGGGCATGGGACTGATTCTGATGAAAGTACGCACTGAGAAGCGCCATGCAATCTAAATTTCACTAGCAATAAGAACAACTGCCGTCTGCACTTGCCAGGAGCTGTTACTTAAAACATGAACACAGGAGTCGAATACCGCGGGTCCTACCATCATAAAAAAAAAAACAGGAGAGGTCGCTCCAACTTTTGAACGCAGCGATCTTCTCTGACTCAAGCATCGATGAATACGAGAAAGAAAAGGGACAAAAATACTCGACCTGTTGAAGTGGACTAGGTACAACAACCGCGGCAGATGAAGTTGTCCTAGTGGTTATTGTCATCCTTGGTGCACCGTACAAAAACAGAATACCTCTAAGCAACTGAAGTATGCGTTTTCAGTTGTGGAACTTTTCAGTGTAGTGTACTATTTAGAGCAGCCAGCGCTTAGTATACGCGAACGACTCTAAAATCTAGGTAGCAGGAGGTGACCCGGTGGCATAGTGCGAATTCTACGCTCCACTAGCCAAAGCAGTCTATCGTATCCATCCTGCAATAATGATGATCATGGTTGTGACTTTGCAAAATAAGAAAGCATATTCTGTCCAATTGTATGACTGATATTTGATTTTCATAGTTTTTACTAGTGAAGTGTATGCAGAGGCATCATATTTTGTGCAAGATTATCAAAATTTGCTCATACAGTTGGACAGAATATGACTGTGTACATATTTTACAGAGTCACAACCCTAATGATTTTGAAAACAATAATAAAATTAAAGTAAAATAGCCATTGGTAATACGAAATAAGAGTAATGAATTACGATGCTGTACACAGGGCAATGTCAGTATTACATCGTACCAGAGTTCGTCACCGTCTTCAAGATGGGCATGGTCGTACAGAAGGGAAGTCCGTTCCTTCATCCTCTATCCGCCAGGTAAGGTCAATAAAAGCTACTGGATTTAGCACTAAAAGATCAACATAAATGATAGATCTTGACAATTCTCTGATAGTTGCTGAGTTGTGAAACATAGCCCTCACAAAGAAATACCTCAGTTTGATTTACTTATAAATGGGTACTATAAAAACAGTCCACAGACAACTTTATGTATATGTGTTTTAGCAGATGATCTCATCTAGAATTGTTAGCATGACGAAAAATAGCTGAAGAGTTTTAACCTGTGCGCACTTTATCATAATGTACACAAGGCTGCTGAGTTACCACACCGGTGGTTTCTATGAAATGTTCATGAGGAAGCAAATCGTCAACGCCTCGACTTGCTTCAACCACCCAGGCAGTGTGTCCATATCGGAGGCCTACGACATCCCTAGTCTTGGGGTAGGTACAAACAGACCAAATGCGGTCTTCTGCTAAGCGCCAAGTATCGTAATTTTTAGACAATTTGGACTGGGTCATTAAAGTTGATCTAACCCGAGCCCATTTTACTGGACTTGTCTGGAACTGCAGACCGGTGCCCTGGTTTCCACCCAATGATTCAAGTTTTAGGTATGCCTCTGAATCAATTACCTGTGAGACTTCCACATACTTGCTTTTACTCGATAAAATGGTTATTTCAGTTGGCTCAACATAATTGGGTTATCTAACACTTGCAACACTATTCAAAGTAAGGAAGCCAAAGTTCTTGTTTTCATTTATTGCCAAGTCAAGTGAGCTTGGTTTTCATTGACTTTGACGACCCACTCGACAGCGTCCACATAACATTATGAGGAACATATAATGGTTTCCTTAAAGTAATTGCAAAGTATACACGGAATTATTTCAATCCGGATATAAAAGTATTGGCCCAATTTAATGAGCAGTAATACACAAAGAAGACACGTTTTGGAGCTAAAACTTAGTGTAGAGTCCGCCACACCTCACAAGTAGCTACGATAGTGACATAGAATCTGGTATCAGCTTGTCATCTCAAGTCCCGGTAAGTGCGTCTAACAAATCCTACCTTCTTATTAATCTTTTCGTCACTTAGTTTGTTGGTTTTCTTTTTATGCACCTGCTGTAACTTTTTTCTTTATGTCGTCTGTTTCGATTTTTTTCTCCTGCAAGGTGACTTTCTGCCGAGGTAGCGTTTTGATGTCCGGCATAAAATATTGACGGCGTCTTGATGTCCGGCGTAAAATATAAAAAGCCTGCGGGTAGCAGGCGTTTGGGCTTATTTTACCTCTTTGGGCTGGGACTGAAGCACCCACCTGCGGCCTTTTACTTGTGCTCGCTTGTGCGGCCTTTATGCAAGATAAGTATCACTTCCATTTTCTTTGAATATCAGTTTATAGAACGTACAAAGGCTCCCACTGATACATATAAATTCCAATTTCGTTACGTTTACAGAGTTTACCCAAGGCTTGCTTATGCTTTAACGTGATTGGTCTGCACAGGGGGTGTTCGCCCTGCTGATAGGCGGCATCTTCATCTCAACTGTTGTGTTCCTGTTGGAGATTGTCACCCAAAGCTGGATTATTCTCAGCCCCGCCAAGTGGAACGGCATCAACATCAGGTGAAGTCGAGGAAATTCACTCAATTCGAAGGGCGCTGGAAGAGTTTGCTGGACGACTTTCAATTCTCTGCAATCTTAGTACTTAGTGGAGTTGTTGTTTTAGCTTCAATTTATATTAATTATACTTCCACTGTATAATAAAACACAGTTGTTAGTCGCTTGCTCCCTTGCTTACTTGTTTGCTCTAAGTTGGTCTGTCTCTCCGTCACCTGTCATAGCGCTCCTAGGGTAATAGAGGCTATAGGTGGTAATAGAGTCTAGCTGGTTCTCTGCTACCACGGATGAGGGCTCCACGTCTAACGACCAGGTGCAGGAGTGAAGGGATAATGAGACCATCAGTGATACTTAGAGCTTCACTGTATTAAATTACTGGATACAGATAGTGGGGCGTGTCTCGATATAAGGCTGGATACGTTGATCAGCGCGTAGACCGCTATGTTGAGGGTCTAGGTGATAGTGAGCTGGTGCTTCCTATAGCGCTTCATGCCTTTATAGCCGACTCTTAGGGAGGGGCTCGCCGTACGTGTCAGGCATCGGATGGGTAAACTCAGGCCTTCACATCACGCTGTTCAGAGTTTAATAGGAGAAAATTCATGTACCGAAAAATAAAAGTTGAGATACCATACAATTTCAGCGCTTGGAATAACGGAGAGAAATACAGCTTCTGAAATATATGACCTGAAGTGGAAATACTGAATTTTCGGAATCTCGCTGCACTTTCAAAATTAGCTTGGTACTTTCTGATTTGGATTTGATAATTATTCTTCTTCTCTTGAGCGCGGTAGATGAAGAGCGGTATCTTTGATAGAGTTTTTGATCCGGTCGGGCGTATGCCAAGATATGTTGTTCTTAGCAGTTCGAGAAGCTGTCATCGTTGGAGATTTGGTTTCTTTTGTGCATAATCACTTTTGCATATGCTTTCTTTAGCTGAATCTCTTCGATGCAGTTGAAACTTCACGCTGAGCAGACGCCTTTTTATATTGAACTAATTTACATTGCAGCCAAATTTCGACGCTCGAGATTCACCTCTCGCCTAGTATCCAGCTTACGGTCAGACCTGATTATTTTCCGTGAATTCTTTTGACTGAACTGTATTTTCTTAGTGCTGCTCAACGTTTGGCCAATTCAAAACTGATGTTCAGGCTTTATCTTGCAGGAAGGATATCTTGCTCACGCAAAACTCATGGCTGTAAAACTTGCGTATCATTAATGGAAGATCAGGCCTGTAGGGATGAGACCTACTTAACAGCAAGACCTCTAGTTAAAACCGGAAAACAAAAAACTTAATAACAAAATTACTGCCGTCATTTTTAACGGCTGGGACCTCTAGTAGATATACAGTTGTAGCTTGTATATTTCATACTCTATTGCTTAAGTAGTTAGTTGTGTGGGGCATATCTCTTCAGTTGCTCGTCATGTCGCTAAGGGGAGCGACTGAGATCCACCCAGCTTAATTAATTATATATATCACTCAAAAAATCCTGGATTTTGCAAATGTGCTTCAAGATCTAGAACACGCTGTCGCCGTGCTGTACGAGCACGCTTAGGCATCTATTTAACCTAGCTTACGGCAAAACGTGCTGAACCGGCACACGTTTCACTTTATGTTATGTTTCGTGCTTGCACGCCAAAACGTAAAGTGTGTTCCACGCCCTCGCGCGTTCAAGCGTCAGAGAAAATGTGTAGTTGTGTTGAAGTCAGTGAGGCTCAGTCATTTTTTGGGTTGAATTTCAAGTGATACATTGTTTGCTTACATACTTGAGGCACCCACATAAGTAGGTATAGATGTCATGGGCAACAAACTGCATTTTTTCAAACTGCTTGGCACGTACGCGCATCCAGAGATGTGCGAGCCTCACTGCCTATAGCACGCGTCCGATTTGAGGGTCTAGAGCACGCCTATGTGTGCAATTTAGATTAGATAGGCGGCAGTAGACGAACCAAAAGGCCCATCCCAAATTAGTGCACGTGTTTGTCTGCTAGTCTTGGGACAAGCTTTCGGCACGCATTCCTGTGCGTTTCCAGCACGCCTGGCTTCTCTCAGTGTTTTTGCTTGCTAAGTTGTTGGAATTTGGGATTTCGTTTAACTGTCTGAAGAAAAATTTTTTCTTTTAGCCCAAAGGTTTCCAAACTGGGGCACAATGTACCCCTAGGGGTGCGAAAGATCTTTTTCAAGGGTGCAAAATGCCGTTTTGTTTCTCAGTCATTCACAAATTAACTAAATTTTCTTTCATAAAACTTAGAATGAATTTCATTTGTCATCATCATATGGGTAATTAATTTTGTAGGGGTTGCATGAACATGTAAGAAGTTCTGCAGGGGTGTCAGGAATAGCAAAGTTTGGGAACCACTGGCTTAGCACATTGTATAGTAAACATGGTTCTTTACTTCATGAAATATAATTTGCATCGCATTTTCTCAAAAGATCTGCGTTGATCTGTTCTCTGCTTGTTATTGGTAATGGTCCCGCGGTCGACTGAACTCGAAGCAACTCGACTCGGAAGTGTTGCTATAGTGATGTAAAACTCGTTTTCATTTAGTCTGTCTTCTTTTGATATTCTGCATTTGTGGTGGTTGCTTCATCTGTATTTCTAGTAGCTGTGCGCACCTATCTAAGATTTACATTTTCTAAACCGCATTACTGCACGTACCTGCAAGGTAATGCTCTACCTCGACACACGTACGTGTGTCGTATGGGGGGGGGGGGGAACGAGCCGTAGACTTTTATTCGGCCGAGTCTGTTGCCACCCTATAGCTGGTATGAAGTGAAGCATTCTGTAGATTAATTATATGTTAAATAGCTAAGCATAGGTAGAAATATTGTAATGTTTAGCTTCAATTATTATCTTTTTAATTCGCAAGCTCACCTACTGGACTTCGTTGGGACTTAAATAGGACTTTAATTAACTGGGTATTGCGCACAACATTAGGTAGACTTTGTCCTGGCGCATCAAAATTGTTGTCTTTCTTTATAACGAAATATGCTTCATCCTATGGGCGCCATGTACTACGCTCTCCAGTGAAGCGCTTCGGCTGGTTTCTCATCAGAGTTAAAGCTCACCGTAGTATACTTCTTCCTCAGCAACAATGCACGCAGCAACATAGTGATATAGCTCTACCGTGTACTGAAAATTTAACAGTGTATTGTGGAATATTTGAGGCAGCTGTTACCTTCTACAAAGGATATTGAGCTCTACCTAAAGCTTACAGATATCCTTTATATGGAGTTTGGAGAAAATCATACGAACTCGCTACATAAACGTCATATCTGCTGTGTAATACATGATTGTAGACAAGACACTTATTTTCAGCAATAACTCAATCGCTTAATAAAGCTCTTATTAAATCTAACTACTGTAAAATGTTTTAATATATCCTACGGCAGCTAAGTTGTTTACGACAATTTGACTCACAGCCAACCAGATTCAACAACAGTCTGAGTATCACTGACCGCTATACAACACAAGTGCTCAGACCAATGTTCGGACGAAGTGGACTGTTGTATCGCTATGCCAGCAAATAAATAGGAGGGCTTTATTTCCTCTAGTTCATGACGTCACTATCTATTGTTTACAGTTTACAGTTTACATAAGAAGTGGCGTTCATTGATCGGAGATACACTGCGCTGTATGCAGTCGCGTAAGCATTCTAAACGCTGCTAGTGACGTCATCAAGTTGCTTTTGCTCGTGACGTCAGAATGGTAAATTATAAATTAAAAAACTGTTGGCCATTACTTCATTTAGACGTAGTGCAACAAATACCTTTGGAATAAATGCTGTCTGCCGGTAGCATATCATAATCTTTAAGATTTTGAAAAGATACTTAGAGTATCATCATTCATCTCTTTTCCAACCGTTTATAGTTTATATCAGAAAAGGCGTTTCAATTTGAAACTACGTCTAACGAGTTATGTATTTTAACTTTACTTTTGTTCGGAAATAACTGGTGCAACAAACGTTTACAGCTGGTAGGTTATACTTGATGCCCACAAGTTTTAATTTTGATAATATAGGTTTGATTGAAGGAAATACAGGTCAATTTGATCATATAATTTTACCATTGCTGGAATACTAAATTCTACCTACAAATTTTTTTCCGAATTTTGTGTCTTGTTGTTACCGGTACCTGTATTTTTTCTTGCAACCCGTTTTAGCATGCGCGCTTTGAATCTTTCTAGTAGTGATTTTAGTACTGTTCTTCGTTCTTCTAAATTTGTGCATTTAACAGCTTCTTTAAAAGCACGGTAACAAAATTAACTAGAGCACTCTGAGAGCACATGCCTCCGCCAAGCATCCATGACAACGGCAACGAAAAATTCAAATTGGTCTTTAAAACTATATTTTTTATGTATCAGCATCAAAATTAGATAATTTGCAAATTTTGACGGTCATAATAGTTTCTGTGAATTTCTTGACGATCTGTTCATAAATTTTTTGAGTTATGCTGCTGAAAAACATTCTGACAAGCATTAGTTAAACACACAAACAGACCAATTGATCATCACCAAAAATTTAATCATTAATGTCTTTCAACATTAGTAACAATTTTCAGAAATTTACTAAAGATCTATTTATAACTTTTTGAGTTACTGTGCTAACGAGCATGAAATCAAACACAGCTACAAACAAACGAACGAACCAACAGATCATAACTTAGAAATTTGGTCATTTAGTCTTTGGGATATAGTTACTTAATAATTACAGTGTTGTTGAACGCAACCCGACTGTCCATTATAGTGACCTCCGCCAATCAGTTATGCGCTATCTTTACATTACATAGCTGGCAGTAGACGGACCAACAGACATATTCCCAGAGAGACCCCGGGACTTGTGCCCCTGCCCTCTATGAGCTATTGCCATCATATCCGTATAACTTAAATGACTAAAAAAAAAAAAAACTCAGTCAAAGAGACGATCTAGCAAGCACGATTTACGGCTGCAGATCTGCGAAGTCTAGATGTGTCAAGTTAGTTGAGGCGAAGAGAAAAAAATTACGGAGGAAGGTGGCCTCCAAAGTTTTAACCGTTAAGAGTTTGTGATTCCTGGAGAAAATTCATGGCACCAAGCTACGCTCATCAAGTGCAGTAAAAGTAAAACATTTTTCAACTTAATACGACGTTAGGTTACTTTCAAGCCCAGGCAACTTACATCTTAATAGGCGCAACCCTAGTTAGGGTGTTTCTGTTTGATGAAAGGAGAAGTATCTGCCGTTTCACTATACGCAAGTTGAACTTCAAAATCCCGTACACAGCACAAAATTTACAGCTTAGCGCAGCAAAAATCTACACCGCACTAAAATTATATACCGAAAGTCACTAGCGAACTTCCCATAAATGAATAGGAGAACCATTTCACTGTTAACTTACGAGACAAACATACGATACACGTCAGCAAGGTTGCTAATAAATGCCTTATTACTGTATTTTGGAGATAGGCACTGTCGCTGCAACCTGACTAACAAATAGCTCCACCGTCTTGGTGGTACCTCCGTACGCCTGGAAATCGCACCCGTCTCGTGTTACTTGCCGCGGCTATGTCCCTCAATGCCCTCAAGCCCACCCCCACCTAGGTCATTAACGCTAGCCTCCTTACCTTCCCCGGTACCGCACCTCCGGATCTCAAGCTCAACCTCAGCTAGCTTGTCACCGGCCTTTTGATTGACACAATCACGACACAGGTATTTCACTCTCGTTACAGCGTAGCGGATGAGGTAACATCCTATCCCTCGCGGATATCTTCACTTTGTGACAACTATAAAAGTTATCTACTGAAAAAGTATAAAAGTTCACCTCAGTAAACACTTGGTAAGGGGTGATTCGCAATCTAAATCTCTGAAATCTGTCACACTACTTGTACCCACCTAGCTCTTGGTCAACAACTAAGCAAAGCGCTTCTATAGCATGTCAAAATAGAAAGCCGTTGATACAGATAAGATTATTAGTTAAGGTGAATTACAATGTGGCACATGAGCAAGTAGGTGAGTTGATTACTTTTATGATCATATGCGAGTACAGAGAGCGTTTCTTATGATCATACATAAGTATTTGTATTATCTGTAATGATCAAATTCAAGTACAGGATCGTTTCTTATGATCATAAGCGCGTACAGTGATCATTCGCATGATCATATACAAGTACAGCATACCATTCTTATATTCATATACTAGTATAGGTATTTTTTTACTTTTAGGAAGACAGGTAGTACACTGCGAAACGGTATCGCTCATAGGTTTACTTATCATATGTCACACGATACTTGACAGTCTATCCCTCCCAAGTGGGACTGATGATGAATTGATGAAACATCAGAAAAATCTATTCTACATAGTGTGCGTAACGACCAGATATAAAAAAAGTAAGGGTTCTATGAGACGCGAGGAGTGCTGCTATCGAAAAGAACCATGCCTTCTTGAGCACTGGCCAATGGTAAATTGCAAAATTTATTTGATAAAATTTTAGGTCAAAGTGTTCTTAAAATTGAATTATTGTCTATCGCAGTCGACATCCTGCTATGAATGTTTCTTGCTGATAAACACATATCTTTCATCACCGAAAGCAGTTTACTTTTTCTTTGAGGTTTCTCTATTAAGTGGAAAAAATTTTTATCAAAAGTTGTATACTATTTGCTATCAGACCCCCTTTAAAATTTGCTTGGACAATCAAGCAGCGTGTGGCCTATGTCTACTAATAATTGCCAGTTATAAAGTAAGCAAAAGCCATGTCGTGTTGGCAATAGCGCTGACGTTGGTGTTTTTCATCTTTCTCTCTCGATGATGGTGCATGCCCTAGAGGGTGTAGATGTGCGGATGGACATCTTTTAAGCCAATACATTACCCATGATCTCAGTTTTCATTAGTTTTGCACCAAATAAAACATAATGTATTGTTCTCTCTGTGTTTCGGCAACTTTTTTGGGGGGGTTTAAGGTGCTAGCCCAATGGGCTTCATAGGTGTGCCCTCTGTCCATATATATTGGAGTCCTAGGTGTTACATTGTCCATACGAGTCCTTGGTATTACTATATCCACACGAGCTCTAGGTATTACAGTATCCATACGAGTCATAGGCATTACTGTCTCCATACGAGCCCAAGATATTGCTATATCCAAACAAGCTCTAGGTATTACTAGCAGAATCAGCGGTAAATTCACTTACCAAAACCTCATACTTGGTCCATGTATAATACTGTAAATAATTTACAATAAATAACATTATAAGCAGATAGGCTTCTTCCCATTGCAATTGTCATCAGGAAACTTCATCGACTTGCAAAAGAATTTTTATTATCAATCTACCTTCACCGCAAACCTAGCAAGCTCTGTTGCACTTCACGATGTTTGAAGACTGATTTCCCTAACGGTTAATTGTTAGAAATTACTTAATCCTACAAAGGGAGACCCCTAGCGAAAAGTTATAACGTGGGAGGTGAGGTGCAATGTACCGGAGCCTAATGATTTGCTAATAAATTCATTATTTATAGGTATTTCGAATAAAAAATCAAGAGTCATACACTTCAGACATTCATACATGAGTTGAGATATAATCGGAATCATCAATTGAATGGTAAATTGAAATAAGACACCATAAAATGAATGTTTCTAAGAGGACTGTAGAATGCATACGCCATATATATTTTGTACGATAACCGTTTTAGTTTGCTCACCAATGCAGGCAGTGTGCATGTGTTGCGGGAACTGTGGGGCGCTTGCTGTATTACAGGGACTGTACTGTCTACGTACGTTCAACAATCAGTTTAATGTACTAAGAGTGTACTAAGAGTGTACATAACAATATTAATACAATGAAACAGTATACAATACAAGGGACTGCGACTGCACTGATGTAGCCTCATTTAGCTATGGTGGCCATATTTATTATAAATAATGTGTATAAAGCTGCGTTGTCCATCAGTAGTTATAACCCTGGGATGAAGTTACATGCAGATACACAGAATAAACAGAAATTGAAAAGTACGGTGCTGCCGGTAGTACGAATGCAGGGTGCGGTGCACGATAGCGCAGGTCCCCCTTTATAGGGACCATTTGGGACCATTTATCATAAAATCTATGGTATTTTCACTTAATTATGGTATTTTCACCTAAATTTTTTCACTAAACATGAAAAACGCCATTTTATGAAAAGTCACAAGTTTCCAGCAACTCAAGTGATATTCGAAAGCAATAAAAATGCCAATTTCTGCAGGGTGAGGTGCAATGCACCTGAGGTCTCCCTTTGTAGGGTTAATAATAGAACACGAAAGTTTAATTGTTGCATGAGCACTCGTAAAGCTAACATCGGCGATTGAAAACAATTTGTGAAGACGCATGTTCCGAGTATAAACTTATACTAAAAAATCGTGAACATAGGGAACATGAATGTAATATATTGCATTTAAACACTTGTAATTCATTCCGCAATGCTTCACTATTGAATATATGTAGTGGACACATTACCAGAAAAAATCAGCATCGCTTTTTATATGGATGTATTAGAGGAAAGCATAACAGATTTCTTGCATAATATAAGGTAACCTATTGGCTAACTTGTCTTCTGTTCTACAGTTTTTATCTAGGTTGAAAAATTTTGAGCTTAATTTGTTATATTTCATAGAAGCAGTTGATAATAACAATTTTATATACATTTATCGGAATCCTGTAATTACAAATTTTTAATCTAGGTAAAAACCGTATGAACGTAGGTACTACAGGATGGTGCATATCAGTGATTTGTATGAACTTATACTATACATATAGTTCCACGTCTGTAAGGTTCTATAATTGAGCAGTGTGCTCAGCAGCGCTGCCGGGTTTTCGCAATACAAGCATGAAGCGTGATTTGTAATCGGTAAGCGTTTTATGTTGAACGTATTAAAGCGATAGAAAGGTTTTAAACATTACGTTTGACACGTGTTCGGTCGGTAGAAAGTTTACTTTACGCAAAACATTCAAATTGGCATGCAGTGCACTGCATAGAGCTTAAGCTTCCCCTGTTATTTGAGTGCTAGAGTTAGATAAAAAGTATTTTAATGTAACTAGGACGACCCAGTCTTACTCGCTGCTAGTGATAAAACTCTATCAGTGCTTCTCGACGAGTGAAATGAGCACGTTAATTTTTCCTCCATGCATACTATCCTCAATGTTATTATTAAACTCTCGTAAAAGTTTCGTTCAGAGCTAACGAAACTGCAATGAAAACTTGATGGATGTAAAGATAAAGCAATCTTTCACTTGTATGAAAATATGGACTGCCTGTCTGTGGAAGAAGATATGCGGGACATATGACGGATAGGTACTGATTATTATTGTAGGTTAGCTGTTCCTAGGCGGGTAGACTGCACCTTTCTATACGAGGATATTTGCAATTCTTCGATTATTTAGAGGATGGCTACTGACACTACGGTACTGGGTACATCATTATTACGCCAAATATGTTGTGACTAGCATTATTAAGGCATTGCAGGCACTACGTACATCGCTGGATTAAGTGCAGGTGGCTGGTTATCAGCTTCGTCAAGTTAGGACATTGGGGCTTCATGTATACATGTATAATTTTTTGCTACACTTGCTTCGCTTAGCGGAGGTATGCGCTCTCAGAGTGCTCTAGTTTCAATGTATTTTCATATGGCAACGCTCTGTGGGTGGCACAGGTACAGTATTTTAGCATCTTCAATTCACATGCTGGGATTGAAAGAACTTTGTCTACTTATTGTGTAAAGTGTCCAGAACTTTAATTGGACGTTATCGCTTTGTACTTCAGAAAAAGTTCCGGTATGTAATTATGAATAGACTAAGCATGAGATGGCAGAGAACTAAATCCTCAGCTACAGCAGTGGAGATATTAAAGGGTATATAGTACANACTAAATTACTCACGCTAGAACATTAAATATTTTTTGTTTTTGTTATCTTAAGTTAAAAATTAATTCAAATTTAATTAGACATGATTTCCTTCTTTTATTTTGGTTATATATATGTTTCAATGAGGTGACCTAAAATTTTCCTAACACCCACAAGTTTTAATTTCGATAATGTAGGTTTGATTGAAGGAAAATACAGGTCAATTTGATCATATAATTTTCCAATTGCTGGAATACTAAATTCTGCCTATAAATTTTTTTCCAATTTTGTGTGTCTTGTTGTTACCGGTACCTATATTTTTTCTTGCAACCCATTTAGCATGCGCGCTTTGAATCTCTCTAGTAGTGATTTTAGTGTTGCTCTTCGTTCTAAATTGGTGCATTTAACAGCTTTTTTACAAGCACGTTAACAAAATTAACTAGAGCACTCTGAGAGCGCATGCCTCCGCTAAGTATCCATGACAACGGCAACGGAAAATTCAAATTGGTCCTAAAACTATATTTTTTATGTATCAGCATCAAAATTAAATAATTTGCAAATTTTGACGGTCATAATAGTTTCTGTGAATTTCTTGACGATCTGTTCATAAATTTTTTGAGTTATGCTGCTGACAAACATTGTGACAAACATTAGTTAAACACACAAACAGACCAATTTTTCATCACCAAAATTTAATCATTAATGTCTTTCAACATTACTAACAATTTTCAGAAATTTATTAAAGATCCATTTATAACTTTTTGAGTTACTGTGCTAACGAGTATGAAATCAAACATAGCTACAAACAAACGAACGAACCAACAGATCATAACAAAAATTTGGTCATTTAGTCTTTGGTACATAGTTACTTAACAAGTCACGTAAATTTCATGAAAATCCACCCACAACTTTTTGAGTTAGGGTAAAAAAAGAAGAAGCAGACAAATAAACAAACAAATGAACGGATCCTCGCTAAAATTTTGTCATCTGTTACTGTTAGCATGCCTGACAATCCCTGTAAATTTCCCAAAGATCCGTTCGTAGGTGGCAAACAGTATGACAGACAGAATAGCAGATAAACACGACAAAACATAACTTCCTTGGCGGAGGTAATTACAGTGTTGTTGAACGCCACCTGACTGTCAATTATAGCGACCTCCGCGGATCAGTTATGCGCTATATTTATATTAGATAAGACAGGCGGCAGTAGACAGACCAACAGGCCCACTCCCAGAGAGACACCGGCACTTGTGCCGTTGCCCTCTATGAGCTTTTGCCATTATGTCTGTGTCACTTCGATGACTTGAAAAAAAAAACTCAGCCAAAGAGACGATCTTGCAAGCACGATTTATGGCTGGAGATCTGCGAAGTTTAATTAGAGGCGTCAAGATAGTTGAGGCGAAGAGAAAAAACTACGGTTGAAGGTGGCCTCCGAAGTTTTAGCCGTTAAGAGTTTGGAACTCCTGGAGAAAATTCATGGCACCAAGCTACGCTCATCAAGTGCAATACAGTAAAACATTTCACAGCTCAATACGAAGTTAGGTTACTTTCAAGCCATGGTAACTTACAGCTTAATTGGCATTACCCTAGTTAGGGTGTTTCTGTTTAATGAAAGGAGAAGCATCTTCCGTTTCACTATACGCAAGTTGAACATCAAAATCTCGTACACAGCACAACATTTTCAGTTTAGACCAGAGAAAATCTAAACCGCACTAAAAATCATATGCCGAAAGTCACTAGCGCTCTTCACATAATTGAATAGGAGAACCATTTCACTGTTAACTTACGAGACAAACATACGATACACGTCATCACGGTCGCTAATAAATGCCTTATTACTGTATTGTGGAGATAGTAACAAATAGCTCCACAGTCTTGGTGGCACTTCCATGCCGCGGCGGCGAGCGTCCCAAACGCCGCAAGCAAGCGGCAGCAGAGGCAGAGGATGCTGTAGTTGTCACCAGTGTTGTCCAAACATTTTCGTCTATAATTCCCTCTATTACCTTCTACTATTACGTACCCCCCCCCCCCACTCACTATGGCACCCCACACTCAGCTTGATTAAAGACACGTATATACCGGGTGATGCTCAATTACTTGAACATTAAAGCATTAACATTAAAATAGGCATATTTTACTCTATCGATGCATGTCAGAAAATGTCTAATTTAAAAGTTACGTTGAATTAAAGTTTGGAAGTGCGATTCAGTGAACCGGTGGACTACTGCACTGTGCAGCAAAGATAAAGTTGCACACCGGCCATTTGCTTACAATGAATTCTCTACTCCTGTTCTCCTGAAAATAACATGGTAAAACAGTGAATGTTCATTTATCCTACCACACTAGCTGATTTTGGGGTACGTAGAAACTAGGCCTCTGTATCCTGTAGCTACTTCATAAACTTTAACTTAAGGCAACTTTCAAATTAGACATTTTCGGACATGCATTGATGGAATAAAATATACTTAATTTATTATACGGAACCGGTAGTTTTCTTTTGTCCAGAGAACTCAGAATCACCAAGTATAATCGTGCAAATAGTATTATATTTATCAAAAAGCTGTATTACAGGAGAGTTGGTTAATAAATTCAAATTAATTATACAAATAAAAATAACAATTTAATTACAAAATGCTTGAAAGTTACTTTCGGTTTCGGTTGTGTTTGTGTGTTCCTTGTTTGTTCATGTCTAGTGGGCCTGATGATGAATTGAAGAAACATCGAAAAAATCTATTCTACATGGTCTACATAACGACCAAATATAAAAAAAGGGTTCTAGGAGACGCAAGGAATGCAGCCATTGAAAAGCACTATGCATACTTGAGCACTGGCCAATGGTAAATTACAAAATTGATTTGATAAAATTTTAGGTCAAAGTGTTCTTGAAATTGAAGTATTGTCAGTCGCAGTTGACATCCAGCTATGAATGTTTCTTGCTGATAAACACATTTCTTGCATCGCCGAAAGCAGTTTACTTTTTGTTTGAGGTCCCTCTTTTGAGTGGAAAATTTTTTTATCGAAAGTTGCATACTATTTGCTGTCAGACCCCCTTTAAAATTTGTTTGGGCAATCAAGCAGCGTGTGGCCTATGTCTACTCTGTAATAATTGCCAGTTATAGAGTAAGCATGTCTTGTTGGCAATAACGCGGACGTGTTTTTGCATCTTTCTCTCCCGATGATGGTGCATGCCTTAGCGAGTATAGATGTGCGGATGGACATCTCTCAGTTTTCATTAGTTTTGCACCAAATAAAGCATAATGTATTGTTCTCTCCGTGTTTCGGCAACTTTCTGTTGGGTTTAAGGTGCTTGCCCAATGGGCTTCATAGGTGTGCCCTAGCTCTGTCCATATATTTTGGAGCCCTAGGTGTTACATTGTCCATACGAGCCCTAGGTATTACTGTACCAATACGAGCCTTAGGTATGACTGTATCCATACGAGCCCTAGGTATGACTATATTCATACAAATATACCATACAAGCCCTACCTAGGTATTGCTATGTCCATACGAGCCCTAGGTATTTCTATATCCATACGATTGGATAAGATTAGATAGGCGGCAGTAGACGAACCAACAGGCCCATTCTCAAAGAGACACAGACACTTAAGCCCGGCGTTCTATGAACTATTGCCATTATGTCAGAAGGAAATAGAGGACTCAGGAAGAAAGAAGAAAAAAAGGAGGAGGAAATTTCAGTGAAATAGACGATCATGCAAGCACGTTAGCATGATCAATAGCCGTTAGTACGCGAAGCTAAGAGACGTCTATCTCTGTAGTCGGAGCGAAAAAGAGAAGATGGATTAAGGTGGCTTCGGAAGCATTGGCCGTTAAGAGTTTGCGACTCCTGGAGGTAGAGTTCTTAGCTGTGGAAGATGTCTCTCCCAATGTTTGTCAAGACGATGTGTGTTTACTGTCGCCACACCGACAACGTCGGAAGGGAGTCCATTCCAAATGTTCATTATGAAATATGGAACGAACTGCTGACTTAAGGTCGTTCTTCGAACTACAGTATATGATTGAGTTTTTGTCCGTTGTTTCGCAGCCGATCATTAAAATTTCTTTCAAAAAGTCCCGTTGTAGGTACGTCGTTGAGGCCATTAAAATATTTAAATGTTTCTTTTAGTTGCCCCTGAATCGTCTGTGCTCGACAGAGATCAAGCCTAGTTCTTTTAGGCGACATTCGTATGACTTGTTTCGCAGCTGAGGTATCAATTTCGTTGCTCTGTGTTGGACTCTTTCCATATTACCGATGCATCCGGGGTTCGAGCCCTAGGTATTACTATATCCATAGTAAGCTACTATGTTTATACGAGCTCTAGGCATTACTTTATTCACACGAGCCCTAGGTAAGACTATAACCATGCGAGCCCTAGGTGTTGCTATTTCCATACGAGCCTTAGGAATTAGATATCCATACGAGCCCTAGGTAAGACTGTGTCCATACGAGCTCTAGGTATTACTACATCCATACGAGCCCTAAGTATTGCTATATCCATACGAGCCCTTAGTATTATTACGTCCATACGAGCCCTAGATATTACTAGCATTAATCCGCGGTAATTTCACTTAGCAAAACCTTATACTTGATCCATGTATAATTCTGTAAATAATTTTCAAGAAATAACATTATAAGCAGATCGGCTTATCTCATTGCAAATGTCATCATGAGAGTTCATCGACATGAAAAGGAATTTTCATTAGCAATCTACCTTCACCGCATACCTAAAAAGCCCTGTTGCAATTCACGATGCTTGAAGTCTGATTTCCTTAACGCTTAATTGATAGAAACTAGTTATTGATAGAACTAGAAAGTTTAATTGTTGCATGAGCACTCGTAACGCTTACAGCGTTAATTTAAAGCAATTTGCAAAGACGCATGTCCAGAGCATGAATTTATGCTAAAAAACTGTGAACGTAGGGAATATGAATGTTATACAGTATATTGCATATAAACACATGTACTTCATTCCGTAATGCTTCACTATTGAGTATATGTCGTGGACACGTTACCAGAAAAAACCGGCACCGCTTAGTATATGGATGTATTACAGGAAAGCATTACAGATTATTTTGCATAAGATAAGATAACCTATTGGTTTTCTTGTCCTCTATTCTGCACTTTTTATCTAAGTTGAAAGAATCTTGCACTTAATTTTTGATATTCCATAGAAGCAGTCGCGAATAAAAATTTTATATATATTTATCGGAATCCTGTAGTTACAAATTTTAAATCTAGGTAAAAAAATCGTAAAAACGAACTAACCCACGGTAAGGGTTATCTGACCTTGGCACGTGTTCCAGCTGCTATATGCAAAGCTTCATAACTGAACGTATTTACTACAGGATAGTGCATATCAGTCATTTGTTTGAACCTATACTATACATACCGGTATAGTTCCACGTCTGTAAGGCTCTATAATTGAACAATGTATTCAGCGGCGCTGCTGGGCTTCCGCAACACATGCCTGAAGCGTGATTCGCAATCGGTAAGCGTTTTATGTCGAACGTATTAAAGCGATAGATAGTTTTTAAACATTACGTTTGGCACGTGTTCGATCGGTAGAAAGTCTACTTTATGCAAAACATCCAAATTGGCATGCACTGCACTGCGTAGAGCTTAAGCTTCCCCTGTTATTTGAGTGCTAGAGTTAGATAAAAAGTATTTTAATGTAACTAGGACGACCCAGTATTACTCGCTGCTAGTGATAAAACTCTATCAATGCTTCTCGACGAGTGAAATGAACACGGTAATTTTTCCTCCATGCATGCTATCCTCAATGTTATTATTAAACTCTCGTAAAAGTTTCGTTCAGAGCTAACGAAACTGCAATGAAAACTTGATGGATGTATAGATAAAGCAATCTTTCACTTGTATGAAAATATGGACTGCCTGTCTGTGGAAGAAGATATGCGGGACATAATGATGGATGGGTACTGATTATTATTGTAGGTTAGCTGTTGCTAGGCGGGTAGACTGCACCTTTCTATACGAGGATATTTGCAATTCTTCGATTATTTAGACAATGGCTACTGACACTACGGTACTGGGTATATCATTATTACGCCAAATATGTTGTGACTAGTATCATTAAGGCATTGCAGGCACTTCGTACATCGCTGGATTAAGTGCAGGTGGCTGGTTATCAGCTACGTCAAGTTAGGACATTGGGGCTTCATGTAGTGTATTCATATTTACCTCCGCAAAGGAAGTTATGTTTTCGTTTGTCTGTCTATTTGTTTCTCTGTCTGTCTGTCACAAAGATAACTCAAAAAGTTATGAACCGATTTGGACGAAATTTACAGGGATTGTTAGGTATGCTAGGAGGAACAGATGATTAACTTTTGGTGAAGATACTGTATGTCCATCCGTTTGTTTGGTTGTTTATCTACCTCATTTTTCTCAATGCCCTAACTCAAAAAATTGTGGATGGATTTTTATGAAATTAGTATGAGTTGTAAGGTATATAACAAAGAGTAAATGACCAAATTTTGGAAATGATCCGTTTGCTCGTTCGTTCGTTCGTTTGTCACTGTTTTTATTTTTATGCCTGTTAGCACAATAACTCAAAAAATAATTAATGGATCCTTATGAAATTTATAGGGGTTGTTAGCAATGTTAAAAGACATACAGTATATGGTCAAATTTTGGTGCAGATCGGTTCGTTCGTTTGTATGTTTGACTCATGCTTGTCATAACGTACGTTAGCAGTATAACTCACCAAGTTATAAACGGAACTTCAAGAAAATTGCACAAGCTGTTATTACTACAAAAAGGTACAAATGATTAGAATTTGGAGTTTATGCAAAGAAAATTATGGTTTCAGAGCCAATTTGAATTTTTTACTACCGTTGCTTCTCTTAGCTGAGCTATGCGCTCTCAGAGTGCTCTAGTTTCAATTCATTTTCATATGGCAACGCTCTGTGGGTGGCACAGGTACAGTATTTTAGCATCTTCAATTCACATGCTGGGATTGAAAGAACTTTGTCCACTTATTGTGTAAATTGTCCAGAACTTTAATTGGACGTTATCGCTTTGTACTTCAGAAAAAGTTCCGGTATGTAATTATGAATAGACTAAGCATGAGATGGCAGAGAACTAAATCCTCAGCTACAGCAGTGGAGATATTAAAGGGTATATAGTACAAGCTT
>LQNS02278097.1:32296555-32306972 GCA_001587735.2 Parhyale hawaiensis | reverse complement strand
GGTTGTCCGAATTAGGAGCGGTTGTCCGAATTAGGAGCGGTTGTCCGAATTAGGAGCGGTTGTCCGAATTAGGAGCGGTTGTCCGAATTAGGAGCGGTTGTCCAAATTAAGAGCGGTTGTCCGAATTAGGAGCGGTTGTCCAAATTAAGAGCGGTTGTCCGAATTAAGAGTGGTTGTCCGAATTAGGAGCGGTTGTCCGAATTAGGAGCGGTTGTCCGAATTAGGAGCGGTTTTCCGAATTAGGAGCGGTTGTCCGAATTAGGAGCGGTTGTCCGAAGTTGGAGCGGTTGTCCGAATTAGGAGCGGTTGTCCGAAGTTGGAGCGGTTGTCCGAATTAGGAGCGGTCCGAATTAGGAGGTGCGAATTAAGAGCTACTACTGTACTCGCAAGTGGGCCCTTAGGTTGAAATAACCATTAAACTGAATAAAACATTCTACAATGATTTAGTAAACGACCAAGTTGTGCCATTTGCACAGTATCTGCATGAGGATATAACTACTTAGCCGATCTTCCAGGATGATACCTGCCGTATACATCGGGCTAGATCGGTCACGCATTGGCATGAAACCCACTCTGGGTATAGAGAAGGAATCTAGAATGGCCGGCTAAGTTTCTAGACAGGAACCCCATCGAGAATGTCTAGGACTATCTTGAACGACTAGCTTGGTGCCGAGAAGATCCTCCACGTACTTTGGCTGATTTAAGGAATCGATTGATACAAGACTGGTTGAAAATGGATCAAGTATGCATTAGAAATCTTGTAGACTCAATGCCTTCCAGAGTTGCTGCGATTATACGCGCTCGTGGAGGTCCTACAGCTTATTAATAACAGGTGACATAATTTTTTTTGTCCGGTGAGTTTATCTAGCATTCCTGGAATACTAACTTGTACCCACAGTAGAGTATTTCTTCCAATTTCGAATGATGTTGCTACCGGTAGGTCTTTTATTGCAAGCCGTTTTAGCATCAGGGCTTTGGATCGCTGTAGTAGTGCCTTTAGTACTGCTCTTCGTTCTCAATTGGTTATTTATTTTTTGTAAGGCTGATGCACGCACTTCATGTTAGCATCATCGTGCAGCCCATTACCACTGCATATAACAATTCCTTTTGAACCGCGATAACAAAATTAATTACAGTGTTGTTACAAGCCTACCTGACAATTACCGGCTTCCAAGGATCAATTACGCGCTATATTTCACTTACATTAAACGCAACTGAGCTCCGTGGGCAGCAATTATGGACGACGTATAGCAAATGCCCTGTCAAGGTGAAAGATATTTAGACAGATCACCCTAGGAGCCTGATTGAATGTTAGTATGGCATCCAAGCGGGCAAAAGATAACCCATAAGACTTAGGTTACAAGAGACCTGCTTACACAAGAGAAGTTTAAGCAGCAGTGTTAGGTGGTGTATAAGAAGTTACGTGTTTTATGTACAATGGAGCTTGAATAAATTATGTGAGTTCGCATAAGAGAAGCTGGACAGTGTTAGAGGAAGTTGTATAGGCGGGAGACCGGCCTAGTGCTGACTATATTTTGTTTTGAACCGACGTATCGCCGGAGTTCATCAGTCCGTGGGCTCGGTGTATGGCAACGCCGCATTGATACGTTGGGAGGTGTTCCGTGAGGATGCTCTGTGCATCCTTCGGGTATTTTAAATCCATTACATTGGCTAGAATAATTATACTTCCGTGAATTATCTTCAAATAGGCTATTATTTATTGCTGAAGTTTAAAATATCTTTTCATTTTTCAGTTTATTACTTCTCTTAATTAGTCACATTATTGATGCTACGTTGGATCTAAATAATGCAAGTCATTTCACCCGACAAATCGGGGCCTGGTGGACAAAAATTTCGTCTTTGTGTGGTGTCAGTGGCTGCTTAGGCACCACACCTTATTGGGCAGGTAAGTTCCATCATTTGGCTTGGATAGGGCTAAAGTACAATCAGCTTAATAAGTTTGTTGATTAAGAGGTATGATTATGTAGAGGTGGCTATGCATTTCTCTGTATTCTTCTTTCCCTGCATTGGACTCTTTGCGTAGTGACTAACGAAATGCAGATGTGTCGCTTCCTTGCCACTCTGATAATTTCCACTAAATGTTCTTTCTGGGTTTCCAAATGGTATAGGAAACTCACCCAAAGGCTAACCAGAGTGCCCTTTCCCGCACGGATGTCTCTTTCTTCTGTCTTCTCTCGTTTGTTTTCGTCTTTTACCCTGTGCCGTGTGGCTGGGCGAATCCGTTCGGCCGAACTGTTTGGGGCTGGAGGTGCTTTGCACCTTATTTCCTGCCAGTAGTAGCGCACTGACCACTACTAAACTTTAAGAATTCTCCTGATTTCGACTCTGCTTCTGAGCTAGAGTAAGCTAAATTGGATCACTGTTATAAGTATAGTCTGTGTATGATAAAGTGGGAAAATCCGGTTATTATAAAAAGTAGTCTTGGTACCTTTTCTGTATTATTGCTTTGCGGAGCTTTATTATGCGACCGCTGTTAATAAGCGATTCATTAATGCGAAGGGTAGTACTGTGGTGGCTTTTCAGACAACTGTCTTTTTAAAATTATTTTCAATGACAACATATCATTTGTAAGCTACTTTGTCTCTGGGACGCTGTAGAGTATAGTGAGGTGCGTGCGAATAGGTGTAGTTATCAGGTTAGCTAGGTCTACCCGTCCCGCGTAATGGGGGAGTTGCGCTCCATGGCGGCCCTAATACACTGCTGTTAGTTAGGTCTGCAGGAAGTCTTTCTTTTGTGCCTACTTTGCTGTTTCCTTGCTCTCACATGTAATGCATTGCTCTAATTTCCTCTTATTAAAATTTAATAACTTGCTTGTTCTGTGCGGGAGCGCCTCGTGCGTGGCTCCTCGTTGATGCCGGCGTGCTATGCTTCCCTTCATTATTCCTTCTTCCGGATATTGAAGTATATACTACGGGTATTATCTTTTAGTTTGAAGTTTAACAATACTAATCTCAGACTTAGTTTACGAGGTTGGGCAGTTATATTGCCATGGCATTACTAAGACGGTGCGGGGGAAACTTATCTCTGTTAACCACCAGGGTAGTTGTTATTTTGTTGGGTTTCTTTTTCAGGCGGGTGGGTGTTCCTCTTCTGCGGCCATCTGTTACCTATGACTGCATCTCTTGAGACACTCCTGCGGGAGATATTATTGTACGAGTGGCTCCTTATTCGTCGACTCCTGCAATCACCTATTGCAGCACGGCTAGTCCTGCGTCCAACTGTGATACTGCCGTATTCGTAACCCTTGACCAACACTGCCATCATTTTGGCCCGTTTAGTGCATTGCTAGTGTGATCGTCACCTTTGTGTCGCAGCGCTGGCTGTTATGAGTGTGGGCCATGAACTTGTTGCGCGGGACTAGCTTTACTGTCAAGCCCATCAATAATTCCTTACAGAGCTGTCACTGAATTGTTGACCTGTATTATTCGAGCGTACGAGGTTAGTCGGGTTACCCGTATTAAGCAATATAGTGTGCTCTACACTTGTACTGTACTCTCACGACGAACTTGTTCATCTACATCTTTTTAGTGCCTCTTGTTTATGCTGGGATGTTCTTCTTGCGGAGTACCTCTGTGGAATCCGATATGCCATTCTGATAGTCTTTATAAAAGTATTTTTTTTGTCATCTGTAAAGGGTTTGAGCGCGTTCAGGGGAATAATTATATTTACTTATTAGGATTAGATGTTTTCTCCAACTTGTTGCGGAATATCCCTTGTATAGTTTCATTTTTTATCCTTACGGCACATCCTGAACCCGTAGACCGAAAGTCACGTGCCGCGCTATCTAGGCTTAAAAAAGTTGTATTCAAGCAATGTTGGCGGCTCCTCCCGCAACAAAGTTACATCGTAAACGTATTTGCTATTTTCCTGTGAGTTAGGTATAAAGCAAGTGCTTGCTTTCCCGAAAGAAGTTAAAGCTGCAGTGCATTGGGAAATTAGGTTTTTTATGCAAGCAACTTGTATTTGTGAGCTTGCCCAAAATACCTAAAGCTTTGCAGGGCTACCTTACCTATCTTGATGATTTTCCAGACGAAGTCCAGGTAACGTAACTCGCACCGCTCATCTTGTGCAGAGGCGATGCTGCAGTCCGTGACCAGTAGGGTGACTACTATTGGCTAGTAGCGAGTTATCCTCACAGTGTACGTAGCCGCTTACAGCTGGTTTGTCTGGCACTCTCAGGAGGCATGCGTCCAGTGAGTTTTTAACTTCACAACTTCAACACCGGTGGCGTTTCGAATGTGTTGCGGCATTTTGTCGAACAACGTCGCACCCCGGATAGTGAAGCTATTACAATATGTATTTTGTGGTTATTGCATCGCCGCCATTTCTGATCGGAATACGCATTTCGAAAGTCCGACCAATACGGTCTGAGTATCTGGCAAGGATCCGCCCATTGACAATAATAGTTATTGCTTCTAGAATTTTCCAAACATAAGCATATAGCCTGTGCATGATAGTAAAGTGCTCGCTTCTCTGTTGAATTGAGTACATTTGACGGTGGGCAAGTGTATCATCATAATTTAACTCTTGTATTCTTAGAATTTTTGCAGTGAATGATCTCTGAATAATGTAGAAAATTCGACACATTTGTTGTGTCCGTGAGACTCCCATACGGGGGTTTAGCAATGAAAAGAAACTTAGGCTCGGGCATTAGTTTTGTTGGAAATTATGAAGATTGTCGATGTTGACGTCTTTTACAATGCGTTGCGCAGAAACAGAGCGCATATTTATCAGATCAAAGGGAAATTTGATTATACAGAGCTGGAGGGAGCTAAGATGCATTACATAGCAAGTATCTAAATTAACTCAAAGTGTACGTTACTAAAAATCAGCACCGTTTTAAGACCATACCAGTGCCGCCCTGGATTCAAGTAAACGGTTTTAAGATCGGGAAAACATCATATTTGAGTTGCCATGTCTTGTCGCTGAGCGATTCGGCATCTGCGGCGCAACACGGCACCAAAACGTCCCAGTCACACAAATCGTAACCACAATACTCTACTCGTTTCTACTTGGTACAACCATTTGCTGCCCCTAGTCTAATCTTTTCTGTCTCCTATACGACTATCTTCTACTATACGACTATCTTCAAGGAAATTACAGAATCTGTTATTCATATCAAGAAGTGCAGATGACCAAATTTTCGTGATGCTAAAATGGCTATCCTGGTTTCAGAATCAATTTGAATTTTTTGTCAACATTGCCTTGCGTGGCGAAGGTATGCACTCTCAGAATGCTTCTCAAGTTACTGTAGTGAGAGTTTGTGTTTATACGTTAGGTATGTAGGTTGACAGATTTTATACATTATTGCCCTGAATAAGGCAAAGGTTCGACCAGTGCCGAAATTTGGCAAGAAGCCAATTAGTCTTTTCTCCATGGCGTAAAAGCCGAAGATCTTATCCCAGCCAAACAAAGAGGTATCGATTTCCCCAGTTCTGGTAGTGATGACGTCACCGAACTTAAAAGCTAAAGAGCATTTCTGCAGTTAGTGATATAGCCTCTGAAGTAAAATCCATAGTAAAATCTTGCTTTCGTTCATCAATGTGTTCGCCTCCAGTATACATTAAATAGACGAAAATAACATATCTTTGATACTGCCCCGAGAGGCGTCACGCAAGAGTTTAGATAAGTTGCATTATTTTTCTCTTCCAATTATTTCTTGTGAATGTCTGAACAGATTTGTTGATTTTTATAAGCTATAACATCTCCAAGCGTTCTCGACAGGCGCTTCCAGTTACTTGAGTAATTCGCCAGTTCATCGAGTTTTCGTACTCGCGAAAAAAGATTTAACGTTTACTCCTCCTTATTGCCTCCCTGTTAGCGTTCCAGATCGTAGAATTCCAACTAGCTGGAACCTCGGAGTAAATATCTACTGGAGCGTGCGCGCCTGCTAATTCCCATTCATGCCAATGACTACAATTGCCCTATCTTTTATTCGGTGACGCCAGAGGGTGAGGGCAAGATCAAATTTATGCTGATTCTCTTTTGTATTATTATTATTAAAACTTTATGCACGGGCCACCACGGACAGGTAGCACAACCCAAATGAAGCACATTGCAACACAGGGAAGCCCGAAACGCTGCTAAAGGAAACCCGACAAAAACCCATTAACAGCTGTCTTAAACGCCTGCAGGCCAACACGACCGAAAGCCGATGCCGGCAAAGAAATCGAAACCCCAACAGACCAGGGGTACGAAGCACCGACCGAACTGATTAGTTCGACATCTAACCTCCTCCAACGTGTAAGTGTGCGCACCGACCGCAGCGCGTGTTTCTCTCCTAAACACCTTCAGTGCAGGGACAGACGAATACAACAAATGCCTCTCATTGTTGTACACCTTATAAAACATACAAGGTTCGGCAACCCTTCTCCTGTGGGACAAGTTCACCAAATCATTACCCGCGTGCAGCCTACTGCCTGAACTAACAAGTCGGTCCAACAGACTCAAGTGACTGTCAGCAGCTGAAGCCAAGACCTGTGAGCAATACTCCAACCCAGGGAACAAAAAAGCATAAAAGCATCTGAGGACAACCTCACTGTCACCAAACATAGAATTCACCTTACGCAAAAGCCCAATCTTTCCGGAAGCACGTGATATCAGTCGCCTAATATGCGGCTCAAAGGTAAGCTTTTCATCAAAAACAACACCAAGAATCTCCAAGGTGCCAGACTCCTGAAGCAAGGTGTCTACTATCTCCAGTTGGGAATGCTGCGGTACAAGGGTCCGAGATCGACTGATAATCATCGACTTGGCTAACTGGCATTCAGCTTCACACCCCAGGCCGAACACCAGTCACTAATGCGGGACAAATCCCTATTCAGAGAATGGGCGACAGCATTACGCATGCGTAGTGTAGGTATCACTGCTTTCAAAGTGGAATCATCGGCATAGTTGATCATCGTGTTTTCCAGCGAAGAGAACATATCACTAGTATACAGAACGAACAGCAGCGCGCCAAGTACGCTACCCTGAGGGACACCAGACTCCACCGCGCCTGGGGCGCTTAAAACGACGTCAACAGACACACTCTGCGTTCGCTCAGAAACAAAATCGTGAATGATTGACAGAACCCTACCACCCACACCATAAGACTCAATCTTGTACAATAAACTCTTGTCGTTGACCCTGTCAGACGCCGCACTAAAATCCAACTGAACAAGGCGTAATTCAGACCCAGAATCCAGCGCAGACTGTAAATGGTGTGACACCGACAACAATGCGTCACAACAATCTTAACCAGTTTTGTACGCAGGCTGACAGGCAGGAAGCGAACCCGCAACATCAGCAAAAGGGCCAAGCTTATAAGCTACCAATTTCTCGAACACCTTCTACAAAATGGGCGTCAGCGTAATGGGTCGGTAGTCGGCTACATGGGCGACACTGGACCTTTGGGAATAGGAGTAATATTCCCAGTACGCCAACAACGGGGAAAATTTCCTAGCCGTATCAGGCGCCGGAAGATCACTGCTAGCTTAGGGACAAGAACGCAAGCAAGCTGGTTATAAAACAGAGGAAACATGCCCACCGGGTCCACACCTCCATAAGGATCAAGGTCCTCAAGCAGCACCTTGATTGTAGCAGATCTGAACACCAAATAAGTTAAACGAGGTTCAGAGTGATATTCATGGGGTAATGACAACAAGTCTCTGCACTGCTTTCCGTCAAAGTGAGCCAACAAGAGCTTCGCCCAAGCCAAGAGATCAGCAATGATACCCCCACCGGGACCAATAAGAGGCGGCAACGAAGGTTCAGCCCAAAACACTGAACATTTTAGCTCACTCCACCAACGATGGAAATGGTCAATACTGAACAACGACTCCCTGGAACGCTGCTTCTTACGATGCTGTGCCCTCTCATAAACACGCTTAGCCTCGGCCCTACAATCAACATAGGTCAGCCACAACGCTGCGGTCACGCGAACGCCGCCATGCCCGATAAGCCACTTGTTTAGCTTCGAAAGCTAACCGACACTGGTTGTCAAACCATGGTTTGTCAAGAGATCTCACAAGAATAGTCCTCTTCGGGACAAACCTTTCCAATACAGACACAGTCAACTCATTAAGCTTAGAGATAGGATCATCACTGTAGATAATCTGGCGCCAAGGTAACGCCCCTACTGCTCCAGTAATAGCCTCCCAGTTAGCCTTGCTCTTAACAAACACCACTCTCCTGGTGTCCACTGCAGAAACCATCTGATTCAGGTCCAGGGACATAACAAGGTGAGAGTGGTCAGTAGTACCAATAGAGGAGCCAACTGACACAGTCATCAAGTCCGGGACATCAGTCATAACACGGTCTAGACGGCATGGACCCAGGAACTAGCTGCACACAACTAGATATTAAATTTTCCTCCGAGGCTGAAGCCAACAGAAATTCTACATTGGTTTTAATTTATGCCCTTGGAACCATATCATTGATACGAAATGAGCAAATTTGATTCAAGTCTTACTGTTTCTCTATTACTGTGACCTGTGAGAATAAACTCAAAACTGGCCCCTGTTGTATCTGAGCTCGTAACACTGACATGTCATTTTTCCCCCAGCTGATAATAAAAGCATTTTGTACCTACTGATAGCGTGACAAGCAGAAGTATTAGTGAGGAGCTACGAACTCCCTTTTCAGAAGTCACATACGCTTAATGACTAAAGCTAATTATCTATCAAACCCCAATTAACCCTGCATCTCTGGATCCCCGATAGTATGCTGCAACTCTTCGTGATTGCACAACCACCTTCAAGGCTTGATGAAGTTTCCATTTCTTTCTTGCTTCTTCTCCTTCTCCTCTTCATTCATCATTAGACATCTACATTTTTTACATAACGGCAGTAGCCTATAGGGGGCCGGCACATTAGTCCTGGCTCATCTCTGGGCATGGGTCTGTTGGTCCGTCAACTGCTAGCTATCCAATCTATTCAAAGCTTCATCAGACGGTCAAGACAACGTGCGGTCACGCGAACGCTGCCATGCCCGATAAGCCACTTGTTTAGCTTCGAAAGCAAACCGACACTGGTTAGCGCGTTTGAATAAAGAACTTAGTTCCCTGGAAATCCTAGCAGAATTATTAGCCGCCCCAGCAGCTAAAATCGTTACTCAGCTCCTGGGACGGCTCAAAATATATTACGCAAATATATAGTCCTATCTATTAACCTACTCGTAGAAAATGAGTACGGTACGCATGCATAGCATATGTGATAATAACCTGCATCCCTTAGCTAGCACACAGCACAGTGATAGCAGGTCTCTTGGTCACACTATACATAAAATATCCTAATGTGATTAGAGAACAAAAGAGAGAACATATGAGTGATGGAAGTTATCGGAGCTATTCCTGTGTCGACAGGTAAGTGTCTTCATTGACTAAGACAGACCTGTGCAAAATAGAGGCTAATGTGTAGGTGCCAGAAGTGGTCGAACTTCGCGTACGCCACGGCTACACAACAATAGTCATTCCTATGACAGTTATTTCGCTTGTGGAATTGGCGCTCTATGAGACACGCATGCACTGACTTACGGCCCGAAGTGTGTCGTGTACGGTCGAAAGGAAGTCAGGTTATGATAATGAGGGGTATGAATAAATACGCTGAGTGCTAGCAAGTAATGGCTGAGTGATAAGTTCACTTTGTCAGAGATACTGACAGTGACTGGTTGTGGGACATTGCACGGTGTAGCAGGACTCAGCTTTCACGTCAAATCTATTTTCATTTTGTTTCCACGACGATGCTACGTTCGAAGAACATATTGATAGAGTTATCGCTGTGGGAAAAAGATGCAATGGATGGGTTTTACGAACTTTCTCGTCACGAGAAGTAGATGTAATGCCACACTATGGAAGCAATTAATTCTTCCGAGAATAGAATACTATTCCCCACTTTGGATGCCGAGCACAAGAAAAAAAGCTTGAACAACTTGAAGGTATCCAACGATCGTTCACGGCCAAAATTCGAATCATGCACTAGTACGATTACCACGTACGACTCACATGCAGATGGCTCCACTTGTATTCAATACAGCGCAGATTCGAACGACTTACAATCATACATATTTGGAAAATTCTGGAACGAATCACTGTGAATGTGAATGAGCGGATTGTCGCCTGACACTCAGAAAGACCCCGAGGGACTTGTGATATACGCATCCTAAGCAGAGATGGTGAAAAAGCCATGGCCACAAAATATTCTAATAGCTTCGCTGTACGGGGAGCAAGATTGTTTGTCAAAATGCCTCGGCATATTCAAAACGCCACTGATATCAAAATTGTAGAGTTAAAAAATTTGCTGGATTCACATTTAAGAAGACTACCAGATAGACCAGCGGTCAGCGGTTACGTGCACTGTGGAGATAATTCGCTGCTGGCTCTCTCTTTGGTCGCAAACTGCGGCACCACAGAAGACAC
>LQNS02278097.1:32277676-32288737 GCA_001587735.2 Parhyale hawaiensis | reverse complement strand
AAAAATAAACACGATTAAATTAGATGTGCTACTAATTACATTAAAATCCAACAACAAGCATACCGGTAGAAGGAAATTTTCCAAACACTCAAAATAAAGTTGGTAAACCGTGAAAATTTTCACGGGTCCAGCTAGTCCTTATTAATTCTATTGTTGCCGCCCTGTCACTAAAACTTTTTGAATACCCGATGTATTACTGAGCAACATTAATACAGCGACTTTTATGGTGTATTTATTTCTTCATCGATTTTGCAGATAGATGCAAGAACTGTACCTATTGGAATCCTTGATCAGGTAAAAAGTACATCAGTGTAATTACCTGTAAATTTTATAAGTTACCCTGAAAGTGGAGATGCCGAATAATTTCATGCCGGTATCAGTTGTGGATGGCCGTACGAGGGCATTATCAACGTGATATAATTTTTCAATGACCTGTATATACAGGAAGGCTTCTGACATTATAAAATGATCATTTCAATAGGCAATACTCTAGTTTAAAAGAGAGTTGCAAGCAACATCCTCACCCTCAGTTAGTAACCATGCACTCGCTACTCCTATAGCTGGATAACATTCAAAGTTTCGTCAAGGTTTGAGAAAATAAACAACGCCGTATTTTTCTTACAGAAAAATAATACCATTTGGAAACGCCTCGACAGCGAACTGGCTAAACCTAGAACGAAAGTAGCGTTACATAATTACGATAACACGAATCCCTAGCTAACCCTACCCAAATGAGATAAGTATGGCCTAACTATACTCTAACGATGCTTGATTTCTCGAACAACTCTAGTGTTCTAAGACTGGGAACCTTACGTAAAGTTAATTGAAGTAGCCATCATATTCAAGAGGTCGATAAGCCCACCATGCTGGGTGAAGCTGCCATCCGGGTGCTCCGTGACGAACACATGAGGGGGGTACGCGTACCCCGCCACCAGCAGCTCCGGGGCTTCCGGGAATCTAATAGAGGCAGACAGAGAAAACTACTATAGAACGCTTCTTTGCGTGAGACCATCTCCCGACGTGGGAACAAATTGAACGCCATCATTTTTGATGCCCAGCTCACTCTCGACTCTACACTACTGGTATTTTTCACATCTAGGTTAACCCTCTTGACTCCCTGAAAAGATTATGAACATTGCTCTACTCATTCTCCCTCTTTTTCGGTGGATGGACAATCAACTATACAAATAAGCACACTGTATATATACTTAAATCCTATGCGAAAACATTATCACCACTCACACTTTGCTAGCGGGTGATAAGGAACAAACCAATTATTTTATCATAGAAGAAATGGGCTCATAACGCATGTTACCCTTTTACACTCGGTAGTAGTTAGAATTGTAACGAAGAACGTGGTGTTTTAATCTCAATGTAGCTTAATAACGCTCTCATCTGACGAATATACTTAGAGTGTGACTTACATTTGTAGTACAGTGGTTCTTGACAACAACAGCAAAGCACTGGCAGTTATATGGGCCATTAAAACATTCATCCTAAAACGAAATATAACTTAAATGTGTACTCCTAATTAAATAATAACTGTACTTTTCAAAAGAAATCAAATATTAATTTCTTAATGCATCAAAATGTTTTGAATACTTCAGTTAACTATATCAAATGTTTTTAAATACTTCAGTTACGTACACCACGTTTTTTAATTCTAAATCCCTCAAGGCGCTACTGTAACTTTATTGGCTGTACTATGGTATGATAGTGTAAATAGTAGTACAACTTTGGCTCATATAATGACACTATGTCGGTAAGTTACGTTCTTGTCAAAGTAAAAAAGCCCCAAAATAATTCTAATTCGAGCGCTTTCACCTTTTCACTCTGTCATTTTACCAGAGAATTCAATGAGCAAAAGGTTAGATTAGAAACATGGAAAAGTTCATTACCCAGTTGAACGAATTATAGCCACAGACAAAAATATGCGGCACGGTAGGTATTATACATAGTTTTGATTAATTTCCTCATTCATTCCTCATACAAATGTGACTAAACTTGAGAGGCTCACGAACAGACCTTCCAATCCCTCAGAAATCAAACCCCACACATGTAGTGCACACCTAGAATAATTATGTTAGAATACGCTCTTGAGCATTCGTTAGTAGTTTTTTTTACTTTTTATTTACAAACTATTCTACCAGGAAAATGAAACTGTTCTGGGATAAATTCAATCATTTAACAAATATCTAAGTAAATTATATTGTAAGTCAGTCGTAAATCTTCTATCTCACAAATAATGGTAAGATGGGAGTAGAGAGTATTAGCGCATACTTAACCGTGGAACAAAATGGAAAGTATCTCTTTCAAGAAATTTATTAATTTCAATCATTTATTGTATGAAAAGCATCATACTTATTTAGAACTAAAATATACCGTAGCTGTCGACAAACTTCAATAAATTTTGACTTTTTTCGGGAAATTAATTCCCATCGTCAGAACTTCAGAAGTTATAAACCATAAAGGATGACTAAAGAGATTTTTTATTTTACATGAACTACGTTTGGATATGTGTTAACAGGGGGGAGGGACCTAAAAGGCAAATGACTGCTGTGCACAATATGAGGGTCTTTATATAAGCGTCGGACGGTATGGGAAGCGGAGGGAAAAGAGCAAGTACAGTCGGAGGCAAAAGCGTCAGTCATGGAACGTGACGAGTTGTACGGCTGAAGTCATTATATTGCTGCTAGGTTTTGTTTTATGGACATATAGTGATTCTACAGTTGTGAGTTCTATTGGATTAGAATAAGCTATGATAGAGAAGTCTTTCCTGATAATTGGATGGTTGTTTTTCTCAGTATGAAGACGGGGAGCTGAATAAACAGTTTTTGCTGGTGGTAAACCTGTTCTGCTTAATATACCTAAATATTGGTCAACGCGGGCTTTGAAATGCTGCCCAGTGCTGCCGATGTACAGAGCTGAGCAGCTCGTGCAAGAAAATTTGTACACAACACTGGACTGCAGATTTGTGGGAGGTTTATCTTTGAATTTAAAGTAGGATCCTAAAGTGAATGTGTTTTTATAAGAGAACCTTAAGTTTATGTAGGCTTCCTGAATTTACAGGAAGCCGAGATTTTCAGGCATTGGAACTAACTTCTTATGTCACTGCTACGATCAATTTAAAATAAATGCTATAAAAGCACTACTATTTAAGGCATGTCATTTATCCTCCTCGTATCTAGCATTCTCTAATGAATTAGATTTTCTCCGAACGTTTTTTTTTAAGAATAACGGCTAGCCACACCACCTTATAGATCAGTACTGCTAGCTATTTTTTGACAAACTATTCTATTCGGGTGTAATTAAACCTATCGCTTGTAAATTAGACTTTTTTCACTCCCTTCCATACTACAGCAAAACCACCGTCGATAAAGTCAATTCCCTGAAAGCTTTCCTCTTCGAGGCCTATCCGCACTTAAACTTCAGGTTCTCTTACAAAAACACATTAACCTTAGGATCCTATTTTAAATTCAAAGATAAACTTCAAACAAATCTTCTGTTCAGTGTTGTATACGAATTTTCTTACACGAGCTGCTCAGCTCTGTATAGTGGCAGCACTTTGCAGCATTTCAAAGCCCGCATTCACCAACATTTAGGTATACCTATGATACCTTTACCTTTGATGATACTTTGGACGAGGTCCAGGGGACGTTATGCGCGCCACCTATCTTGTGAAGAAGTGATACTGCAGTCCGTGACCAGCGGGGTGGCTAACAGCGAGTTATCACCACAGTTCACGTAGCCACTTCCAGCAGGTTTATCTGGCACTTTCAGTAAGCATGCGTCCAGTAAGTTTTTAAGTTTTG
This sequence comes from Parhyale hawaiensis, assembly GCA_001587735.2. NCBI lineage: Eukaryota > Metazoa > Arthropoda > Malacostraca > Amphipoda > Hyalidae > Parhyale > Parhyale hawaiensis. The sequence continues at coordinate 32,284,925 of LQNS02278097.1, read as the reverse complement.
CTGTCTCTGTACCGGTGACACTTCGAATGTTTAGAGGCATTTTGTTGAATAATCTCGCCCCTCGGACCACGAAGCTATTAGAATACTTTGTGGCCATTGCGTCACCACCAGTTTTGATCGGAATTCGCACGTCACAAGTGCGAGCAATACGGTCTGAGTGTCTGGCCTGGATTCGCTCATTGACGTTGACAGTAATTCCTTCTAGAATTTCCAAATATATATGATCGTAAAGCGCTCGAATCTCCATTAAATTGAGTACAGTTGAAGTTGAGCCAGTCTTTCGTGATAGTTTAAATCTTTCATGCCTCGGATTTTGGCAGTGAACGGTTTCTGGATTGCCTCGAGACGCTCTGGTCTTTCCGTTTTCTTGGCGTCCAAAGAGGTGAACAGTATTCAAGCCTTGGCAGTATCAGTTGTTCATAAGGTGAGCATTGTGGCAGGTTTGCCACTAGCGGGTTCACCACTAGCAAAACCTACACATTCAGCTCCCCATTTTCATGCAGAGGAAAACAACCATCCAGTTAGCAGGAAAGACTTCTCTATCAAGCTTATTCTAATCCAACAGAACTCACAACTCTAGAATCATCATATATCCTTAAAACAAAACCTAGCCGCAATATAATGACTTCAGCCGTACAACTCGTCACGATCCATGACTAACGCTTTTGCCTTCAACTGTACTTGCTCGTTTCCCTCCGCTTCCCGTACCGTACGACGCTTATATAAGGACCCTCACAGCGCACTGTAGTCATTTACCTTTTAGGTCCACCTGTTAACACATGTCCCGACTTAGTTCATGTAAAATTAAAATTCTTTTTAGTCATCCTTTATAGTTGATTATTTCTGAATTTCTGATGATGGGAATTCATTTCCCGAAACGTTAAGTTTTTAAAGAAATTTGTCAACACCTACGGTATATTTTATGTAATTAGCCTTAGTTTAAAATTTATTATTTAGAACTAGGCAATATTTTATAAGTTTTCGAATTGATTTAAAAGGTAGACATTTATTTTATTGCACATCACCGACAAATAGAAATCACACTAGCGGTCTTGAGACTTTTAAAACTTTATTTAATGTCAATTTTCATACTTAAATGTATTCGAGGAAGTATTCACTCTCTGAAAATGGGTTATTGACTTATGGGTAAAATTAATTATCAATATTGAATCATAGACCACACGATACATGTCGGTCCACTCTCGGAGGTGGAGATGATAAAAATCTTTTCCAGTCAACATAGAAATCTAAAACGAAGAAAACATACTGATTTTGGAGACGAAATGAATGCATTCAATGGAAAATTGTAAAATTCACTTTAGCTAAACTTAGATCGTTTTGGTGTTCTAAGACTCAATTATCATCATCCACAATTTATATCTAGCTACTAATTTGTGATTCCTGCATATACATGCAATTTTTTACATCACTGAAAGTAGTTTATTTTTGTTTGAGGGCGCTCTACTGACTGGAAAATATTTCATCGAAGTTTGCCATCAAATATTAAAAGATTAAAATCCTCACGTGAAAGTTGTTGGCTCGTCGGTAGCTCTCTTCCTCAGCGTCTCGTCTTGGAAGATCTCGTTTAGCGTGGGCGGCATCTTGAAAGAGTAACGCCTGGTAATTTTTTTATCTTAGCCCCTGTCTAACGAAGGCAATTCTTCCCTAAGAATCAACGAAACACGTCTGGCTGCAAATGATATTGGACTTTAGTCTTTTGGTGTTATCAGCGCTGAATATTTGTGTCCAGCTTCCGCTTCCGTTCGTTTTTTGCCCTATATGAGACTTTTCTAACTTTAGTCATTTAGTTACGTTGAGTCAAAATTGCCTTTCCATCGGAAAAGCATGGCGTTCATCGCATGTCAAGTCAAATTATAGCCTTTTTCAGTAATACTGACCACCGTCAAGGATGCTCTGTTTTTGTCGCGGTTTGCCTGTCTGTTTGTTCAGGAGTCTGTCAGTAAGCGATTTAATCAAACGTTATGAACGGGCCTTCTCGAAATTTACAAAAATATTTTGGAATGTCGCGAGCAACAGATGATCAACTTATGGTGATGATCCGTCATCCCGTTTAGATGGTTGTTTATCGGTCTACCATTCAGTCCCTTAGCGCTGCATTGGCTGGCTTAGGCTTGTGTTCTCTATTTCATTGTGATGACATGATGTACCTACAGCACCAAACATTCAGATTTCGTTTTTCAAGTATCTTTAGAAACTCTAAAGTGTTTTTTGCTGAAATTTTCTCGACTGTGTGTCCAACTACCCTCAGATATTCTGCCGCGTATAGTGCTGAAATTTCTGCATTGCTCCTATAAGTTTTATTGCTACCGAAACTCTACGGTGTTCAATATTGAGATTTTACTATCTTTTCAGCTGCTCGCAGGAAGTCTACGGATTCAGTATTGAGATTTTATTGTCTACTAGTGGACCCATGCGTGAAAAAATTCACGCACATATCGATATGTTTGCTTAAGAAAGGTCAGTATGGAATTCTCGCATCTCTGAATTGCTTCTTCCCTCATCATCAGGTTCTTGCTTCTCAATTCTCCTTCTTTCACGTGCCTCTTCCATAATGACAGGCGGAAGTAAACGCTTGAGTACTACACTGCAATGATCTTGAATACAACTCCAGTCAGCTTATTTATATACAAAATGAGCCAAAGATACCGCCAAACTTAAATATCTGCTTCACTGAAGTGCTAAAATTTTGACCAATGAAGAGCAAGCTAGAAGAAATAATTGTCTACTGCCCGTGAAAAATCATCCCTTCGTGAGTGCGCCATTAAAGAACTTTGCTTCGATTTCAAGAAGTATTTCGAGCAAAATGTGCCTTAAGATAAAAACATAATGATATAGATCTTACGTCATCTTCAGCAGTCTGGCCATCGATCTTCATGAAAACGTGACTTACTTACAAAATCTGCAACCTGGCCTGTTTTCCGCTTATCTATTCCTCAAGAACAGACACGAAATAAATACATCAAGCGTCCTCTTATAATTAATAACGCTTCTCAGTTAGCAGGGCAATTGTATTATCTACAATAAAATTAGAGGTGCAAATTCTTCCTATCCCGTTTTCTAGTCAGCTTTGTACGCAAGTTTTGTTATACAGTGAAATCAGCAAGCATAGAACGATTGACGAATATACTGTTGATCGAAAATTTAGAACTTAGAGAACATAGGTATGTACTCTATGCAAAACTTCAGATCTGAATTTATGGTGCTTGTTGAAAGCTCACTAATAAACTCCTGTCCATAATGAAACTGCTCAGATAGAGGTGTCTCTATATAAATGAGCAAATTGACGACACTTAATGAACTCCAGTTAGCGCTGGCACATTGATACTGATCCACGCATCCACTATATAATAAAACACTGTTGTTGGTCACTTGCTCCCTCGCTCCCTTGCTTGCTTGCTCCAATGTTGGTCCGTCCTTCCGTCACGCTCCAAGGTAATAATATAGGGAGAAATTGAAAAACGCACAACGGTATTGTGGATACCGGGATCAGAACTCGGAAGCTCCAGCTAAGGGACCTGAGCCTGCGTGCATGACAGTGTCTGGAAATGTTCATTGTTCAACAGTGCTACGGGTGATGTCACTTAGCTACGCCTCATCATATATATCAAACTAGTGGCCCGGGCCGTCATTATCAATGACGGTAGGAAATTAGCACCTCACTAAAACCCTCGCTGTCTCCTGCGCTTATTACTGTTCAGAAAGCTTCTTTAATGAAAATTCAGCATTCTGCCTAAAAAATTGGATATATATATATAATGTGAGGCGTAGGCAAGTGATACTTCCCATAGCAACTCAGAACAATGAACATGTCCAGACACGATCATGCAGGTAGGCTCATGTCCCTCAGCTGGAGCGCCGAAGTGCGATCCCCGTATCCAAGATACTGTCTTCGGCACCTGAATTTTCTCCTATCTTATTGCCATAGAGCGTGACCGGAAAGGTATAAATATAGTTGTAAATAAATAGATAAATATATAAAAACACTACGTGAATTATTATATAGTACTGACTTTTTAGGAGAATGCTGAACTTTCATTTACGAAGGCTTTTGAACATTAAAAAGCACAGGAGACAGCGTGGATATTCCTGAAGAGCTAATTTTCAGCCGTCATTTATAATGACGGCTCGGGCCACTAGTCCACTATATAATAAAACACAGTTGTTGGTCGCTTGCTCCAACGTTGGTTCGTTTCTCCGTCACGCTGTTAAGAGTTTAATGAGAGAAAATTCATACACAGAAAAACAAGTTGAGATGCCAAATAATTTCAGCTTCTGAAATATTATGGTTATAAAGTGGAAATACTGCATTTTCTGAATCTCGTTCACTTTCGAAACTAGCTTGATACTTTTAGATATGACGATGATTCTTCTTCTTCTGAGCGTGGTAGATAAAAAGCGATATTTTTGATAGAGTTTTTGATCCTGTCGGGCATAGCCATGGTATGTCGCATATTTTTGACTGAATTTCTTTTTAGCAGTTCGAGAAGCCCCGTCTTTGTTGGAGTTTTGGTTTCTTTTGTGCATAATCACTTTCACTTATGCTTTCTATAGCTGAATCTATGTCATGCAGTTGAAACTTCACGCTAAGCAGACGCTTTTTTATATTGAATGATATTAATTTACATTGCAGTCAAATTTCGACGCTTGAGGTTCACCTCTCGCTTGGTGTCCAGATTACCGTAAGACCTGCTTATTCTCGGTGAATTCTTTTGACTGAACTATATTTATTAGTGCTGCTCAACGTTTGGCCAATGCCAAACTGATGCTCGGACCTTATCTTACAGGAGAGATACTTTGCTCACGCAAAACTTATGGCCATATAACTTGCATTTTATAAATGGAAGAACAGGCCCGCTGGGATATCGTTTTGGCCAATTCCAAACTGATATTCGGGCCCTATCTTGCAGGTGGATATATTGCTCTCTCAAAACTCATGGCTGTAAACTTGCGTTTCATCAATAGAAGATCAAGTCTGCAGGGATGAGACCTATTAAGCAGCAAAACTTATAGTTAAAGCCGGAAAAACAAAAGGCTTCATCACAAAATTTGGGCCAGTGGATTTGTACACATTTAGGTGAGTTAGTTCTCGAAGAACCTCAATCTCCGTGAAAACACAGGTGTTTATTGGAGCAACTTGCATCGGTGCTGGTTCAGAAATATTCGTAACGTTTTCAATAGTAAATGCAGAGGTGAAATAGTCGTTCAGGATTGTGGCTTTGTCTCTTAGGTTATTTGTGATTTCACCGTCGGGTCGTCTGAGCAGACCTAGAGTTTCTTTTTTGAGTCGTCTTTCATTTACATATTTATAGAATGCCTTTGGGTTGCGTTTTGCCAAAGCGGCTACAGAAACTTCCTTTTCCCTTTTTTATGGTCCTGACTACTTTCTTTACAGCCCGACATGCCCTTATGTGACTGGACCTGTTCTCCTCTGTTGGATGCAGCAATGCAGCATTTGACTGTCCGATTCATCCAGAGGGGATCACTACTGATACGAACTCGTTTATTTGCGATGTGTCGTTCAGCTGCTCTCCGTATGCTCGTCTTCAAAATATGTGAGCATTGTTCTACACTGGCGTCTCTCATAGTGGTTTCGAAGTCAGTTGTTTCTATTTCAGTAGCCATTTCCTGAAAATTTGCACGTCGATAGTCTGGCAGCTTGAGATGACTCACATTAGCGGTGAATCCATTGCCAGTTTTGAGCGTAAATTCAATCATGTTGTGGTCTCCTAGCCGGTCTAGGATGGCTAGGTCAACAATTTCACAATCAGAAGTGGAAAGAACCAGATCTAAAATGTTGCCGTATTTCGTAGGTTTATTAACGTGAGGGGTCAGGTGGCTGTGGCTGCGGAGTTCGAGCAGTTTGTTTGCTTGGGGCTGGGCTGTACAAGGTATTCCAATCAATTTTAGTTGACAGAGTGTTCACTTGTAACCTTAATACTAACGTTGGAGAATTGATGGCATAGGAGTTTCTGATCACCAATTCTACGCATTTTTCTTGTGTAATTTTGTTTACTAGATTTCGTACCTAGTTGATGGATTGTTTCATATTTTTTGAGTGTTGACCTGGTTACTTGCTGGCTTCAGGCGTTTATAGAATGTACCGAGTAACCTGAGCATTATGCGACTGGAGTGGGTGAGTGGAACGGTAGCTACAGTATGAGATTCAAAAGGGACAAACTGTTAGTGAGTTATGTATGTTTTCCATACTTCCTTAGAAATTGCTATGCCTATATGTCTGGAGCAGGATTCCATAAACGATACTGGGTAGCGACTACAAAGGTTAGATAGACAGTGATATAATAATGAGATAATAGGTGATTCAACAGTGAAATGTACCAGAGTTGACTCGCGGTATGTTTTTTTTCCCGTATTACTTGAGCCATTAGCTAGGCCTGATGGACGTCTGTCCACTTTGCTTCATTCCGATTTCGCATTCTTACTGATGTTGCTTCCCTCTGCTCTTCCTTTTCTTTCCCGACTTGCTGTTCTCGTGTGTGTTGATCCTGACTGGGAGTACCTTGGTGCATGGGTTTCACGTTTCTGTCTTCGTTCTATGTGTCCCTTGTTTCTTCCTTTGTCGGGTCGCCTTAGTGGTCGAGACGTAGGCTGGAACCATTCAATAATCTAACTAATCTTGGTTTACCAAACAAAAACAATAGGCTGAGAGTTCTTTTGAGGGGTTGCGAGACATGGTTGGTGTGTCATTCCCATTCCCATTTAAGAATTTCATTAGAGCGAACCCATTTTTCCTTAACTGCTCTTTCTTCCACCTATCTTATTCCATCGTTTGCCCTGCAGTTTCATGGCATTCAAGGGTCATTGGGGTCTAGAATTTTAAAGATAAAAGATTCAGTTACACTTTGAAGTGAGGTTCCAGCAACATTTTTAGTTCTTTAACTGTTGCTATTCGGTTACACATGGCTGCTTACAGGTGGACGAGAAGAAAAACTTCCGTACTCTTCTCTACTTCACCATATGGATCTCGAGTATTACCGGGTTAAACAGCTCGAGTGTTAGGACATTTTCGATTTCGACATAAGTCAAGGGGCTTAGCTTAAGGGGGTCGTTTAGGCGAAAATGGTCTAAATGATCAATTTTCTGTTTTTTGCTCAAAAAGTGTCTTCAGGTATGGGGGCATTACGTCCTAAAATTTTAGGGGGCTAGCGGCACTAAAACCCCCCCAAAATGGGGGGAGAAATGGGTCCACAGGGGGTCCAAATTTGCCTCT
>LQNS02278097.1:32261435-32277115 GCA_001587735.2 Parhyale hawaiensis | reverse complement strand
GGAAAAAGTTACACGAATAAAAAGTGTTTTTTTTTAATTTTACATATTATGTGAAAATTTCAGTAAGATCGGACCACTAATAAAGAAAATTCCAAAATTTGTAAACGACCCCCTTAAATTGAGTGACTGTTCACTTGAGTTCATGTCCCAATCGAATACGTCCTAAGGGCGTATCCGATTGTGACATAAAGTCAAGTCAACAGTCGCTCGATTCAAGTTAAGCAACTTGACTTTATGTCCCAATCGAATACGTCCTAAGTTGCGTTGAGCGGCAACAAGCAGTAAACTGGTCTTCGATAAGTTGCAAATGTGACCAGGCTTACCATCGGCGAACTTTACTTCGGATTTCTCCTGCAAATTCGCCGCTAGAGATTGAGTTGTTAGTGGTACCCTGGTGGCCCAGAGCTTAGTTAGGATCGTTGAGCTTGGTCTGGCTGCACCTAGTAACTACTAAATTCATCTATATTTGCCGCTGAAACTTGTACGAAGAGTGTATCCTAATTATTCGTCTGAAGCTGCTGTATTTTTGAAGTTGAATAGTCTCTTTTTTTTTTTTGCTCACGAGTGATTTTGTTTAAATCGTGTTTTTTGTGCGGTCGAGTAGTACAGGGTGTGGGTACAGTAGCTGTATGCCTAAGCTTACCGTCGAATAAAATTCCATTATATGTAGAGTACCATTTATTGAGGTTTCCTTCTACCCTGAGTGGCACTAGCTTAAAGTCAGACCGAGACGCTATGTAAGCTATTTAGGTACACATAGTAGCGCCGCTCATTGCGTTACATCGCTACAGAAATGTGCTCCATATGTTCGCCCTTTTGCCTGTGAAATTAAGGAATTCAGTTACCGAATGTTCTTTACGTGTAAACTTTCACTCATGGCTTATTCATATTTAATTTAAAATTTTAACAACAATATAAATAACAGCATCGGCGGAATACGTAAATATGAATAATATGAACGCAATCTTGATATAAATGAAGGACTCTTATTATTGGCGACTATGTGCATATTCCTACAATAAGCGTATACAAAATAGCGGACGATTTCTGCCGGCAGATACAGGAATTATCAACACTATAGCAACTGGGGTTTCCCGTGTTTCCTCATTAAATAAAGTTATGGGAGTAGAATAGGAATGCGCTTTTTAGTTGGTCTCTTACCCGCCGATAAGTCTAGTCTAAAAATCTATTTATGTATTTCACTGTATAAATATGCACGCGCTGGTTCGGATTGATAGCTAGTATTGTTTTGTTTAGATATCGAACGATAAACTGTTGATCTCACTAAGATACATCACTCTACTTACTTATGTTCATGAGCAAAATTCGTTAACGCACCGTAATATTTCACAACAGAAAGCGTCTTTCAGAGACGTTTTAATATCGACAGTGGAGGTGCTTTCAGTATTACTTTTGTTAACAAGCCAAAGCAGCGTAGCCAAAGACGCCATATTGAGAAGCACTGGTATAAATGACCTCCTCATCCTACCATTGCTTAAGAGCAACTGTTGTGCAGTTAATCTATAATGATGCTTAAGGTTAACGCGGGTGCCAATTACTATTCATAAGAAATCAATAGCAAGCTTTATTATTTAGATGCGGTCAGCAGAACGTGCCTGTATATCCAACACTTCTGTGAGACGAACTTGGCTAAACCAATGCTGAGCTTGAAGATATTGAGACTGATGGCCTTTTGGTACTCGATAATTGACAGCACATCCTTCACATGAATATACGACAGCAGTTCCGCTACAAAAGTTTGGTAACGTACGACCCAGCTGCGTCTATTTCTTCAGTGCTCACTTAAAAGTAGGAATTTCATGGGTTGCACCTCTAGACATGACTCTTCGTGTAGCTACGTTGTACGCAATGAGTGAAAATCACGGGTTTTTTCACATATACTGTCTAAGTAAACTACTGCCATTGAAATAATTTTTGCAATTTTGAAGCATTCGTTGCTGCAAAATAGCAAGGTTAAATAGTATTATCGCGTAATTCCAAGTCATAAATGCGACATTACTACTTCAGAGAAGTCTGTCATTACTGCTGAAGTTGGGAATGGTAAATCATCTGCTGGTGTAAATAAAATATTCTATTCAAGGCCTACATTAGCAATGGAAATGCTATTGAATAGGATTTTGTATGTTTTTTTTTCCATGAGTTTTGCTTACCGATAAAGCTCGTGCTGTATACCCCTTATAATAGCAGAGAATGCTGGAGCAAGTAATTGAATTATAGGATTACCTCCTAAACTCTATCTAATGTACAAAGCGATAGCCTCTACCTACACCTTACAACTAAGAGAATAAATTTCAATGATCCCAACTGAGGTCGCTAGAATGCTAGTGTCATTCTTAAAACGTTGTGCTTTTAGATAAAGGAAAGATGCAAATAAACTCTATGAAACCCACTTTGAGTGAATTGATAACCCACCTACTTCTTATCCAGCGAACCAAAACTCCTTGCAACACTTTAATGGTTGAGATCCAAACATTTTAGGAGTACTGACACATACTCGGCCTAGTGCCGTAACTAGAAGAGGAATGCGAACAGCTCCATAAGCTTTAAAAAACGCAAACAGTTAGAAGCGCAGTATGTATTCGGTATAATCATTTATGAATGAATATTGATAGGCTTATTAATCATCAGAAATCTCCGATAATATCCTAATATTAGTTACCTATACCCTAAAAGTAATTTATTCAGTCAATGTCGTTGTATGCACCAGCGTCTGACGTTTTATGTCCCTGGTGAACACGTGCCAATGAACTCTAAAGGCAAAACAAAAAAAAAATCACTTGCAATGATAAAGATAAATGTTTATCAATTTCATTTATTTACTCCTTTTTTTCACGCTTGAAGCAAATAGATAGGCGAAAATAAAGCCATGTAGGAGAATACGGCCTTCTTTCCACTCTCTACTGATACTCACTGGGCTAAATATAAATCCTGTTGCAGATTGTGGAAAAATTTTGGGAACCTTGAATGAAAATACACTTCTTGCTGTACCAGCGTTGAAATCCATGCAATGAAGGTAGCTACAGCTTCTCACAGCACGCTTTCGCATCCTGATTTTTACGCTCTTCTCACATTCGCTCTCATTTCGTTATATTTGAGAGTCTGCAGCCGCACACTACTCTGGGGCATGTTGGCATACATTTGCAGCACAAACCAGTGCGTGGGAGTTAACCAGTTAGGGTACGATCAAATTGACTTTACGTTTTTACATGCAACATCATCTCCGCAAAGAAATGGGTGGTGTCCACATCTTCTCCTGGACCTCACCCAGAACTTCCAAAGTACCCAAGATGTAGAATTAACACATACGCTATTAATTAAATTAAAACGAACGTACCCCTCGGGAATGCTGACAAGTTTTCGAAACATATATTTAAAACTTATTTCTTCATGGCTAAGATTTCCAATAAGTACAAACATATTTCAGCCATATGGCGAGGCTTTAAGTAATTGATCTCATGTTCAGCAAGTGTTAGCTCGACAGCCATATGGCGAGGCTTTAACTAATTGATCTCATGTTCAGCAAGTGTTAGCTCGACAAGTCTACAGTATGCAAAAGGGAGTACATTGAAAGAGTCCTTGAGATCAAGTCTTCGGATGAGGTCCAGGTGACGTTTGCATCTCGCTTCACGAATGTAGAGTCATGATGCTGTTTCTTTCGGTCGGGTTGCTGCTTGCGCCAAAGGAAGCGTCAGTCGTGGATAATCTCTACAGTACACGCAACAGCAAACCTCTGGTTTAGCTGGCATTCTTTCAAAGCAAGACTCCAAACATTATATTTTGTTGCATATTTCTCAGCGGCATTTCGAGTGGGTAGAGACTTTAAAGAAAAATGTTCAGATGTGTAAATATGTTACCGCCCAGACCTGCTCGCTTTTGGTGCTAAAACTGTAAAGTTCTAACAAAGCTTCTCAACCCTCCCCCCGCCAAAGTATTGCCTTAGGAGACAGACCCCTTGTGCGAGACACTATATAGAGCTCGAGCATGACTGGGTTACAAACATTCAAATTCTTTCTCTCTCTTTGTCTTGTCTAATCATGGTACGTCTAAGGTTCTTGATGCACAGCGCCTCTAGAACCTGTAATTACCTCTTGTCTCGAGCTACCCCAAGAGACCACCTTCGTAGGGTCCAGACTTGATTTGTATTTGCCAAAATGGATCCCAGCTTCGTTGGAACAGTTTATACCCGTTTGGTTTCATTAAATTTTCTCCAACAGTTTTTATTTAGGGCAAGCTTCCGCTTCCCATTTTATTGCCCTGATGTTGCTCAGAGAAGGATTAAATCGGTCACAATGATGTTTATTCTTGTAGGGCAACTTCTACAACCTTTAGATTTCGACCGCATAAAATTATTTTGGAAACTATTTAGAAAGATAGCGAAAAAATAGAAAACGTAAAATACAGGCAAGTATTTAAAACGACATCTTTAAAACAGGATTTGCTCCGTAACTACTGTATATGCTGCAGACTCAGTGTTATTTATTATTCTTCGCATGAAATGTCGTCTGTTTGCCGGCAACTTTCCGATTGACTATACATATATGCGGGAATGCACATTGTCCGATTCAGGGCAGTATGGGAAGAAGTTTGAAACCTAATATTAGCAACCCTAACAGTGAACCGAATGAACAATTGTTACTATCCTGTCTACGTAAAATGCACACGGTATTATGGTTTAAACAGATTAATAAATATCACGAGTGTACACATATGGTTATTGAGATCCTTCATTAAACGGGTATCCAAAATCAAATACATCGTCATTAGTAATACATCAACATTCACCTTTCCATTATTAATGTAGCGCATGGTGGAAAACTTACAATAAATAATCATGCTTGCAAGATCGAATAACTGGCTGATTTCATTCTCTTCTTCTTCAGATGTTTAAATAACTTTGGCATAATGGCACTAGCTCATAGAGGGCCGGAGCGTGAGTCCCGGCTGATCTCTCAGAACGGGCCTGCTGGTTTGTCTACTGCGCGCCATCTACTTTAATTTAAAATTTCAGTACAATGCTCGTATCGGTGGTCCAAAAAGCGTTATAGTATTGCTCTCTTCATTTTTACTTCACAAGATCGAAATGTGATAACTATTACCGAGAGCTTCAATCTTCAGTGCAAAGTATTCTACAGGTGCCATTAAAAATATTTCAAACCTTAATATGTAAAGAAATGTCTAGCTGAGCTGCTGCTCCCTAAAAGAGAACCGCTGATATACCATTTCCTAGAATCTCCTAATTTTAACAGCTCTTCTTTGTAGATATTCCAGTTAAAAATTATAAGAATTTCATTCATTTTTGAGAGCCAATTTGCACCAGCACGTACATTAGTTCAATTTCTGCAGTATGAGTTTTCTCGAGACGAGTTCACTCGATCCTGACACTGATCTCTTTGGCAAGAGTACAATTGATCTCACGCAATTAACATTTGTAGAAAAGTCCTTCAAAATATAAAAGTTCTTCATAAATCGATATTTTAACGTCAGTTAGTAAGATTTTTTTAGTATACATTGTAGCTTAACAAAGCACCCTGATATTACTTAGTATATATATTGACGCCACGCCAAATGGCAGGTTTCAGAATACACCATCGAGACGTGACGATCTCCGACAAGAAGACCAGAGCCGAAGTCAGGATACCGACGATCAGTAACGAGAACACCCCCTGTTGGAGAGATACGGAAGCAATAATGCTTTGAAAATTAGAGATATGACCTGTTGACACATTGCATGGGTCCACGCATATTGCTGGTAACTGTCTCGACTTCGTTATGACTGGTGTCCCGGACTTGATAACGGTGACAGTTGGCTCCCCTATTGGCTCTTCAGACCACTCACACCTAGTTTTGTCCTTGGACCTTAATCAGGTTGTTTCTGTGGTTGACACCAGGAGAGTGGTATTCGTTAAGAGCAGGGCTAACTGGGTGGCTATTACTCGGGCAGTAAGAACGTTACCTTGGCGCCAGATTATTCATAGTGAGAATCCTGTCTCTGAGCTTAACGACTTGACTGTGTTTATTTTGGAGAGGTTTGTTCCTAAGAGGACTATTCTTGTGAGGTCTCGGGATAAGCCGTGGTTTGATGACCAGCGTCGGTTAGCTTATGAAGCAAAACAAGCGGCTTATCGGGCATGGCGGTGTTCGCGTGACAGCACGTTTTGGCAGACCTATGTTGATCGTAGGGCCGAGGCTAAGCGTGTGTATGAGGAAGCACAGCGTCGTCTGAGACAACGTTCCAGGGAGTCTCTGCTGAGTATTGACTATCCACATCGTTGGTGGAGTGAGTTGAAGGGTTCAGTGTTCGGTGCTGAACCTTCGTTGCTGCCCCTTGTTGGTCCAGGTGGTGGCATCAATACTGATCCCTTGGCAAGGGCGGAGCTTTTGTCGGCTCACTTCGATGGGTAGCAGAGCAGAGATGTTATCGCATTGCCTCATGGATGCCACCCTGAACCTCGCTTGACCTCTTTGGCGTTCATGGTACAATCAGGGTGCTGCTTGAAGGCCTCGATCCGTATGGAGGTGTGGATCCGGTGGGCATGTTTCCTTTGTTTTATAAGCAGATGGCTGATGTTCTTGCCCCCTAGCTTGCAGTAATCTTCCGACGCCTAATATGGCTAGCAAATTTTCCTCGTTTTTGGCGAACTGGGAATATTACTCCTATTAACAAGGGTCCGGTGTCGCCCTATGTGGCCAACTATCGACCCATCACTCTGACGCCCCTTTTGTCGAAGGTGTACGAGAAGTTGATCGCTGGTAAGCTTGGTCGTTTCGCTGAGGTTACGGGGTTTCTGCCTGCTGGTCAGTTTGCGTACAGAATTGGCTTGGGTTGTTGTGACGCTCTCCTGTCGGTGTCACACCATTTACAGTCTGCACTGGATTATTTGTCGGAAGCACGCCTTGTCCAGTTGGACTTTAGCGCTGCGTCTGACAGGGTTAACCACAGGGGTCTATTGTACAAGCTGGAGTCCTTTGGTGTGGGTGGTAGGGGGTTGTCAATCATTCGCGATTTTGTTTCTGAGCGGACGCAGAGACTGTCCGTTGACGGCGTTTTGAGCGCCTCAGTTGGGGTGGTGTCTAGCGTCCCTCATGGTAGTGTGCTTGACCCGCTTTTGTTCGTTCTCTATACTAGTGACATGTTCTCTTCGCTTGAAAACACGTTGATCAACTATGCCGACGATTACACTTTGATGGCAGTGATACCTGCTCCTCGCCTGCGTGATGCTGTAGCTCAGTCTCTGAATAGGGATTTGTCACGCATAAGTGCATGGTGCTCCGCCTGGAGCATAAAGCTGAATGCTTGTAAGACCAAGTCGATGATTGGTGTTGTCTTTGATGAGAAGCTTACTTTTGAGCCGCATATTAGGAGGTTGGTGTCACTCGCTTCCACTAAGATTGGACTCCTGCGTATGGTGAATTCCGTGTTTGGTGATAGTCAGGTGTCCCGTAGATGTTTTTATGCGTTTTTGCTGCCTGTGTTGGAGTATTGCTCACCGGTCTGGGCCTTAGCTGTTGACACTCACTTGCGTCTGTTAGACCGACTTGTTAGTTAAGCCAGCAGGCTGTGTGCGCTGATAATGATCTAGTGAACCTGTCCCACAGGAGAAGAGTCGCAGAGCTATGTATGTTTTATAAAGTGTGCAATAATGAGAGGCATTGGTTGTATTCTTCTCTCCCTGCCCTCAAGATTTTTGGGAGAGAGACTCGTGCTGCGCGCGGAGCGCACTCTTTCACTTTGGAGGCTGTCAGATGTCGAACTATTCAGTTCTGTCGGTGCTTCGTGCCCTGGTCGGCTAGGATTTGGAATTTGTTGCCGTCATCGGCTTTTGATCGTATTGGCCTGCAGGCGTTTAAGTAAGCTGTTAATGGTTTTTTGCTGGAATTCCTTTAGCAGCGTTTTGGGCTTCCCGATGTTGCAAGATGCTTCATTTGGGTTGTATTACCTGTTCGTGAGAGCTCAAGCGTGAAGTTTTAATAACAATAATAATTGTATATTGTCCATAATAATAAACATGATTTTACCACACGGTCACCATTGAGCCACACTGCAGCCCCTACCGCATGGCTAGGGTAATAGACATCCGATATGGCCACAATTACTACCTTAGCTAACCTAAATATACAGCACCCCAGCCAACCATAGCTTTTGATACCAATACGCTAGAACTTGGAGCGTGCAGCTAACAATTTGACATTGATTATACGTAGAAAGCAGGTCGTGAGTTCACAGATCAATGTTGTTAGCACGACACGTTATGACAAGATCAAGAGCAACCTGACATGGTCAATTTAGTTCCAAATAACGATGTTATCACGTCGTATTACACCGTGCCAACACCGCACTGGGCACGTTTTCTGCACGTCGCATCATAACTTGCTAGGGACGTGTCCAGCACATTGTATCACAACGTGCTAAGGGACCTCCCAGCACGTACCTAGTATCACAAGGTGCTAAGGACGTACTCAACACGTTGTGATACAACGCGCTAACAACGTTATCTGTAGTCTACAGATCACCGCGCAGAGCACGTTGAGCCACAGCTCGCAGCGTTGATCCTACGTGGTGTGTTAGCGGACACTGTCTTAAATAAACATTATCGAAGCCCACCAGGGGGCAACATTGGGCTATTGGCACTTACCCCAAGACTAGGGATGTCGTGCGCCTCCGATATCGACACACTGCCTGGTGGGTTGTAGCAGGTCGAGGCGTTGCCAATTTGCTGCGTCATGAACAAGTCGTAGATGCCACCAGCTTGGAACCTCAGCAGCCTAAGATAGTCATTACATATTGATAGAGAGAGTAGAAGTTGGAGTTTTGTCGGAATATATTTTGTTACATTTGACAATTTCAGATTTGCAGATCTATAAAATAGAATATTTGCACTTATTTGTGCGGTAAATTTCATAAGGTAAGGATGTGTTCCTAAGTTTAATATCATTGAACTGTCGAACTTTAACTTTGAATTGAAGATTTTCAAATACTACATACATAGAACGAATGTAAGGGTCTCCTTTAGTTACCTGGCGGAAAGAGGATGGACGAACTGGCTTCCCTTTTGTACGACCATGCCCATGTTGAAGACGGTGACAAACTCAGGTACTATGTAGTATTGACAGTGTCCTAGGAGACGTAATATTACACGTTACTAAAGTATCTATCAGCAATACTGAAGGCCAGTAATGTAATAGTATTAACACTCCGTTCTCTACAGTGACTGGGTTTTGTTTACTGGCTGTGGAAAACACAGATTGCACCCGGCTGTCATTGATATCTACGAAGCAGTTGAAACTGTTAAGTTTACCCAATTCCATGTAAGCGCAGTATTACCATTACCAAATTACTTGCCGGCACAAAATCATACAAGCACTAACCCCATCGTAATTAAGGTTTGCTATTTTCCTAGTTAGATTTCTTTTCGAGCACACAGTTCAGGATTTTGAAAATCTCAAAAATTTTGCGCACGTGTTACCGCAGATATTAACGTCTCTCCTACATTATGTAGCTACTCTGTACTGAGTCGCAATGCTGAAAGATTATGATTTCATTCAATTTCTGTGAAATACTCACCAACTTTTCCAAACTGGTGGCTGAACATGGTCCCATGAAATAACTTTTCTGAAGAGAGCACAAATTTATCGTTTCCCGTAACTTGGTTTACGAGAAGGTCTTGAAAGTTTTCTAGGGAAGTCTCGATAATGCGTTCCTCTTCGTACAACTTATTTATTTCGCCCATTGGACCTGTTTTTGACGTCTGGAGTAGAGTTAATTTTTACAATTAGCTTATAAAAGTACTAATTTAGAGGTGGACTACACTCTAGGCGACTGTTACTACAAATATTGGGAGAAACACCCTCCATAGCTAAGAACACCTCCTCCAAGAGTCGCAAACTCTTAACGCCCAAAGCTTCAGAGGCCAACTTAATCCATCATCTCCTATATATCTTCCGCCCCAACTAACTTTACGTCTCTCAGCTCCGCAGATCTGCAGCTATATATCGTGCTGGCGTGCATTCATGATCGTCACATTGGATGAGATTTTTTCTTTTTTTTTCTTTTTCCTCAGATACCGACATAATGGTAATAGCTCATACTATAGAGGGCCGGAGGATAAGTCCTAGCTGCTCTCTATGGAATGGACATGTTGATAAGTCTACTGCCGCCTATCTAATATAATAATTTACTTGGACCTAAGTAGCAGAAGTAAAGGCTGGGCTTCTCCAGTATCACCTTTAATTATGGCTGCTGGTGTGGCTGCAGCAAAGTGTTGTATCTTCTGAGAACACGGTGAGTAAATTGATCCGATGATCAACAATGAATACAGGAAAAACCATTTTTCACAGAAGAACCAGGAAGCAGAGCCAAAATAAAAAGTATTTTGAGGCATTACTTATTTTCTGCCGGCAATGCATTAAGATGTGGGTCGCTGGTACATAGTTTACATAATTTGATGGAGTTTGTAGAAATTAGTGCTATCATTAGATGAGCTAATTGAAGCGTTATGAACATTTTTAGAAGAAAAAAAACACTCAAATGTTATAGGGATCATTAATTAAAGCTTAGAAACTAGAAACAGTCCTCGAATGGCCGCATCTTTATGGTCAAGTTAAAATGCTTTCGACTGACTGGTAGACGTCGATCTAAGCCAAGCGTACTCGACTGGACGTGTTCGAAACTTCAGTTAGGTGTGCTGACATCGACTCATTGATTCAAGTGTCCTCGATTACTTGTGAGACTGTCAAGAACGCAGTCCTACCCAATACAATGAAGTCTCCAGCTTGCCAACTGACCCGGATTACTTTCAACACCCGCAACACGATTCAGTACCGGACGAGTCGAGCCCAGTGAGTTTGGCTTCGATTAACTTTGACGATCCAGTCGAACAAGCTCATACTGGATCACATCATTGGTACACTCACTCTGAAAATTTCCGAAGCGCCTGAGTTTCCCTCAATGACGACAGTGACGTCAGGATGCCGGGCGATGTCAGCGATGGTCCTGAAAACAACAGGCGTGTTGCGTACTGCCAGCAGCGACACCAGAGCGCCTTTGAAAGCGGTCATCATCACAAGTCCAAGCACAAGCCAGGCGCCTAACAGCATTCGGATGCTGTAAGGGCAGCAGCGGACTTCGATTGCTGTAACCACAATATCTGATGTTACTGCTGATAAGGGTAATTTCTAGGAGTCAAAATAACTCAAACAATCATACAGCGGCGCCCATAGTAATTGTGTTCTCAATTGTGGCTGAGGTGAGAAGTAATTTATCTTATGAAAGGCGTAAAAGGTACAGAATATCTAATAAAACTGGTGTATTACAACGCTCTCTATTTGGCACAATATTCAGACATCCCTAAATGGCTACTTTATTATTTAGCGAAACTGAATCACAATTCATCTGAATAGCAGCCCTTATGACTGATTTTATTACTAGGATCTATTTCATTTTACTACAACGAAACCTATCTAATGCAAAAACTAATAAAGCTAATATCTACAAATAATATCCCAATATTACTATTGGCAGAGCTGGCCTCTTAAGGACACCATTTTTATTTATGTGTGTGAAATAATTCATTTATTTCTACTGAGCAATGTACAAAAAGCACGTTTTCTTCTTATTGCAAACCATTAATTTTCTGTTCTCTAAACTGGATAATAGTTCGTGGAGAAGGTGTAATAACATAACTTATGGCTGTATTTTATGACCTGAATTATAATTCAATAGCAGCCAACTATCTAGTGTAATACGGAATCGTAAAATTTTAGGCAAACTGTGGTTATTTTCTAAAGCACTCTCCTAGTAGCAATAGGGGGTTACTTGTACTTTTTCGATTATATTTTATTGGGTGAAGCGAATCGCTTTATGTGTAGCAGCGCCTTCAGGAATAACGTAAATATTTGGTCCAAGTGAGACACGACGCACATATTTTTCAGTAAAATTCCTTGTTTGACGTGAAATTGCTCTGTAAATTCGCAAACGACGCAAATATTGGTCATTAAAATTGCTGGGCATATGTATAAGCAACGTGTTTATGGGCATGCAAAATTGATGTGAAAATAGGAATACGACGCAAATTTTAGTCAATGAAATGCTTGATCATATTTGAAATAGATGTAGATATACTTGATTGGAAAATTACTGAACAATATTTAAAAGTAGTGAAAGCTCATATCTAGTCCTTACAAAATCCAGCTATTTTCGTTAATGTTATTTCACTTGTAAAATGACCTCAAGACTTTGAAACTAAAGCCCGGTACCCACCTAACAACTTTCGTTGACTCTAGTAGCTTTGTGACAATTCTAGTAATCCGTTGCGTTGCCGGGGCGGGGAAATATTTAACTGTATAATTTTTTTTTTTATCTCAGCCGCTACTGAAATTTTAGCACCATGCCAATGATGATTTTTCAGCTATCGCTTTTAAATATAAGCAGTTTAAATTTTAATATTTAATTTAATAATATTTTAATAATCGGACCAACATGTTCATAGATGTCAAGCTGAAGCCATGGCCAATACTACACAGTCGAATTACTTGCTGTGGGACTGGGTACCGAGCTTAACGGCGGCTCCTACCCGGAACTTCTCTTATTTTTTGCTTAATTATAACTTTACACAGCCTACCTTGGGTCAAGAGACTCTTGAGCAGCTCGTAGGAAACATCGACAATGGAAAACAGGAAATTTTTCGAAACTTTGTCGTATCTTCGCAAAGCCAACACCATCACGACAGTTAGCGCGAGCAGGGCTAGGAGAATACCCAGCCAAGTACCCCAGCTGTAGGCCGAGAGGAACCCCCAGGGGTTGAGAGCAGGAGGCAGTCGGGCTACAGCGAAGCAGAGGGGGTCAATCACGACAGGAGGGGTGTAGGTAACCACTTGCACCCTGTTGTATGTGCTGGCGAATGGGCCAAGTGCCATATCCACTTCCTGAGCAGAAGAAAAAGTTTGCATACTGTTATTACTGTAATGGTAATTGGAATACGGTGAAATAGTATTATAGGTATGAGTACAACGACCAGCACCTTCATGAGATCCACAAAAGATGTTTCCTCAGATGTCTTACGGACTAAAGATGTGATGGATTACTGAAATCTGTCCCATGGCCTTCTAAATGAAACTTAACGATAACTGCTATTCCTTGTCAATTCCTTCACTTTTGTAATGATTTCATTAATAAATCAGCACCATTAATCATTCTCACTATTATTCATTTTTAAAAAATTAGCAAAACTGAGCATGATAAGGCGTTTGTATAGACTTAACTCACATGGTATACGCATAAGTATAGCAAAAATTTTCACCCAATAAATTAAAGCGATTCTTCTAACTGAAAGCTCATAACTGAAACCCAGTTCGAACTCAGCCTCGTGCATAGCGTGAGTGTTGCCAAGCACAAGAGCGTTTTTCCTTGAGATTTTACCCATGATCTTGGGGCTTTTTGCCTTTACACTAGGGGTGATAATAAAGTTTTCGGAGACCATGTGAATTCATGTATCTACACGATGTATGCTAAATGCGTGTCAAGCAATTATTGCAGTTAGAATTTTCAAAAATTATCAAGTTTAAGGACACAATACCAAAGTGATATTCAATTCAAAGAAGGTTTTCACTAAAGTCAATTTAGTGATACATTTTCAAGTAGATTGCTCCAGGAAATGCCAAATTGTGTGACTTTATGTATCATGATCCAGTTTCTAATGTGTCGCGCTTTATGGCACGTATGACAAGATGCCGAGTCAACGACGATTGACAAGCTGCAGAGAGGGAGCGGATTGTTCAAGAGCTTGCAGATGTTGTTTCTGTGGTGGAGTTAGCCAGAGAACTGGGACGGGACCAAATGACATTGAAATTCTACGTGAAGAACTGGATCATCAAGATGAACAAGGACAATAGCAAGCGAAAAACTATAACCAAGAGGGATATGCGGATAATACGTAGGCAGGTTGTACGATTCTAGTGCTGCCCTAATGGAAGGTGCAGGGATTAGACCTGTGTCGAAAAGTACCCGGTGCAGGGTTCTCAAAGAGGCGGCTAAACTGGAAAACCCATCACAGACCACCCCTCAACAGGTCCCACTAGGAGAAACGCATTGCATGGGCAAAGAAATATATGAAGACCGACTTCTACAATTTCTTTTTCACCGATGAAACTCGAGCTACCTGCTACCCTGCAGATGAGCCAAGCGTTGGCTACCGTTCGGAAAACTTCGACCTACTCGACTTCGGCGTCAGCTGGGTGGGGATGGAGCCAGAATTATGAGACTATCAGGTTAACACAGGAAGCGGAGCCAAGCTGTAATGCATCATACGAAATGGACTCGTGACGTCATAAAAACTTAGTACGTTAATCAGTAGCTAATTTGCATTGTTTCTTCATCATTTCATTTGGGCCTCCAGAGTGTCCTACATATCCTGCAATCTTCATAGTTGCACAAAAACATGTTTCAAGGTATCTACAAACTTTTTTTAGCTCTCAGAAGGATAAAATTTTGTAAGAACGTTGGTTAAAAGGCTTGTAAAAGAGCAGATGAATTCAACCGGCATATGCCCGCATGTATCAGAAGTACTTTTAGAGCCAAGTCTTTAAAATGCAATAAATCAAGTGAGTTTTATCGAGAGGAACATGCCTTTCTAAATATGGATCTACATATATGAGTGAAAACCGCTATGTTTTCGATTAATTTTCGTCTTTTACCAATGATCTGCTATCCTTTATAATTTCAAACCGCTGCAGTAAAGAATTCTCTCAGATGCGAGAGATTGAACGCCGAGATAGAAGCAATTACTTTCCTTCCGGCAAAGTAATATTGAAGTAAAAGTCTACGTATAATACGCTGTAGCAATACAACTCCTCGGTAAAATGATAATAAAAAACATCAGCTGCTATTCGCTCCGCGCGTTACAGCAGTATATCAGTAAGGTGGCGTCCGACTCGCGTTAACTAACTTGCAAAAAAAAATACATAACCCTACTACCCACACCAAAACTGTCTTATGGAATGATGTTGTTGAAATTGGCGAATGCTAAATTAATAATTTTTCCAATGATACTGTAGTTTTTACGATTAGGAGAGGCGGATATGCTAACGACGCGTACGTGACGGCACAACTTAGGCAAACATTTTACTGAAACTCTCCTATCGGGTGCGTGCCTCTTATGGAAAAAAACAAACTAAATAATAATAAAATTTTATCCTTCAGAGAGCTGAAAAAGTTTGTAGATACCTTGAAACATGTTTTTGTGCAACTATGAAGATTGTAGGACATGTAGGACACTTTGGAGTCCCAAATGAAATTATGAAGAAACAATACAAATTAGCTACTGATAAACGTACTAAGTTTTTTAAACGTCACGAGCTCATTTCCCATGATGCAATACAACTTGGCTCCACCCCCTGGGTTAACCTGTTGGTCTCATAATCCTTGGGATGGAGTAATGTCCTGGGCAGGGATCAACGGCGGCAAGATTGTAGGACAATTTCGAGTGCCAGAAGGTGGTAAAATCACCAGCAAGACTTAATGCCGATTTCTGGAAGAGCATTAGTTTATGGCCATGGTTTTCGTAAGGGCTTGGGAACCTGTGATGCTCTGCTTCACATTTCTCATGTGTTGCAGTTGGCTCTTGATAGGGGTCATGAGGCGAGGTTGGTACAGCTTGACTTTAGTG
>LQNS02278097.1:32247707-32260524 GCA_001587735.2 Parhyale hawaiensis | reverse complement strand
TTTTTTCTATTCTTTTGTTTTCTTCACCCGCTGGGCTGGTTGCGTGGGGGTTTGTTAACCTCATGGAGTTTCTCCGTTCCTGCGTCGCCAGTCTGGTGTGATTTAATAATAATAATAATAATGCATATATGGCCATGGTTGAAGACCTGCCACTTGAACGGCGACGTCAGCTCACGTTGATAAGTATAGTGCAACATCGCATTCCGACAAGGCCACCACGGCGTTCCTGAGTAGTCTAACCCCCAAAGAGGCACATCTCGTGACATAGCACTTGATTCTCCTGACTTCAACCCCATCGAACATCTGTGGTCCATCTTGAAGACGAAGACGTATGTATGAGAGAGGTGTTCAGTTTTCATATAAGAAGACTTTGTGACAGAAGATTCAGAATGATGCTGGGTCGATAGCATCTGTTGAGATTGAAGGCCTGACTGATTAATTGGACGATAGACTATTTAAAGTCATTTAAAAAAACAAGACAACACGTCGTAAATTAAACTAGATGATCTTAACAGTGTATTACTGACAATATCATTTTGTCACCTTCTAATAGTTCTCTTTGTTTGATTTATATGTTGGTTCTAAGAATATACCTAGCTCGTTTTCTTCACTTAAGCTGAAAATCATAGACGCCTGCAATAAAGCGCTATACTTTAGAAATTGAGCCAAATATGCATAAAGCCCTTTAATTCGTCGTTTACTGATTCAATCTTCTTGAAAATATATCACTACACTGACGTTAGTGAAAACCTTCCTTGCACTGAATATCACTTTGGTATTGTGTCTTTAAACTTAAATTATTTTTACTAAATCAACCTGCAATAAAGCGATGTTCCTTTAATGAATGTATGAGTGGGGAAGCCGACTTGGACCATGACTACTAGTCACAGTCACCGAGTGTAAAATGACCCGATTGAGGCCAATTCACTATTTATGAATTTCAACTAAATAACAAACGATAATAGGGTTGGTAAGAGATCTTGGCTCCTTCCTGTAAATTTTGCAGTTATAGCATGTTGGTAGGAAACTGGTATCAATCAAATTATATTGAATAAAGTGTCTATTATTGGTGTTAATGGTGTTTTATTAAACATGCGCTACAATTATGATTCAAGTATGTGAGATTCTACTCGGAGATAATTTATCTCCGTAACCTACTCATGTGAATTCACTCGTTTGTGAGCGAGGATAATTTCAAAATTACTCGCACTCTTTGTTCTAAATATTTATTGAACAGAGGCACCTGCACAAAATTGATAATTGAAAGAAATCTCCAGGTTACTCCAAGCCGCTTTTGCACAGCATCCCGAACGCCTGTGCCAGATTTCATTGACAGACGTTCGGGGATTTCATGCTTGAGGCAGACGCAACCTCATCCATGGAGACTCGTCTGTCCGCAGTAACCATCATTTTAGCTCGTTGTCAATGGTTACGGTTGTTCAGTTCCTTTTCTTTGTGTTAGGCTTATCCAACAACTTTTGAAGTTTCGATCCACTAGAAACGGTTCTAAGAATAGAGCGCTGTCCCGTATAGTGCTACAAGTCTCCCCTGAATCTAAAGGACTATTCACACTTTCTAAAGGTATAGGTAACGTCAACTAAGACCACACCCGCAAATGGGAAACCCACATGCACTGGTTTGTGCTGCAGATATAGGCCCACTGGCCCAAGATAAGTAAGTGCGGCTGCAGTTGACCACGGGTCACCGAGAACTATGGCGCGAATTTGACAGAAAGTTCGAATGACCCGCGATCCCCCCCACCCCATCATCTCTGAGGAAAACAAGTTCCGCCACGGCGCAGTGCATGCACACAACTGTTGAATCATTACACCTAGATCAGTAAAGAGCTCGCGTGCCTAAGTTGGCCTCAAACGAGCGATGCAAGGTGTATAGAGCGCTCTACCATTCTTTGTCTCCCATTTTTTGGTCAAGTAATTCCAAGTCGTTATGAGGGGATTTCTATGAAATTTTTAGAAATTATTGGAGTTGAATTTTTAGTGTTGATAGGTTCGTCTGTTTATGTGTTTGACTAATGTTTGTTGGAATAGTTTTCAAACTCTAAACCTGCGGAGGATATTCAAAAAAGAATACAGACGTTTTTATCATTGTCAAATGCATAAATGAACAAACTTTTGCGATGATGAAAATGAAATCCTAGTTTCAGGACCAATTTGAATTTTTCATCAACATTACCTTGCTTAGTACAGGTATGCGCTCTCAGAAAGCTCTTGCTAAACTTTTATTAGTAATATATATCAGTGTTATGCTATAACTGAACTCACTTTCCTTGCAATCATGCCGATCATACCGGTCCAGTTACCATCCGGCTGCAGCTGGCCCCACGCACCATCTGGAGGCCTTGTTAGTTTGTACCTGTGCAAAATCCGTACGTACGAACGTAATTGACCACATGATCGATCTTATTGATACGGTGGTAATAATAGAAAAAATAGTATGTAATAATCTAGGTTTTAACCGAAACTAGGATGCCTCGCGACTTAAGGTCATCACTCGCGAGAAGAGTGGGAGGAGATGGGCTGAAAGTGCTGAGGCAGCAGTTTTGGCAGTTTTCACATTTAGGTCAACCCAAGTGGTTGCCTGCTAGAGATTGTGATGAACGTTCAAGTCATTCTACTAGTTTTTTGGTGGAAGAACAAAAAAAAAAAAAATACGTAAACAGTATGAAAATATTACCACTTTCACTTCGTTCGTGGGTAATAACTAGTAGCATACAGTGCTGTCTCCGCAATGGAACCGTACGGGACATTCTAAGCAGGTGTATAATTATGTCTTTGCTAACAAAATGCTGTGAAGCTTATGCCCAATAAAAATGACACTGGCGCAGCACATCCCATCCACATGTACTGTGGTTCTCTAAAACTAATTCCGGGGTAACTTCTACTTGATCAAATTGATAGAAACCTATGCTAACATTTTTAAATATACTTATTCGTAGGCTTTTGTGATAAATACTGTATTTCAAATATCTGAAAAGCAGTTACAGGTTAGCTGATTATAGTTCTTAATCATCCCTTTTTTCGCTGATTGTGAGGAATTTTATTAACTTTTGAATGGGGATTTTTCACATGTATTAACGATTTTTTGTTTTTCCGATGATTCTTAAGTTGACACTAAGATAAACAAGGTTCGACATAATGGGCAAGCAGTACTTAGGTACATTCTGATTTTGAAGTTATTTATATTTATTCATTTTTAGCTCGGTGATAGTAGTGACAGGATGTAAACCCTAAACCGTTTTGCAGGAATAGATTTATGTGAAATGTAAAGAAAAGCTGACACTCAGTGGCATGAGGTTAAAGATGTCAGCGTGTGAGATTCGCTGACGCAAATACAGTAATGAAAATTAAGCTTGACTGCCGCAGGCGAATTCTATGTCGGGCTTGGCCTCATTCATCATTATTCCAAGCGTTCAGTCTCCGTTGTGAGGGTACTGACCCTAATCACAAATGGGACTGTCCGGGAAAGAGGGGCAGTGCTCGCAGCTGTAGCATGAACCTTCCGTCCCAGATGCCACAGCTCTGGCAATCTGGGGCAGTAGCGCAATAGGAAATTTGCACTGTGGTGTTGACTAAGGGGCGGGGACTGAAGAAAGGTTACTTAGGTAAGTAGGTACAGTCGCTGGCAAAGACGAAAATTTGGGAATTCTCCAGTAAACCGAAATACGAAGCTTTCCAGGTAACATTTAAAGAGTTTTCTCCGCTAAACTTATGGGTTTTCTTACAGTGTTGCTTACATAATAAGAGTCGTGTGGTTTGTGTTGTATTAAGCAACTTGATCTTGGTTCAGCCGTGGGTCAGAATAGGTTACGTTATTTAAGACTAGGTTAGGATTAGGAGACTAACGAAAGGGGACCGTCCGCCCATAAAGAAATATATATATATATATATATTATTGCACCGATCTTCATGAAACTTGGTACAGATATCTAAAATCTAAAAAAGTGTGGGTTAGACTCATGTACTATTTCCCATTTTACCGATAGAAAACGAGTTATTAAAAAAAAACTGCATAAGGGTGATCCATTTTCTTTGAATAGCACGTTTTTTATGGGGAAAATGTAGAAAAGTGCAGCAGTCTAACCCACATATTTTTCATTTTACATATCTAAACCAAGTTTCATAAAGAACGGCATAATAATAAAAAACATTTTTGAAGTAGAAAAATAAACTTTACAGGAGAGGCCCGTGACCTTCCCCACCCCATGCCCAGCCCCCTTAGCCTTACACTGGCTGCCTTAGGGCCGAAAGACACCCAGAGTAGTTCAGCGAGAAACTGGCAGGCTTGCAGTTTTTGAGAAGCACGGAATGCATTGAAGCGTGCACACCGAGGGGGCCTGCTCAACTGCCGCTTTTTGGTGTGCGCGCTCCAATGCATTCCGTGCTTCTCAAAAACTGCAAGCCTGCCTGGCAGCTTCTCGCTGAACTGCTCTGGGTGTCTTTCAGCCATTAGACTTAGCCTGCTTGTCCTTCTGATGCTTAGCTACTGTTTAAGAAAAAAACGGATTTTGAAAATTATAGGTTTTGGGTGTAACGGTCTTCTTAATTTACGGGTACGGATTAATAACGCAAAACTCACTTGTACTACATATATAGAAATATAATTCCGGCACCCTAGGTATCACAGCTCTCGAAACGTCTCTTGCTGAATTGTTTGGTAATAACAAGCTACAGAGTTCTCTGGATGTGTCACCAGCCTGCAAAGGTTACAGAACTTACGTAAAATTGATTGATGTGGCCATCATGTTGAAGAGCTCAATGAGGCTGCCATGTTGGGTGAAACTTCCATTGGGATGTTCCGTAATGATCAAGTGAGGAGGATATGACTCCCCGGCCACTCGCAGCTCCGGGGCGTCCGGGAATCTTTGGAACAAAGCAAGGAACAGCAATTTATTTTCTGAAATGGATATTTTACGAAGGGGGTTCAAAACGTTTTGGCAACAGGATAAGAAAAATAAAATTATATGAGGTACGGAGTTTGGTGCGCCTCTCACTCCTTCGACCCGCTCTTCTCCAACGTTGGCACATTTTTTTGGAGTGTAGTGTGATCACAGTTCATTTACTACAGATAGTTATGTCAGACAAGAAGTCCTGCAGCACCACAGTTCATTCACTACAGATAGTTATGCCAGCTCTACGTGAACACGCTTTCGCCCAATCTCAGCCAATCAGCGACCGCCGTGACTATCCTCAATTTCAGCCAATGGGCGACTGCCACGTCACTATGCTGGTGTCAACAAATGAGGCCGCTAGCGGTGGCTCCGCCAGCTTGTTGTACTGCAGTATACCAGAAAGACTTTCCCGCCAATTGTTTATCATTTATTATCTCAAATTGGAACTACCCATAAACTTAATTACATAACTAAAGGAAAATAATAGACCATAGATTTGATGTAGTGTATTGCATCTTTATTTCCAGCGCCATTAAAAGAATTGTGAAAATCATCCGAAAATGTTTGTTTCAGTTGAAGCGAAGGCTTTGCGCGAAATAGAATGTTTCGCATGCGTTAAAAGACGAACTTAAGACGCTTTTCATTCGCCAAGAAAACTTTGCGTTTCAACAGGTTATGAAGTAGAATGTTATGCAGACATGGAAAGCACAATAAACTGCAGCTGAACAATTTTACCAACGTTTATTTAACAATAAATCGCGACACACACTTCACCTCTCGCCCACACGACGCCATATAAGATATTCCCCAAGATGCCTCTGTCCTTGGATTGCCCAGGATGCCCCGCTGCAAAAGGAGCGACGCTATTGGCTGATACACTTTTGTGTGACGTCACTATGCTTCAACTGCAGGTGCTGTAGGTTCCATTGTCTGACATAACTATCTGTAGTAAATGAACTGTGGCAGTACCTGCAGTTGAAGCACAGTGACATAAACAAAAATGTATTAGCCAATAGCATCACTCAATTTACAGCCGGGCATCCTGGGTAATCCCTAGACAGTGGTATCCTAGCTGGGTAAAATCAGTATGGCGTCGTGTGTGCGAGAGATGAAGTGTGTGTCGCTATTGTTTATTATATAAACGCTGGTAAAATTAATTAGTTGCAGTTTATTGTGCTTTTCGTGTGTGTATACAAGATTCTACTTTATAACCTTTTGTAATGCAAAGTATTCTTTGTAAATGAAAATCGTCTACTTTTGTCTTTTTAAACCTTTGCGAATAATTCTATTTCGCGCAAAGCAGTCTCTTCAACTTCGGGAAACATTTTCGGATGAATTTCTCAGTTGTTTTTATGGTGCTGGCAATCAAGATGCATTACACAAACAATACATCTAATCTATGGTCTATTATTTTCCTTTACTTATGTAATTAAGTGTATAGGTAGTTCCAATTTGGAATAATAAATGATAAACAACTGGCGCGAAACTCTTTCAGGCACATTGGAGTACAACGAGCCGCCTCTCACGGCCTCATTTGTTTACCCCCAGCATAATGACGTTATTAGTCGCCCATTGGCTGAAATTAACGCCAGTCACGGTCGTTGATTGGCTGAGATTGGGCGAAAGGATATTCGCTTGGAGCTGACATAACTATCTGTATTAAATGAACTGTGAGTGTGGTTCTCTTGACTAAACACTCAGAGTACTCACAAACAGTTATACTTTTCAGTTTTTTTATTCTTATTTCCGGCAATGATCTTGCAATGTCAATAAAGCGTAGGTATAGCATCCCAGTACTTATTTTCTCTTATAACTTGCGGGAAGAAGAACTTGAGAAAGTACGCAAGCAGAACAAATTATTTATTTTCTTGAATGGATACTGTTTCTGCATTAACGAGTGTGCATGTCTTACTGAGCCTTAAACAGAGGCCACGTGAAGGGGGGAGGGGTTTTTGTAAATATTTTTATTGTATTGAACATAGTTTAATTATGGCTAATGAAATATCACATGCATATTACTAAAAAAAGTTCCTTTCACAGTGAACTTTCTGCGATGTAACTGTTAATATCATAGTTCGAAGCAACGTATTAATTTGCAAAGCTATACTCCAGATCGGAGACCTCCTCCAAATAACGAACTGTTCTATAAGAGACTGAATGATAAACCAAACAAACACTCAACTTGACTTGGAGAAATATCTGTAATTATTTTCAGCCATGTTACTAATAGACGAACAAACAAACTCGTGCTAATACATAGATTCCTTGGTGGAGGTCATAACAAAGTATGTCGCAACATAAGCAATGTTTTTGCAATGAAAACTGAAGTAGCTTTGCACGGTAATCAATATTCCCACCCACAGTATCAGCGAGACTTGCATACAGCAAAGTTGTGCTGTAGGTGCCGCGAACGAGCCCTGAACCTGGTGAGCGAACTTTGTGGTGCCCGAAGCACTGAGTCAGCAAACTTACTTGGTGTGCACATCGATGGCGGGGGCACTTACTTTGCTCAAAAATTGGAAGGTAGAGGGAGCAGGTTATTGAACCATCAACCATTGTTCCATAGTTCTTTGACACCAGTGGTCGGCCGTAGCTGTACTTACTCATCTGGGGCCAGTTGTGCTGTATCTGCAGCACGAGCCAGTGCGTGTGGACTGCCCAGTGAAGAGGGTTTAGCCAAAGTTTCCTTCACCTAAATTTTAGTGGCGAGCACTCAGCAATATTCTACTGGTTAGATTATATTCAACGTAACAATGTTTTTTATTATCATTGTAACGGACTGCCTTGAACCTGCGACTTTCCGATGACGATGCACTTTGAGTACCTTGTCGAAAACATAAATATCTTTGTTGTTAAGAAAGAATTCGATATGCAAAGTTTTGGAAAATTGTGAAAATCCCATTCCTGGGAATTTCTCACTTGAATGAGGAGGATTCTTCTACGGCTCGCCTTCTCAACTCCTCGTCTTGGAAGACCTCGTCTAGGCTGGGCGGCATGCTGAGGCTTGCCTGGAATGAGCTCGAAGAGACACTTCACAAAAGAGTTTTATGTTTTCTTCATATCCATGATAAAAAAAATCATTTTTGAATACTGATGGCCAAACTGATTTTCTATGTTCACTGAAGTGTTTTCACCACGATTCTTAATAAATGACAAATTTACGAAAATATCATTTTCTTATTTATATTTTTTCAATGTTTTCACGAAGTAATTACCAAAGCTTTAGCCGATGAATAGAAATTACAGTACAATATACAGAAATATGCTATGATAATTATTCATCCATAATAAATATAACGTCGATTAACTGTTAAAATTTAACGTTTCGGGATAAACAAATCACATCATTAGAAAGGAAAAAAAAATGTACAACCTATAAGTAAGAATTTCCTTTATTTAATACACAAGGGAGGATGGATGAGGTCAGGAGGAAGTCTAAAAAGCGAATGAGCAGAGCTACAGGGAGGGACCGGACGTCAGTTCCTGTACAGTCGACGGATGTGATGCTAACCGGTAATTATGGGAAGCGGTACTGCTGAGGTCATGTGTTAAGGCTAGGGTTTGTTCTGTGGATGTAGAGGGATTTTAATGCTTTCAGCTTGACTGGATTGGATGAGTCTATAATTGAGAAGTTATTGCTGCTGATGGGATGATTGTTTTGCTCAGCATTCAGGCGGGGGGCTGAACGTGGAAATTTTGCTAGTGATAAACCGATTCGACTGGATACACCTAAATGTTGGTCAATACGGGCTTTGAAATGTTGTCCAGTGACCCCGATGAACGAGGCATTGAATCCTTTGCAATTAAATCGGTATGTAACACCAGGCACAAGTGGTGTGGGAGGTTTGTCTTTGAATTTGAAGTAGGACCCTATGGTAAATGTATTTTGTATAAAAATTTGAAGTTTGTATGTGGGTAGGCTTCAGAAAGGAACATTTTTAATGTGTTTACTGTACTAACAGAGGCTTTGTTGTAGTACGGAAGTGAGTGAAAACAGTCTAATTTAGGAACGATGGATTTGTTAATGTCGGGATCGAACAGGTTTCTAGGAATAATTTGCAGTAATGGTCCAGAAAATGATGCGGATAACCGTTGTTTTTGAAGAATGTTCGGAGAAAGTCAACTTCGTTTGAGAAGACAAGGTAGGAGGAGGAAAATAGTATACCCGAAATAGTAAGGTTTTAATTACATTGATTTTAAATTGATCGTAGCAGTGACAGAAGAAACTCATCCCGAGGCCTGAGAATGTGGGTTTTCTGTAAACCCCAGTGGTAAGCGTTGAGTCTTGATTGGTTATTAAAACATCTAGTAAAGCTGAAGAATTATTTGACTGGTTTTCCGCAGTGAACTTGATATTTGGATACTTACTGTTCAAATATTGCAAAAATAAATCGGAATCAGTTTGGTTGTTAAATATGAGGAAAGTGTCATCTACATATCGATTATAGTGGATCGGTTTGAAATTATTCGGGCTCATTCACTTTTAGATTTCCTCCGATCACATCCATGCTCCCTTGTGTATTAAATAAAGGAAATTCTTACTTATAGGTCATGGATTTTTTTTCTGATGATGGGATTCGTTTGTCCCTAAACGTTAAATTTCAGTAGTGAGTAGACGTTATATTTATTATTTTGATATTTTAGTTTGAGCCCCTTTATTCATCCAAGTGTTACGTCTGCAGTGCAGTACTCATTACATATTGCTGAAGCTTATTAGTACTGATTATCCTTATCGGTGATGAACATGATTTCTTATGAGCTATCAGCTCTCAAGATTTGGCATTGATTCGGTATTTGGCCAGTATGTTTATACAACTCACCATAAGAGTTTGATCAAAAGGAGTGAAACAAACTTATTTACAGGATTAAAATTTCTGGGAAATTGAGGATCGATCGAAATATATTATTTAGTCCAGTAAATGAATCGAACTATCCGATTTATTAACAGTTAGCTCGATCAATCAAGTTTCATTCGGATCCGACAACGCTCGTTCCTTTTTATCCACAATTGCTTCTATAAGCCATGAACGTTTCTGTTTACTTGTTGGCTTGCACGTACTTTCTTTCCTTCTCTCCTCATTCTGTATCCTATGTGCTGCATTTATTTGTATGGTGTTTCACGTATGGTAAAGAGCATTTGAATAATAAAAATAAAACATTTGACGTACTGACTGGTAACGGGCCACTACTGAAAACCAAGTCTTACTCAACAATGCAGTTTGATAGAATACAAAAAATAAAAATGAAGTAAATAAATCTTAATTTCGCTTATTAGACTCGTCGTATTAGATTCTTCTAATTACGACGCGGTTCTAAACTGTAGATGAAGCCGTGGTGTCCCTGGAGATAAGTTTATAGCTGTAACGTACCTTACTTTAGCTGCTCCTTGGCTTGTATTACAGTACCGCTGTAAAATTAAAAACTTTTAAGCTTCTTATGCCACTGAGCTCTGAAGAAACAGCTTCTGTTTTGCATACAAATCGTACGTTGCCTTGAGTTTACATTACCACTGAATATAAATTAAAATGAGTGCAGCTTTCTCTACCACTTAACCCATTAGAAACTGCTTCCCTTGTGTATTTAATATCACGTTGCCTCAGGTTTTATAGCGTTACGCTGTCCTTTGTTCCTATAAACGAAGTACTATCAATCAGTCAGGCTTGTAAAGCCGTCCATCTCTGTGTCTCCCACCTTGGCAGGGCACTAGCTATGTACGTCTTCCAGGTATACCGCCCTCAGAAGCAAGCTCCTTTGCCTGGAAGTGAAAAATGCTTACTATTGCTTCGTAATGGCTATGAATTGACACCCGAGGTGATGTGTAAATGTATTTTAGATGAACCTCACAAGAGTTGCTCCGAAAGAGTTGCCAAACGAAAAAGCAATTTATGCCTTTGATGTTACCTTTAAATTACTTTTTTGTATATAACGCTCCTAATAACAGACTATAATTTAGTGAGTTTAATTCCTTAGGGATGTAACTAACTTGAATTTAAGTGAGCCGAATCAAGTGGAGGATGCAAGGGCCAATTAATTGCTTCCTATGATCATATGTAAGCACCGTGATTATTTATTATCTTTACTAAGTACATTGACCGTTTTTCATCATACACATGTAAAGTTTCGTACATTTTAGGAAAGAAAGTATTAGGAGGAGAAGCAATACAAATGACTGGTTCACCTACATTCAAAAAACTGCCCGTTGTAGCGAAGCGAAAGCCTGGTTGTGTCGGGAACAGCTTGTGCGCCAATATTTTTACTTTTGCCTCTCTGGATGATGATACAGGCCCTATAAGTGTCTGTCCGGATGGATGTCTCTAGGCTTAGCCACAAACTACCTTTGACCTCCATTTCAGTAGTTTTATGCCAGTTCAAACAGAGTGTATTGGTTTGGCCGTGTTTCGGAATTTGTCTGTCAGGGTGAGGGTGCATGGCTAAGGGGCTGTGTGTGTGTCCGAACGGGCTCTAATTATTACTGGTAAAACCCGTGATAATTCCATCTGGCTATGGCCTTCTACCCGGCCCATGTACAATTCTGTAGAGTTTTTTACATCAAATAAAATTCTAATACGTCCGGCACCCTTAAAGTGTGCCTTTTCATGGTGATGACCTCTGCTGATGACCATTAATGAAAAATCCACCGCACACCTGGTAGGCTCTGGTGCAGTCCTCGTTGCCTGAAGACTCACTTTCCCAGGAGTACGAAAATAATGAACGATAAAGCAAGAAAGTTTAGCTGTAGCTTGGGGACTCCTGCAACTCACTACGCCAACTTGAAATAAATTTTGCAAATGTATGTCCAGAACATGACTATATGCTAGAGAGTTGTTAACTCAGTAGTGCACGTGAATATGTGCTGTATATTTAAATACTCGTCTTATCTTCTGTAATCTTCACTATTTATTTAACATATGATATGTAGTTACTGCGTTGCGGGGAAAGTGTAATGAGTTTTTCAAACAAATACTGTATAGTTACTCCTCTCAATAGGTCATTTCGTCTTATGCATTTTTCCAGCCATGTTTAGAAAACTTAGTACCTAATTCCAGATGTTGCTGCATATGCACTCGTGAATCAGAAGTTTATATATATACAGGGTGCTACGTAATTCGATGCACATACATATTTTCCCAACGTATAGAAAAACGCAAAATAAAACGATTTTCATGAGTGACAAAAACCTCAAAACTCCTTCGTTTTCAAGAATTAGTAACGGCCTGAAATACTGAAGGTTTTCCCATAGGAATAGGCTTACAATGCAGTCAAACAGTAAAATCTAACTTCTTATGGGCTGCTGGCGCAGGCTTTAGCTTACCAAAAGAAAGAACTACCATACTTTAATATTGTAAATAATCCTGCAATGAACATATATATTTATGCTGTAACGAAACACACAACGAATCCCATTCGCACCTGTTGATTGAGTTACAAGTACGAAGTTGAGGACGAACTGAAATCCATCATTGGCCTTAATTCTATGTATTGGAATCGAAAATCACTCTCATACTTAACATTCTCTAGCTTCTGCCTAGAAAAACAGTCTTTAAATTTTTTGGTCACTTCTATCTAACTATCATGGACCATCCTCTTAGCAAATACCGAGTACAAGATAAACGTAAAATACAAGAACAACTTAACAGAATTTGCTGATCACCCTCGAGTAAAATTAAAATCAAGCCCCAACTCCACTATAAGAGACGAGTCACCAGTCACCACCTGAATGCAGTATAAGGAAAACTTGAATAGTTCGCTATCAGGTATGTATGGAAAAAAATCTGGAACGTATCACTGCAAGTACAAATTCACAAAGTATTATCAGCGAGGATTAGACGGACTTGAGCGACACGCATATACCGGACAGAGATAACAGTAAAACAGTGGAAACGATACATCGCAACACCTTGACTACTA
>LQNS02278097.1:32233740-32247607 GCA_001587735.2 Parhyale hawaiensis | reverse complement strand
ATAGTAATAACAGCTTGTGCAATTTTCTTGAAGATCCGTTCATAACTTTTTGAGTTATACTGCTAACAAACGTTATGACAAACATGAGTCAAACATACAAACGAACTAACCGATCTGCACCAAAATTCAATCATATATGTCTTTTAACATTACTAACAAACCCCATAAATTTCCTAAAGATCCATTCATTATTTTTTGAGTTATTGTGCTAACAAGCATAAAATTAAAAACAGTGACAAACGAACGAACGAACGAACGGATCATTACCAAAATTTAGTGATTTACTCTTTGCTATATATCTAACAACTCATGTTAACTTCATAAAAATCCATCCATAAATTTTTGAGTTATGGAATTGAGGAAAATGAGGCAGACAAACAAACAGATGGACATGTCTTCACCAAAAGTTAGTCATCTGTTTCTCTTATCATACCTAACAATCCCTGTAAATTTCGTCCAAATCGGTTCATAACTTTTTGAGTTTTCTTGATAACAGACAGACAGACAAAAAGATAGGCAGACAAACAAACACGACCTCCTTGGCGGAGGTAATTATTAGGAAATAGTGCCAACAAAGAACTTTGGCAGCTGGTAGGTAATATTCGGTGCTCACAAGTTTTCACTTCGATAATATATATTTGTTTGAAGGATACAAAGGTCAACTTGAACATATATAAGCGGACAAAGATATAGTCACCTAGTTACTCATAAGGTGTAAGACCTCCGCCGCAGACTTTCACGCCCTGTTCCCCGAAATCCCTTTGCATCAAGAATGGAATTCTAGTAAAACGTCAATGACGGCCCCATTCTCCTGCTATTGCTGAGAGGACTCTTCTTAAAGTACTCCATGCAATTAACATATGGAGTCATGTAGCTCGTAAGCGACCAATGTTAACAGCAGCCCACAAAACCGCTCGTCTGAAATGGGCCAGAGCACACGCACATAGGACTGTCGAGGACTGGAGAAGTGTCATATGGTTGGATTAATGACGATTCTGTCTCAGCATATTCGAAACGTCACTGATATAAAAGCTGTGAAGTTCAAGCATTTGTTGGATTCTCATTTAAGAAGAATACCAGATAGACCAGCAGTCAGAGGCTACGTGCGCTGTGGAAATAATTCGCTGCTGGCTCTCTTTTTGGTTGCTAGCTGCGGTACCACAGTAGACACCCCTGCAGAGTGATTCCAAAACATGGGGTGACGTGGTGAACGTCTAATGGACTTCTTCCAAAGATCCACAGGGTATGTAAGCGATGCCCGTCGTCGTGTTCACCGGAGACCACATGAAGCCTTCTACGAAGCCTGTGTGCAGGAGGCGATACAAGCAGGGGGGTATGCCTGTCATGTTTTGGGGCTGTTTTAATTAACAGTAGCTTCTCTTAATTCGACCGGTCACGTCCCAAAAAGAAAGTACGAATTAAGAGAGAGTCCGAATTAAGAGCGAGTAGTAGTAAAATAATAAAGTGGCTACCCCAAGAAAAAAAGAAAGAAAATGCAGCTGACATACAGAAAACTCCTTTTCATGGGTAACTATAACACCGGTTAGATTGAATTTTACGCTTAGCTTTAGCTATTTAGCTACATTATAACTAATTTATTACAGTAGCAAAGTTTAGAAAGTGAAAGTATATATGCATTAACGTATTTCAATACAATACATTTTCTAAACACCAGTACTAAAGCTAGACAAGAGATTCACCAGCAAGCAGAACAAGAATTACAGTAGAGTTGAAAAAGTCTCTATCAATTATCTTAGTCGTCTTGTTTGCAATATCTCTTTGCTGCATCCACTGCAGCTTCGAAGCCCCTGACTATGTAAGGAACTTTCTCGAATGAAAAAAAATTATAAGCAATGCAATTCAATTTTGCAGCGGTTTGAAAGAACTCGGCGTAACGAAACCGCATGATTGCAATAGCTGTACTGCCACTCCGTTTTCTTGATCAATAAATGCACCGAATAAGGTTTTTACAGAATGTTTCATACGCGTGCATTCATTTTTCAGGGTGTATGAGGTGAACATAATGTTCTTCACGCATAGAAAAAGGTACCTACATATTTCTTTTTTTGTTAGTCTACCAGAAATTGACAACTGAAGTATTGTACTGGGTTTTCTGTTACAAAAGCGACAGTAACTGACGAGAATATTAGATAATATTAAAAAAACTTATTTAAACGCTATTCTTTATGTTTGGATCACATTTTTTCGTCAAAGTTGTTATTTTTTGTCACGTAAAATTATCTATAAGATCCGAAAATAATTCCATAATAGAGATATCTGGGAAGAATTAAGTTTTTTAGAACTTCTGAATTAGGAGCGGCTGTCCGAATTAGGAGCGCTAAGATCCATAGTTGCAGTGCGAATTAGGAGCGGCGCAATTAGGAGGTGTGAATTAGGAGCTACTACTGTACTCACAAGTGGGCCCTTTGGTGGAAATACCCATTAAACTGAATAAAAAATTCTACAATGATTTAGTAAACGACCAAGTTGTGCCATTTGCACAATATCTGCATGAGGATATAACTGCTACTTAGCCGATCTTCCAGGAGGATACCTGCCGTACACATCGGGCTAGATCGGTCATGCATTGGCATGAAACCCACTCTGGCTATGTAGAAGGCATCTAGAATGGCCGGCTAAGTTTCTAGACATGAACCCCATCGAGAATGTCTAGGACTATCTTGAACGACTAGCTTGGCGCCGGGAAGATCTCCCACGTACTTTGGCTGATTTAAGGAATCGATTGATACAAGACTGGTTGAAAATGGATCAAGTGTACATTAGAAATCTTGTAGACTCAATGCCTTCCAGAGTTGCTGCTATTATACGTGCTCGTGGAGGTCCTACAGCCTGTTAGTAACAGGTGGCATCATTTTTTTTTGTCCGGTGAGCTTATCTAGCATTCATGTAATACTAATTTGTACCCACAGTACAGTATTTCTTCCAATTTCGAATGATGTTGCTACCGTTAGGTCTTTTACTGCAACCGTTTTAGCATCAGGGCTTTGGATCTCTGTAGTAGTGCTTTCAGTACTGCTCTTCGTTCTCAATTGGTTCTTTATTTTTTGTAAGGCTGGTGCACGCACCTCATGTTAGCATCATCGGGCAGCCCATTACCACTGCATATAACAATTCCTTTTGAAGCGCCATAACAAAATTAATTACAGTGTTGTTACACGCCTACCTGACAATTACCGGCCTCCGAGGATCAATTACGCGCTATATTTCACTTACATTAAACGGAACTGAGCTCCGTGGGCAGCAATTATGGTAGACGTATAACAAATGCCCTGTCAATGTGAAAGATATTTAGACAAATCACCCTGGGAGCCTGATTGAATGTTAGCGTGACATCCAAGCGGGCAAAAGATAACCCATAAGACTTAGGTTACAATAGACCTGCTTACACAAGAGACGTTTAAGGCTTTAAGCAGCAGTGTTAGGTGGTGTGTAAGAAGTTACTCACGTGTTTATGTACAATGGAGCTTGAATAAATTATTTATGTGAGTTCGCATAAGAGAACCTGGGCAGTGTTAGGCGAAGTTACATCGTAAACGTATTTCCTATTTTGCTGTGAGTTAGGTATAAAATATCTGCTTGTTTTCCCGAAAGAAATTAAAGCTACAGTGCTATTAGGAAGTTAGTTTTTTTTATGCAAGCAACTTGTGTTTGTGAGGGTGCCCAAAATACCTAAAGCTTACCTACCTTGATGATTTTTCGGACGAGGTCCAGGTAACGTTACCCGCACCGTCCATCTTGTGTACAGGTGATGCTGCAATCCGTGACCAGCGGGGTGCTACTATTGGCTAGTAGCGAGTTATCCTCACAGTTCACGTAGCCGCTTACAGCTGGTTTGTCTGACACTGTCAGGAGGTATGCGTCCAGTGAGTTTTTAACTTCACAACTTAAACACCGGTGGCGTTTTGAATGTGATGCGACATTTTGTCGAACAACGTCGCACCCCGGATAGTAAAGCTATTACAATATGTATTTTGTGGTTATTGCATCGACTCCATTTCTGATCAGAATACGCACTTTGCAAGTCCGACCAATGCGGTCTTAGTATCTGGCAAGGATCCGCCTATTACAATAATAGTTATTACTTCTAGAATTTTCCAAGCATATATCCTACTATAGTAAAGCGCGCGCATATCTGTTGAATTGAGTACATTCGAAGGTGGACAAGTGTATCATCATAATTTAACTCTTGCATTCTTAGAAGTTTAGCAGTGAATGATCTCTGAATAATGTAAAAAATTCAACGCATTTGTTGTGTCCGTGAGACTCCCATGCGGGGGTTTAGCATAGAGAAGAAACTTAGGCAAGGGCATTAGTTCTGTTGGAAATTATGAGCATTGTCAATGTTGACGTCTTTTCCTTTTATTTATATCCTTGATACCGTCACGGGAGGTAACAACGTTAAGCGGTAAGCAAGAGTTTAGATAATTTGCATTGTCTTTCTCTTCCAATTATTTCTTGCAAGCTATAACATCTCTAAGTGTTTTCGACAGGTACTTCCGGCTACTTGAATAATTCAGCCATTTCATCGAGTTTTTGTACACGCGAAGAAAGATTTAACGTTTGCTCCTTTTTATTGCCTCCCTGTTAGTGTTCCAGCTCCTAGAATTCCTACTAGCTGGAACCTCGAGCTAAATATCTACTGGAGCGTGCGCACGCGCTAATTCCCACTCATGCGAATGACTGTAATTGCCTTATCTTTATCTGGTGACGTTAGCGGGTGAGGGCAGGATCAACCTTATGCTGATTCTCTTTTACTATTATTATTAAAACTTCACGCACGGACCACCACGGACAGGTAGCACAACCCAGATGAAGCACATTGCAACACCGGGAAGCCCGAAACGCTGCTAAAGGAAACCCGAAAAAACGCCATTAACAGCTGTCTTAAACGCCAGCAGGCCAACACGACCGAAAGCCGATGCTGGCAAAGAATACCAAACACCAACAGACCAGGGCACGAAAAACCGACCGAACTGATTAGTTCGACATCTAATCTCGTCCAACGTGAAAGTGTGCGCACCGACTGCAGCACGTGTTTCTCTCCTAAACACCTTAAGTGCAGGGACAGACGAATACAACCAATGCCTCTCATTGTTGTACACCTTATAAAACATACAAAGTTCGGCAACCCTTCTCCTGTGGGACAAGTTCACCAAATCATTACCCGCGCACAGCCTATTGCCTGAACTAACAAGTCGGTCCAACAGACGCAAGTGACTGTCAGCAGCTGAAGCTAAGACCTGTGAGCAATACTGTAACCCGGGTAGCTAAAAAGCATCTGCGGACAACCTCACTGTCACCAAACAAAGAATTCACCTTACACAAAAGCCCAATCTTACCGGAAGCACGTGACCCCAGTCGCCTAATATGCGGCTCAAAGGTTGGCTTTTCATCAAAGGTAAGCTTTTCATCACCAAGGAGCCAGACTCCTGAGGCAAGGTGTCATCAACCTCCCTATGTGGATGTTGCGGTATAAGGGTCCGAGATCGACTGATAATCATCGAATTTGTCTTAGTGGCATTCAACTTCATACTCCAGGCCGAACACTAGGCACTAATGCGGGACAAATCCCTATTTAGAGACTGGGCGACAGCATTACGCATGCGTGGTGTAGGTATCATAGCTATCAAAGTGGAATCATCGGCATATTTGATCATCGTGTTTTCCAGCGAAGAGAACATATCACTAGTATACAGAACGAACAACAGCGGGCCAAGTACGCTACCCTGATGGACACCAGACTCCACCGCGATGGGGCGCTTAAAACGTCGTCAACAGGCACTCTCCGCGTTCGCTCAGAAACAAGATTGCGAATGATTGACAGAACCCTACCACCCACACCATAAGACTCAAGCTTGTACAATAAACCCTTGTCGTTTACCCTGTCAAACGCAGCGCTAAAGTCCAACTGAACAAGGCGTGCTTCAAACCCACAATCAAGCGCAGACTGTAAATGGAGTGACACCGACAACAATGCGTCACAACAACCAACCAGTTCTGTACGCAAACTGACCTGCAGGAAGCAAACCCATAACCTTAGCAAAACGGCCAAGCTTATAATCTACCAATTTCTCGAACACCTTCGACAAAATGGTCGTCAGCGTAATGGGTCCATAGTCGGCTACATGGGCGACACTGGACCTTTGGGAATAGGAGTAATATTCCCAGTATGCCCACAACCGGGAAAATTTCCTAGCCGTATCAGGCGCCGGAAGATCACTGCTAGCTCAGGGGCAAGAACGCTCGCAAGCTGCTTATAAAACAGAAAAAAAACATGCCCACCGGGTCCACACCTCCATACGGATCAAGGCCCTCAAGCAGCACCTTGATTGTAGCAGATCTGAACGCCAAATCACTAATTGTGATTGCACAACCACCTTCCAGGCTTGACGAAGTTTCCATTTCTTTCTTGCTTCTTCTCCTTCTCGTCATCGTTAAATATCTACATTATTTACATAACGGTAGTAGCCCACAGGGGGCCGGCGCATTAGTCCTGGCTCATATCTGGGCATGGGCCTGTTGGTCCGTCAACTACCAGCTATCCAATTTATTCAAAGCTTCATCAGACAGTCAAGACAACGTGCGGTCACGCGAACGAAGCCATGCCCGATAAGCCACTTGCTTAGTTTCGAAAGCTAACCGCCACTGGTTAGCCTGTTTAAATACAGAACTTAGTTATCTGAAAATCCTAGCAGAATTATTAATCGCCCCAGCAGCTAAAATCGTTACTCAGCTCCTGGGACGGCTGAAAATATGTTCGGCAAATATATAGTCCTATCTATTAACCTACTCGTAGAAAATGAGTACGGTATGCATGCATCGCATATGTGATAATAACCTGCATCCCTTAGCTAGCACGTACACAGCACAGTGATAGCAGGTCTCTTGGTCACACTGTACATAAAATATCCTAATGTGATTAGAGAACAAAAGAGAGAACGTATGAGTGATGGAAGGGATCGGAGCTATTCCTGTGTCGACAGGTAAGTGTCTTCATTGACTAAGACAGACCAGTGCAAAATAAAGGCTAATGTGTAGGTGCCAGAAATGGTCGAACTTCGCGTACGCCACGGCTACATAACAATAGTCATTCCCATGACAGTTATTTCGCTTGTGGAATTGGCGCTCTATGAGACACGCATTCACTGACTTACGGCCCGAAGCGTGTCGTGTACGGTCGAAAGGAAGTCAGGTTATGATAATGAGGGGCATGAATAAATACGCTGAGTGCTAGCTAGCAATGGCTGAGTGATAAGTTCACTTTGTCAGAGATACTGACAGTGACTGGTTGTGGGACATTGCACGGTGTAGCAGGACTCAGCTTCCGCGTCAAATCTATTTTCAAATTGTTTTCACCTCTTAGGAGGGTTCTTGGTTGTTTCGCCGAAAACCCATTTACCGGAAGCACACTCGCCGGAAACCGGCTTAACAAAAGCAGTTTCGCCACACTACAGTTTCGTAGTATTAACACCTCTCCCTTCGGCGGAGGGAGTAATGAAAACATACCTAACCTAAGGTAACCTAACCTAACTTCATTATAACTAAAAAAAGATGCAACACGAGCTGATGAACCTGAACACTGGCTAAGTGTTGTCGCTACGGGAAAGCATTTCATCACCTGTTTATTAACTATTTAAAAACGGGACTACAATACAAATGACAAGATAGTTGTTTACAAATCAGCGGTTAAAACAAAAAGAGTAGAAAACAAAGAAAACTACATAGCAGCGTGACTGTTAGTACAAAGACAGTGGAAATGTACATAAAATGATGATTGTCGATGAAATTATCGGGTGGCGAAACTGTTTGTGGCAAACCTGTTGTCGGCTAACATCTTTTAGTGAGAAGAAAATATTTTGGACGAAACTACCTGTTACAACGTAGGAGTATTACAAACTACATATAGTGACAACAGCTGTGTATTTTTTTTTGTTCATCCTAATGTTGATCTGGTAACTTTCTATCAAGTTTGGAGCATTTGCATTACCGTAATTGTTGCTGGTGCAAAGATATCTAGGATGTTTCGAATTCCAGAGCGTACGGCACTGTATATTGATTTTATATAGTTATGGCGAATTTTATTTTTGACTCTAATTTTTGGGTGGGTTTTCTCAGGACAAAAGCCTTGTTAGTTTCGTATATAGGCATTAGCTACCATTTTATTTTCTTGTCATTAAAATAGAAAAGCTGGCGGTTGCACTTCAATGCCTCTGTAACAGAATCGTTAGCAAAATTGTGCCTACGGGCATTAACAATGAAGAAATAAGAGAGCAATTTCCTCAAAGACAATTTTTACGGCAGTAATTCACTAGCTACGACCTGCTGTACATATCTTGCTCTCATTAGTAATGATTATGACTAGTGGAATCCGTATAATCGCGCACATATCCGATGTTTATTCCAAGATAATGCAAATCGAAGCTACTTTATTATAATTTACCTTATTTTCCTCGAACGCATCTCATCTGACCTAGTTAATGAAGAAATGCTCGTCTGCCGTCATTCATTTGTGGCTGAAGTTTCTTCCATTCAAAATTACGGTTTTTTAAAATACAATATTTTCCAGTTTAATACAAAATGCATAAAGTGCAAACGAACAAATGGATGGGTGAACACATCCACAAACAGAAAATAATATTTAAACAATATAATTAACCCTGACATAGGTTTATCTATGCTATTTATTTGTAATATATACTAGAGTACCTGCGCTGTCAAAATGACAGCGACAAAATTATGAAGGCCCCTCTAAGTTTAATATTCATTTCTTACTAATATGATTCTGGAGGATACGCTACAATGGCCAAGTTAGATT
This sequence comes from Parhyale hawaiensis, assembly GCA_001587735.2. Classification (NCBI taxonomy): domain Eukaryota; kingdom Metazoa; phylum Arthropoda; class Malacostraca; order Amphipoda; family Hyalidae; genus Parhyale; species Parhyale hawaiensis. Next base: position 32,238,771 of record LQNS02278097.1, on the reverse strand, counting down.
GTTGTAAGAGATTAGTGCTCGCACTTTTAATTCATCTAAGTACCACGATCTTGCCCCACCTGAAATGATATGCAAAATATGACTTTTTTATTAGCAAGCAGCAAAGTATTGTTGAATCTATTAAAATTCTCCGTCGGGTGTCCTACGCACAGTTTGATATATCATTAGCTCATCGAAATTCTTGTACTGAACAGAAAACTGCCATGTCCATCACAGGAAGAAAGCAAGCTGAAAAAAAATGTGTAGACTGCCCCGTGAAAAATCATCGCTTCGTCTGTAATTCGTTGACCGTCGGGACCTGAGAGTGAATATAGTTTCGATGTATGGAGAAATAGACAAGGTAATAAAACTCAGACTCCACGGCAGCATAAAAAGAAGCTGTAAATATCTTTGTTCCAACTTCAAGAAATGTTTCAAGCAACAAGTGATTTCTGTTAAATGGATCTGGGTCCCACTTTTGCCATCTTCTGCAACCTGGTCTAATTTTTGAATAGCGATCTCCATGAAAATGCATCATAATTATAAAATCTTCAATTTCACCTATATTTCGCCTATTTTGTTAAGAGCGTGGCACAAAACGTTGAACTATATATAAGCATAAAAAAACACACGGTGGGGTTTATTATACAATTTTGATTTGTAATATTTTTGTTTGTGTATACATTTATACAGTTGTATTTTTCTTGTCACGCTATGATGAAAAGTGACTGGTAACAGTTAGGACAGGTTGGAGCTTGTGGCGATTCTACTAGGCTTTGCTATCAACCGACAGGCAAAAACAAGACAAGATATGCATATTGCTTAGAGATTGCTGAAGGAAGCCTCAAAATTACTAGTTTTGAAATCTTTGCCAGGAAATAGTCTGAAGTCTAACTTAAAAATCTTATGGACCCTGATATTTACCTTCTTCACAGATCATGACTTTATCTGCTATGCTTCGTCAATGAGTTAATCGAGTAGATGATCAGCAAGCGAGATTAAGATATTCTTCAAACTACACTAGAACCAGTAAGAGGGGAAAGGTAGAAAAAACAATTATATTTAGTGTCACACCTGAATGCTGTGTCCAGCATATTAAGGGCACAGCACCCTGACGTATTCGTTCTTAAATCTAACGGGGGGGGGGGAACGCACAGTTGGCCTGTAAATTTACACCCGTGGATAGTCAAAGTCAGAGCCCGCCCGTTATTAAAGACATTATATAAGTAACATAATTTTGCAAAGGAAGATAACGTCTCAAGATCATTTATTCTAGACATCTAAAAATGAAAAAAATGGAATTATTAATATGAACAATACGGTGGGTGGTACCAATCAAACTTATGCATGTATTATAAATTAATTCATGCGTGAGCAATATCTGTGCAGATATTTTTTAGAGAGACAATTGTTACAGTTTGACTGAATCTTCCGCCAAGAGCGAGTGCATGTTTGTCGCGTTCGTTGAGGCAATGTTTGACACAATTATTTGGAATTCTCTAATGCGACAGTATCATTTGGTGAACTAATTGAATTCAGTCGCACCATGTTTCCGAGCCGGAAAATCATTCCAATGATCATGTCCAGAGATAGGATGTTTTTATCAATGGTAGTGCGTGCGGAGCACACATTCAGATGATTTTGCGTAACGTAAAGTTCATTCACTGGTCTCGTTATTGCGGGCAAATTGCACAACCTCGATGCTTCCAAGAGCACCATGTACTCAATAGAACACGAATTTGGCTCCATTTTATTTTAATTTTGAGCCAAGTTGTGGCCATTTAAGATTTTTAAGCAATGGGCTAGCATTATCGCGTTTATTAAATCTTCCACTGATAAGAACTTTCGCAGTGTTTTAGGCTTTTTGCTCATATGAAATAGGATTGCTGCAGGATTTTCCCCAGATTAAACTACAACAATTAAAATGGGAAGGAATAAGTGATTGGAGAAGTGGAAGGCTTGAATTATGATCTAAGAGTTGTTTAATTCTACGGAGTAATAGTAGCGCACCAGTCCCAGTTCTCTATAATTTTTTGAATGTGGAAGTCAGACTAATAGAAGGTAACAACGATTTTGCTTCAAAAATCATTCTTCTTCAGTTGAATTTTTTCCTTTGACTACAGAGCTCTTTGTTTGAGCGAACAAACCTGAAGTAAAGTATTATCACTGAGTATCAGTGATCTGTACTCGTAAATGAAGCTCACGTTTGAGTGATAATTGGCTGTCTGATAACTTGAAATTATTTCACACTATATCACACAAGAAATAGAAAAATTTATCGCTCAGAAAATTGAAACCAAGCGCAGTTCCCTTTTTGATCGTTAGAGTTTTCGGTCACAGAGCAGAACCATCAGCAAGCGAATTATTCGTTTCTTTGTTTGCGGTCATTTCTCGTGATGCTGTAGTTGTCTTTGACGCCTTTAGTAGAGGAATGAGCTTAGACGGCTCAAGCGTAGTCGGCTCACGATTACCTTCTGAAACTTATCTAACTTAACGAAGCGAAAGCCCACAAGTAAAGTTCCTGATAAGTTGTAACTAAATCCTCGATCAAATTATGTCAATCAAACACATAGAAATGCTAGTGTCGGTCAAGGGAACTTTGTGCAACGCAAGCTAAAAAAAATGCCGATATGACGTAACTAGTAACAACTTTCATACAAAGATACGTAATAAAGCGACATATTAAGTCATTGTGCTACAAATCATAATGTATCACACATAACATTGACACGTGTGAAACCCAACATCGTGAACACGACGGAATAGAAAATGACTTGCAATATTCAGACAACGCAAAGAGGAATTGATAAGAGCAGTATAATCATCAGTATTAATAAGCAAACATTGATGTACCGTCCCCGAGCTCTTCAATCACCACCGCTTGTTCACGCTCTAGCTCCGCTGACCCGATTTTAAGGGATATTATTTAATCATTTGCTGTTCATGACAGGGAGATGTAATACTTAACTGTTGATAAAGTGAAAATAAAAACGCCAAGTAGAATCATTGCAATAGAGCGAAGTGAGAGAGATGATAATGCTGTTGTTGAAGATTCAAGTATATTTGTAAATAGATATATTTGTATACATGTCTGTCCATACAATAAGTAGTCGAAGGATTTGAGCAAGCTTCATAATTTTTTGTAGGGAGTTTGGTGGGTAGACCTAGATGTGACCCATGCCAAAAACTAATCCTAGCTGGCCATAAAAAATGACGGCGTTGAATTTTCCTCCACCGGGGTGAATTTGTCTCCACCGCGGCAGATCGTCTCACCTTACGAGGCCTCCCATTTTTCCTATGTTATTATTAAGAGATGTGCACTGGGCTGGCAGCGTTGGTCTAGCCTTGTTGGACACAGCATCCATGTGAGAAACAAGGATTAGCTGGCCATCAAACATAACCTCGTTGAATTTGCCTCTCCTCGGGTGATGGTCTTACGCCACCGTGGCGTTCTAGTTTTATATATACAGTATATACACATATATACTGTATATACTTGAATCTTGAACGAAAACATTACCACCTCTCTCGCTTCATTCGAGGGTGATAATCAGCTTAACATACACATGCCATGAAATGATGGTTAAATTTTTAGAACACCGTAGAGTAGATTTAACCTGATGAAAAAGTTTTGTAATTTTGAGCTTCGAATACTGTAGCGTATCTACTGTAAGCATTTGGAAATGATAGTGAAATAATAGCTGCAAAAACCGTAGTTTTCGAGCAAACAAAATTCAATTAATTGTTGGTTTTAAATACCGTAGAGTTTCTTTTCAAAGTCTTACCAGAGAATTAAATGGTGAATCAGGACACCGTTGAGAGTCTGCAATAGAGTGAAAACATTCTTGCTCTATTGTTATTTACAAATTCACTAAAGCCTTTGCGTTAGGCTAATATATTGTCTTGACCTACATTGGGAGAGACATCCCCACAGCTAAGGACTCCTCCTCTAGGAGTTGCACACTCTTAATGGCCAAAGCTTCCGAGGCTCCCTTAATTCGTCTTCTTCTCTCTTTCACTCCAACTACGCTGTCTGACATCTTCAACTCCGCATATTAGCGGCTATTGTTCGTGCTTCCGTGCATTCACGATCGTCTCTTTTGCAGCGATTCTTCTCCCTCCTCTTTTTTCTTCTCTTTTCCCTGGTCCTTTATATCCTACTAACATAATGGCAATAGCTCATAGAGGGCCGAAGTGTGAGTTTCGGTGTCATTTTGAGAATGGGTCTGTTGGTTCGTCTAGTGCCGCCTATCTAATCTAATCTAAATACGAGGGTTATTTCTAAACTAAGTACCATTTTAAAATGAAAACAATCAATTGGGTATAATGTACTTACCAGTTTCATTACATATGAAAGCCTGTACTTTAGTCTATATTTTTACGTAATTTCCACCTCCGCCAATATTAAGGCACTAATTGCATCGTGCGACCAGTTTTTTAATCTCCTCTCCACAAGATTCTACGGCCTGATGTTCCTCATCCCGAATATTAGTGTTGCCTTTAGCCCATCTTTGAAGAATTCCGTAGCTAACAATGTTTTGTCCGTAAACTGCAATGACCTGACGAGGTATTCCAACCACTTTCACACTTGTAGCTTTAAGAAAATGACTCAACAATCGTACTTCAGTCGGCGGAATTCTCAAGCGGCGGAGCCATTTTAAATACTCGGTAAAAACGTTAACATTGTCGAATGTAGCCACAATCAAGTCTGTGGCTTGAAAACAGATGTAGGTAAACAGCGTGTGCAGCCACCCAGAATTTTTTTTAACGGTACTTACTTTAAAAACCCTCGAAATTGCTTGAATGTTATATTTCAACAACATTGAGTTTTTCTCAGTTATTGAAAACGATCTGGATTTCAGCTTTGAAGGCAGTAGATTTTTTTTAGGGCAAACCAGTGATTTGGAGCTAAATGTAACTACACCTTTACACCTTTACACCTTTATTGTTCTCAATTCAAACATCAAACAGTACAGTGTATCATTCAAGAACATTAAAAACTAGTTTAAAACTGAAAACAAACCCACTAAAATTGCATACGCAATTATGGGG
>LQNS02278097.1:32206535-32232364 GCA_001587735.2 Parhyale hawaiensis | reverse complement strand
GAGGACGGTAAAAACAAGAAAGTGTGAATGTTACATTGTTACATCCTATTATAAGAGTAAGTACCTCGGTGATATCACTACTATAGGTGAGATTTTGAACTCTCTCAACTGTCCAAGCATCACGCACATAAATAGCTAGAGCACTCTGAGAGTACATACCTCCGCCAAGGGAGACAACGGTAGCAAAAAATTCAAATTGGTTCTGAAACCATAATTTTCTTTGTATAAACTCCAAAGTCTAATCATTTGTGCCTCTTTATATTAATAACATCTTGTTCAATTTTCTTGAAGATCCGTTCATAACTTTTTGAGTTATACTGTTAACAAACGTTATGACAAACATAAGACAAACATACAAACCAACTAACCGTTCTGCACCAAAATTTGATCATTTATGTTTTTTAACATTACTAACAACCCCTATAAATTTCATAAAGATCTATTCATTATTTTTTGAGTTATTGTGCTAACAAGCATGAAATTAAAAACAGTGACAAACGAACGAACGAACGATAGAACAAACAGATTATTACCAAAATTTGGTCATTTACTCTTTGTTATATACCAAAAAACTCATGTTAATTTTATTAAAATCCATTCATAACTTTTTGAGTTATGGCATCGAGAAAAATGAGGCAGACAAACCAAGAGACAAGCAAACAAAGAGATGGACATATCTTTACCAAAAGTTAATCATCTGTTCCTCCTAACGTACCTAACAATCCCTGTATATTTCATCCAATTCGGTTCATAACTTTTTGAGTTATCTTGGTGACAGACCGAGAGACAGACAGATAGACAAAGAGACTGACAGACAGACAAACACGACGAAAACATAACCTCCTTGGCGGACTTAATAATTGTTATTGCTCACTAATTTAACCTACAGGTTTTACAGGTGTCAATAACAAATATTTGTGTAAAAAATATTTGTGGCGTGTCATCACTAGAGTATTCCCAGCATGCCACCTACATTAGATGAGGTATTCCAAGATGAGGAATTGCTAAGGCAAGCTGTAGAAGAGCCCACCACGTTCAAGTAAGTGATTTGCGTTTCTTGATACCTGGCATGTGTTGTTGTTGGAAGGCCGACAGTACTGATAGATTTTTTTTTTTCTCTCAAACTAAGATCGAATATCAAGTGGTACATATTCCAATAGTTTGGGAAACTTTGTAAAATTAGGGAAACGTTCAGCATGATATATAATATATTATGATATTATACTATATGCTTATGCCTAATATGTGTGTGATATATGCGAAATGTAAAAGCATAAGAAAAGATATTTCAATTAACTTTTACAGGCGAATATCTTTTTCCACTGAATCCTGAACATTTGCCAGCTAGTAGCACAATTTTACCTTTTTTTACCAAATGTGAACTAAGTCGTAAGAAATAACATCTGCCTCAAGCTGCTCCCAAAGCTGCAACTAAGATGTGCGATGAAAGCTGAAGGTGGTACAGAAGACTCTAGGCCCCTTACGCAGAATCTCTCTAACCATATACAAAACAAATAATTTTACTGGTTTTTCTTATTTTTTGTAATACTTCCTCTCTCCATCTTAAAGGAGATGTAATATCTCAAAGCTTCTAGGTTCTCATTTGATCAAAGCCGCAGCCATGTGAAATGAATGTTTTTCTTTATTTAGGGGAATTTTTCCTTCTTCCCTCCTGTATATTTTATCTCTTATTTTCATTGCTTTGTTTACCGTATTACTATGATCAATGATTTTACCTTTTTTTTAGTTTTTGTGTTTTTCTCTTTTCTGTCCGGCTTTCTTTTTTTTCCTGTTTTCGTTTTTTCTCTGTTTTAATTTACCTTTTCGTGATAGATTCCCGGAAGCCCCGGAGCTGCTGGTGGCGGGGGACGCGTACCCCCCTCACGTGTTCGTCACGGAGCACCCGGATGGAACCTTCACCCAACATGGCGGCCTCATTGAGCTGTTCAACATGATGGCCACTGCTATTAATTTCACGTAAAGTCCTTAACAATTTTTGTCAATAACGGAATCTTCACCTTCCATTATTTTTTTTAACAGTGAAGCGTTGTTGAATTGTCATTTTTCCTCTCCCAGCTCTCAAGGTCTTTGTAAGAAACACTGAGCTGGGGTTGAAGCTCATAGCTTTACAATGGCTACTGTACTGTGCCACATTCATCATTCCAGTCCACTCTGTTGGCATGGAATTTATTGCCCTAATTTATTTTCGGCCGTATTGATATGCAGGCCTTTAAGTCTGCCATTAATTTATTTAAAGTGTTTCTTCTTAGTACCTCTTTGTGAGGCTTGGAGCTGCTTAATGCTCTACTTTTGAAACACACCCAAGGCCGCCTAAAGAGTAGTTTTAATAATAATATTAAAAATGTAAATCTGTGCGTATAGAAATATCGTTGATTAACCAAGGGTTTGCTAGCGTTATTAAGCTTGGTTTTGAGTACATTCACCTGTTGTTATCATTGGTAAACAATAGTAGTATATATTGAGAATTGCGTTATCCCTAAACCAGCATGGATTCACTGCACCGACTAAATTAGAGTGTTCGTATATGACGAAAACCGCAGTTTGTGTGCCGTACGATCGCGATAAAGCAATATTTCTTGTCGATGCGAAGGTATGCGTTCTAGCTTAGGGACAACACTCTCCTCGGTGTTGAGGTAACTATCAAGATCCCATTGTGGAACACAATTTGCACAGGTACAAACTAACACGACCACCAGATGGTGCGTGGGGTCAGCTGCAACCAGATGGGAACTGGACTGGCATGATCGGCATGGTTGCACGAGAGGTGAGGTCATGGTATTCTCACCTTTACTGTGTCGCTAGTCTGTCCTAGTTCCACATTGTTACATTGTTCGTATTCTGTTATTTCTAGTGCGTTTCCGTTTCTGAAGCTACCTACTGATATCAAGAAGAATATCACACACTGAAAATTTCAAAAAGCCTACATGCAAACAGTTTCTACATCTTTGTGGAAATTCAACTGGCGATTTCATGTAGCCCACCCATCATTATATTTATATATATGGTATTTCATGTAAATGTATTGCAATATTCATGCATTGATAGGTACAGCATAGTGAGAGAATATGGCATAATGTTTCCACTAATGCGTAAAACTTCTTGTAGGAGCTGTGTTACTGTAGAGAGAAGTGAAATAACCATAGCTCAGTTCGGTGCTCTACTGCTATAATACATACAAATTTTTGGAAGACATGATTAGCCTGTCGGCTTTCTATGAAATTTCCCAAAATAAACGAAAAGACAACATTCCGTAACAAATTCCCAACAATGCGCATTTATGCACTTGAATGTACATTCTTCCATCCATCTATCATTTAACCAACTTTGTAACTTTTTTCTCAATGCAGGAAGTCGACATGGCCCTTGGACCTTTCGCTACAACCTACAATAGGGTTCAAGCCGTCTCCTTCACCCCACCGGTGGTGATCGACCCCCTGTGCTTTACAGCAGCTCGGCTGTTCCCGGTGTTCAACCCTTGGGGGTTCTTTTCAGCTTACAGTGGGGCTACATGGCTGGGTGTTGCCATTACACTGCTAGGGCTCGCCGTCGTGATGGTGCTAACCTTACAGACCTACGCAAATAATTCGAAAAATTTCTTATTTTCCACAGTCGACGTCTCGTACGAGTTACTGAAGAGCCTTCTGTCACAGGGTGAGGAGGACAATAGTATTTCATAGTTATTTTTGTCTGACTCCACACTAAGCTTCTCTGTTTTAAGTAAAAATGAAATTGCACAAGTGAATGGTAACCATAATTAGACTATCTTGAGATTTTTAGAATAATATGCAGGCTCAATGTCCATTTTAGATGGAATTTCCCTTCGATAGCATCCACTTCCTAAAGCCAAGGGTTGCGTTACGGAAATGGCTTGGCAACTACGAGATTTTTCTCTCAAGAGAACAATAGTTTTCTGTAATAGTGAAGGTGACACTGCAATAATTACCTCCGCCAAGGAGGTTATACTTTCGTCGGATTTGTCTATCTGTCTGTCTGTTATTCAGTTTATCTGTCACCAAGATAACTCAAAAAGTTATAGACGGATTTTTATGAAACTTACATGGGTTGTCAGGTATGTTAAGAGAAACAGATGATTAACTTTTGGTGAAGATCTGTATATCCGTTTGTTTGTAGCCTAATTTTAGTTAGTGCCATAACTTAAAAAGTAATGGACGGATTTCCATGAGATTTACATGAGTTGTTGGGTTTATTACCGAGAGTAAGTGATCATATTTTTGTGATGATCTTTTGCTCTTTCGTTTGTTTGTCGCTGTGTTTGATTTTATGCTTTTTAGTGCAAGAACTCAAAAAAATTATCAATAAATCTTCATGAAATTTTCAGGTATTGTTTGCAATGTTAAAAGACATAACTGATTAAATTTTGGTGATAATCGGTAGGTCCGTTTGTGTGTTCGCCTAATGTTTGTTAAAATGTTTGTTAGCGCAATAACTGCAAAATTATGGATGGATCTTTATGAAATTTTCAGGAATTCTTAGTCATGTTAAAAGACATAATTGATTACATTTTGTGATCATCGGTACGCCCGTTTGTTTGCTTGACTAATGTTTGTTAAAATTTTAGTAAACGCAATAACTAAAAAGTAATAGCTCCCTTTACCAACTTTACTGAGGTCGATAGGTGCGGCGACCAATACTTAGAACTCGCACATTGCTTGCCGTCTCCCAACAGGGTAGAGTAAATTTGAAGTGTTTGTTTTCAAGTCAATTGAGAACTGCGGTGCAGTATGGCAACAGCTTCTACATCCAAGATNCACAATAGCTCGAAAATTATGGATGGATCTTTATGAAATTTTCAGGTATTGTTAGTCATGTTAAAATACATAACTGATTAAATTTTGGTGATGATCGGCTAGTCTGTTTGTATGTTTGACTTGTGTTTGTTAAAATGTTTGCTGGCAGCATAACTCAAAAAGTTATAAACGGATCTCCAAGAAAATTACAGACACTGTTAATATTATCAAAAGGCACAGGTGATCAGATTTTGGTGTTGATAGAAAGACAATCAGTTTCAGAGTCGATTTGAATCTTCCGTTACAGCTGCCTTGCTTGGCGGAGGTATTCACTCTCAGAGTGCTCTAGTTTTATGCCAGCATTATAAAATGGTCACCCATATTTATGAAAGGTTGCATAAGAGTATTTTAGTATTTGTTGAATTAGAGATATAAAGAGTCTTTAGAAAGTTTCCTTTGTTTCTATTCGTAAGTAATAAAATTTTCTTTGTTCTTTTTGGTGGCAATTAACTGTATAATATTATGCACTATTCAAACGTGATGGAACACTTTGCAATATGATACTTTATTCGCAATCCTTCGCAGCCTCACTGAAAAATGTACATATGCTTAATTGTCACATTAAAGTCAAAACACGTGTATTTTTTCAGTATTACTTGTAGATTTTTTCTTACACTATCTTTACTTTACGAGTCATCGCCAAGTGTCAACGAATGCAAAAAATAGAGCTCAAATCTTACTGACGAGTCTACTGTCACGTAGAGTGAAATGATTTGAATATCTGTCGGAGTGTTGCCGGACCCCGGACCTAAATAAATAAAGATAACAATCTCACTTTACGTTCCAATTTCATTATCTAATAAAAAAGTATCTTAATTTAGTCAATGTAATTTTTTTTTTTTTCGTTCATAGGACAGAATACGTTAGTCACAGACTTCGATATGATGCGGTTTTTCAGTAATGGGAAATTTTTTATAAGTAATGTTCCAACAAATAATGCATTATGCAAGTCAAAAAATTAGGTTATAGCCATAGAATCATTTTTAATAACACATTATTATACTTTCATTAGAAATTTCACTAAACATTATAAGTGTCCCTTATGAGTTTTTTTTCTTTTGTATACAGTTTCAAAAATTTCTTGATCTACAGTGGAGTTTTGCCTTATAAGAGGTAAGTCTGTTAGGTTTGCTTCTGCCTAGTTGCTCCTCTTGTTTCCCATATTTTTCAATAACAAGTACGATCCACTATAACTCAAAATGCAATCGCAATGTCTAGGGGATATTTTTAAATTAAAAATTTCATTCGATACTTTGTCTGCGAACGTAAAATTGGGTGCACGTCGCCCATCGTACATATTTTTTCATGCTTTCCAGAAATTACAATTAGCTCCTGCCCGTCCACTATTCGCATAATGTTCGGAGCCTGGCTTATATTCGGCCTGGTGATGATGAAAAGTTTCAACGGTGCTCTTGTGTCGCTGCTGGCAGTGCGCAACACGCCTGTTGCTTTCAGGACCATCGCTGACATCGCCCGACATCCTGACGTCAAAGTCGTCATCGAGGGAAACTCCGCAATCGCACAAATATTCAGGGTTAGTATTTCTGAAGGCAAATTAACTTTACAGACTCTTGTTCCCCTTACTTCGTACAAAGCCTTCGAACGCGTTTTTTGCATCCTTGTAAACACAGCAGTTTGTCTTCTAAAAGTTTTATTAAATTGTTAGATATCTTTGAGTTGGCGTTTATTAAGTGTCACTACTATGGTCTTCACTGGCCGTGTTACATTGTTTTTCACTAATAATTCACAAACGAGCTGTCGGATCACTATGGTATTTCAACACAAAACCTATTAACACCCCTACCTAATTTATGGCCCACATAGCATATTGCTATATGTGTTTACAGTGGAGTTTACTAGTGTATATTAAGCCTATATTAAGCTGCAGCCAGGAAGTCCCTTCAACACATTCGAACTACGCCCAATTGTTCAAAGAAGACGGGAAAGCCCGTTGTGTCACCATGAGAAGCAGTGGTTAGCCGATTGTCCAGACACTTTGACAGCTGTGTTTTTCCGACGTTACGTCGATGACACTTTTCTTTTATTTCGAAACCCATCTCATATTAAAGAATTTCTTTCCCATCTGCACAAATAGCATCCTATTATTAAGTTAACGTTTTAAGTTTTTTAGATTGCTTAGCTAAGCGTGCTGACAATAAGTTTACTACTTCTGTGTACAGGAAGTCAACAATCTCCGGATTAGGATTAAGTTTTTTTTCAGTTTCTGTTCTCTCCGGTTCAAATTGAATTCAGTTAAAACCCTAATTGCGCGGGCTTATAAAATTAGCTTAGATTACATAGCCCTTCATGCAGAGTTTTGTTTTCTACTGGATTTTAACTGTAATAATGGTTATCCCACAGGGCTCGTAAGTTCATGCATACGGAAGTTTCTTGACAGTCAATTTCATTTGCCCAAACATGTACCTTCTCAGAATTCCGCCACAGTAACTAATAGGTATCTTGTTTTGCCATATTTTGGAATACAGTCCGAGAAACTTGCTTCCGAATTGAGGATGTTACTACAAAAGTACTTTAGTAATTTCAAATTCCGTATTATACTAAAAAACTCCTCCACCTTATCAACCATGTTCCGGTACAAAGATGCGATTCCGGTGGGCATGCTGTCCTGTGTAGTATACGAATTTAGTTGCACACAGTGTGATGCCAAGTACGTCGGTTCTACTGTACGTACCTTGAGAAACAGGATCACAGAACACACGGGTCGCAAATACAGTACCGGAGCCTTACTTTGTCAGCCTCCTCATTCTGCTGTACGCAACCATTGTGAGAAGTGTGACGTCTAAGTTAGGAGTAATAATTTTTGTATTCTATCTCAGGGGCGTTGTTTCCTAGATGTGAGAATTTTAGAGTCTTTGCATACATTTAGATCAAACCTAAGCCTCAACGACCAAACCAGTTCTTTCCCGCTTGCAATTGTCAACACTTAGTTTCTTTGCTTTTATTTTTTATAATTTTCTGTCTTCTTTACCTTTAGATTGTACTTACAAACTTGTTAACAGCAGACGCTTCTATATTTTCCAGACATTTTATTGCTTAAGATGACCTGAATCTGAGAGGTCGATACGTTCAATATGAGATTTTATTCATTAGTACTCGTTTTTTTACACCTTATTAGTTGCCAAGTAAGATTGACGCATAATTTGCTATTCGGGCTTAATGTTTAAGGGTTTTTGATTAATAGAAAAAATTGCTTATGGTAAAATGTAACTGATGATGGAAATCGGGCATAATATGTGAAAAAAAAAAACTTGCACGCAATGCAAAATCACTTAATAACAAACAGCATAAGTTTGGCGGCATGAACTGTATTTTGGAAAGGGAAGCTACAACCTATATTACTTTTATCTTGTGAATTTTGTTTGGAAAGGGAAACTACATGCAAAAGAAAGCGTGTCGTTAGTCAATATCCTACACATAATTTATATCAGGTTATCGGAAATAGAACTGCAGCTGCAACTAGCAAGACAAAGTTATAGAAGTCTTATAAATAATAATTTCATTTATATATCAAATGTATTCCAGACCTCGAAAACAGGACCAATGGGCGAAGTTAATGAGCTTTATGAAGAAGATCGCATAATTGAAACTTCCACTGGAGAATTCTACGATATCCTCGTCAACAAAGTCACTGGTGATGACAAGTACGTGCTGGTTACGGAGAAACTGCTGCACGGTACTATGTTCAGTGAACGGTTTGGGCAGGTTGGTGAGTATCTAAAGTAAAACGCATTAATTTGGTATTTCTGGTACCTCACCGTTTAATCCTATGTGTCCAGTGGCACAATTGTTAGGATGCTGCCCCACTCTTTGCCACAATATCGGACGTTCTATTCTCAAGCCCGAGAGGAAACTCTTGTTGCTCGAAAATGCAGCGTCAGCCTTTCTTTAATTTATTGTCTGTGTCTGTTGACTTTGCGGTTGGGTGGAGTTGCCAAATAAGCCTTTCATCTACAACGATTACTCAGTCGATCTGCAGTCGACTGCAGCCGGATGCTGCTCTGGGCCATAGAGAGAATTAATTTGAAGCACCAACCAGTGCGTGTGGGTTTTTTAGTTTGGGTGTACTTTTAGTTTCCTCGTGCGAGGCCACCTATTTATGTGACTGGGCCGCATCAATAGAGTAATGTTGGTTACCCAGTGCTTGTAGGCCAATTTGTTGACCTAGTGTGCTCTTCATAAATGTCATTCGATTTGACTTACCCCGCAGAAAAACATAAACTTCTTCTTATATCTCAACCATAAAATACTTGCAAGTGATAAATTATTGCTTCAGCGCTTTAACAGCAATTTCCGAGCTTCAGTGAAAGGTTAATATTTCCAATTAGCGCAAATTAGGACAAATTCTCTAGCACTTTCAATAGAAACTATTTTTAACCTTAGATTTTTTCATTTTGTACTTCGTGGCGTAACGGTTGCAACGCGCACTCTTTACGATTAAAAATAAGAATCATTAGTTGCTAGTTGAGTACAATATAGAAAGAAAGTATTGATTACGGAAAATAGTTTTTCTTCTCAGAAAAATATACTGGAATCGCAGTATGGCCAGAAAGCTTCAAAAGCTTGAGTGACAGAAATAGAAATGCACTTTGTTAACACCATCGAGACTTACAATGTGACACTGTATCATTATTTAACTATATACACGGATCTTTCAGTGTGTAAATTTATGAGCTACTACTTAGTAAACTCATAGATTCTTAATTGTTACAGGGCAATGCCAGTACTACATCATACCAGAGTTCGTGACCGTCTTCAAGATGGGCATGGCGGTACGCAAGGGAAGTCATCTCCTCCATCCTCTCTCCGCGAGGTAGGCAGAGAAACGTTCCAACTATAAGGTTTAATTTTAGAAGATCTTCAACAAATACTCAGTAACTCTAAATTTCAACAGACTCCCAAACATTATTTCTATTCTATACGTGTCTTAATAAATTATCTGATAAATGCATTGCGGGTGTGGCTACAACTGTATAGCTGTTAGAAGGAACTGGATCGGGTTGGTGTTGTGAACTTTCTCTACACCAAAGGCAGCTATAATGCTCACCTTGTGGAGACAACTGGTACTGTCGAGGGCAAAATCTAGTTCACCTCTATGCAAATGAAACCACCTAGAACGCTTGGAGGCTTCCAGTTTTCGTTAACTACTAAATTTCGAAGCATGTGAAAGACTCGCCTGCGTTCAAATGTACTCAATTCAAGGAAGATGCGAGCACTTCGCAATTATATATGTTTGGAAATATAAAAAAAAGAATCACTATGAATGCAAATCTACGGAATACTGCGTCACTCGCAACGTACTAGTTGCACTATTTGAAGTGAGAGTCTCGATCAGATAAGGCGGCGATGCAGTTTCAACAAAATAATCTAATAGGTCCCCATTCTCTGCGAAGTCAATCACTAAAATACCCATTTACAATCGATTTACCCTCAGTGTTGAAGCTGGGCAGCTGGAAAAAATTGATTGGGTTTCTACTTACGAAGAGTGCCAGTGAGACAAGCCCTCTGTGAGCGCTTACGTGCATTGTGGAGATAACTCCCAGCTAGCCCTCTCCCTGGTAACGGAATGCAGCATCGCCCCTCTGCGCAAGATGGTGGTGTGCATAACGTCACTTGGACCTCATTTGTTAGATATTTCAAATTTTGAATAATATGTACCAATAAAAAATTTATACGGAAATGCACATATGATATAATGTGATACAACGAAATATTCGTTAGGATAATTTGTGGGCATCTTTCAAACTTAGATTTTATTGACCAAAGCTTTCCCTTTGCTCAACGCAAAACGTTTTCAAGGGCGAAAATACATCAATGCCAGCGGATCTATACACCTAGAAGTTGCATCCTATATACAAAAAATATATAAAAATTAGTGGCCCGAGCCGTCATTATAAAAGACGGCAAAAAATTACTACCGTAGCTACTTAAAGAAAAACCCCGTGGTTTCCTGTGCTTTTTCTCAGAGGACTTCTCAAATGAAGATTCAGCATTCTGCCTTAAGAATTTGATATATATTTTATGGCGTAGTCAAGTGTCATTCCCAGTAGCACCTTTGAAGTTCGAACATGTCCAAACACGGGCATAAAGGCGAGCTCAGGTCCTTCGGCTGGAGCTTCCGTGTTCCGACCCACCGTATCCAAGATACCATCCTCAGCTCTTGAATTTCTTCCTATCTTATTCCCATAGAGTGTGACAGGAAAGATGTAAATATAATTATGAATAAGTTAATAAATAAATAAAAACACGACTTGATACTAGTATATACTATTGATTCCTTATCATCCACTATATAATAAAACACAGTTGTTGGTCGCTTGCTCGCTACCTCGCTCCTTTGCTTATTCTAACGTTGGTCCGTCTCTCCATCACGCTGTTAAAAGTTCAATCGGAGAATATTCATGTACTAAAAAACAAGTTGATATACCGTAGAATTTCAGCGCTTGGAGTAAGCGTGTCAAATGTAGATTCTGAAATAACATGGTCTTAAAGTGGAAATACTGCATTTTCTGAATCTCGCTTCACTTTCAAAACTAGCTTGGTACTTTCTGATATGGCGATAATGATTCTTCTTCTGAGCGTGGTAGATGAAAAGCGGTATCTTCGATAGAGTTTTTGATCCTGTCAGGCATAGCCAAGATATGTCGCATATTTTTGACTGAATTTCTTCTTAGCAGTTCGAGAAGCTCCGTCTTTGTTGGAGTTTTGGTTTCTTTTGTGCATAATCACTTTCGCTTAAACTTTCTTTAGCTGGATCTCTTCGATGCAGTTGAAACTGCTCACTGAGCAGATGCGTTTTTTGATTGAATTAATATTGAATTAATTTAGATTTCACCCAAATTTCGACGCTTGAGGTTCACCTCTCACTTGGTTTCCAGGTTACCGGAAGCCCTGATTATTTTTGGTGAATTCTTTTGACTGAACTAAATTTTCCTAGTGCTGCTCAACGTTTGGCCAATTCAAAACTGATTTTCAGGCCTCATTTTGCAGGAGAAAAATTTTGCTCATACAAAACTCATGGCTGTACAGCTTGCATTTTATCAGTGGACTAGTGGGCCCGCGCTGTAAGAATTTGTGTTCATCCTGCTGCATTAACCATGCCTTCTTTCATACAATTGCCAACTTTAAAGTTCATGCAGGTGAAGTTTCACGGCTTCATAATTACGCAACACCGACTCTCTTATTTTCTTTCTATGACGTGAAAAAAAAAAAAAGTTATTTTTGCAGGCAGTTCAGCAACACTGAAATGAATTGATTCGATTTTGCACCATAGATACCATAGAGTGTTATATTTGTCGGATAGTTATTTTGGTAACTAGTGGGCCCGTGCGTGAAAAATTCACGCAATAACCTATATGTTTGCCTAATGCCTCTAGGCCAGTGAGGAATTTCCTCTTCTCTTATTTGTTTCTTAATTTTCTTCTTTTCTTCATTGATCCTTTGTCGTGCTGTCATCTTTACGTCATCTATATAGACAGGCAGTAACATATTGAGTAAAACACTCCATCAAACTTAAACAAAATGGCAGCTTATATACAATGTGTTCGCTCCGTCGCAAAGATACCGTTGATACGTCTTTCCACTTCAAATATCTGTTTCATTTGAGGGGCTCAAATTTTGACCTATGAAGAGAAAACTTCTTCGTCAGAGGAAAACAGTAGGCTAGAAGATATAATTATCTACTGCTCGTGAAAACTTATGTTTCGTCGGTTTCTTTGGCAATTGCAGCCATGGCTGAAGAACGAACAGGTTAACTCACGCGCAGGTAGGTGTTAAGTCCCTCCCACTCCTGTGACGTCAGGTGGAGAGATAGATAGCAAATAGTGTTAATTAGTTCATACCTGTTACTTGCTTAATGAATACGGTGAGCCTAGACTCCCATAAACAAAAAAAAAAAGAAGGGTAATCATTTCTACTCGATCAAAGCTATTAACGTTACAAATGTAGGTACGCCATGAAAAATTACCGCAGAAGAACAATTTGTAGTTTAAAGAGCTATTCTCATCTAAGTATTGCACATGGTCAAACTTAGAAGTGTTTTTTATTAGTTGCAGCTTCATAAATTACTCGTTTGAGGGCAGTATTTCATGTGATTACACAATTTCCCCGTCGACACAGCATTTTCTTTCGACTTCTCAGAGAAAATCGTAATTATTAGGGTACCTTAGCTAGACATGCGCGTTCAAAGTTTAACAAGAAAGATTTTGTTTCAAGTTTAATGGCTTCTCTAAGAGAAATTAGCGTTTTCTATTTTACATGGAAAAATCTTGAGGGAAAACTGAATTACTGCTAATTACTACGTAGTAGTTTATAATTTTACACGGGCAAAAAATGTTTGAAGCTCAGTAGATGTTACCGATGAGAGCGAAAACTTAGTATAGTCTTTTACAGCCAAAACCCACTTTTTTCGTTATCCCGGAGTTTTAGGAAAATGAAGAAGGTTCACTAAGTTACTTTTTCCGTGTTCAAAATAGCCAAACATCAATTATCAGCCTATATGGTCGCGGAAATATTGGTATAAATGAATAAAGAACACTATTGATACTTGTGCAACACCGACGATCTTCTCTCCACCTGACGTCACAGGAGTAGATGCGCAGAACGTCTCAAAATGGTCAAGCGATGAGTTAACTTGTTAACGTAGTTCAGCCCTGATTTCATCAAAGTGGGAAAAAAAATCTCATGAAACGAAATCATCTGTGGGAAGAAACTACGAATCAAGATGCATGAGAGGGCTATTGGAAGCTTCAGATATTTTCAGTGCTACGATTTCAACTTCAGCAATGCAAGAAGTGCATTCAGACATAAGGTCGCCCTATACTTTGCCGTAGATTCGATGTATGGAGAAGCTAATACTCGTACAAATCCGACTAAGCCTGCGATGTCTTTATTGTTGGAATTTCAACTGTCCCTGCTTAAGATACGTTTGCCATATTCTGCCTATCATGAAGCTTGAGAGGACAACCAGAGCCTGCACCTGGGCTAGATTCCGCCTATCTATTATCGTCGTTAATAGCGTGACACCGAACATATAAATATATGTATATATATATATATGTATTTATAAACACCCGACGGTCATTTTTACTATTAGATTAGATCGAAAGATGTTACGTTGACAATAATTGCATCAAAGTTGGAAGAATAGCTGTTAATGCAAGGAAATCATCAGTGGGAAAAAACTACGAATCAAGATGCATGAGAGTGCTATTGGAAGCTTCAGATATTTTCAGTGCTGCTATTTTAATTTTGGGAATGCAAAAAGTGCATTCATACGTAAGATCGCCCTATATCTCACCATAGATTCGATATATGGAGAAGATAATACTCGTACAAATCAGATTCAGCTTTCGATATCTTCATAGTTTGAACTGTCCCTAATTAGGCTATCAGCTTCGTGAATTTTACTTTAGCAATTGCCACCACGATTCAGAGCGTATCAAAAATACCCACATTGGGTGAGTAGGTTATATAGCTACTACATTGTCAATAGCATTTTGTGTTCTAAAGACGTGCAGGCTTAAAATAAATATCTTGTAAAGCAATGCTTTTTTGGCCAGTAGTTGATATCGCTCCCAATAAATACGGAGAACCCGAAATGGAAAAACTTATTTGCTGGCAAGAAATCCTCGTGGTGTTTACCGGCCTGCTGATCGCTGAAGAATATCTTACTCTTTACTTCGTTGATTATGCAGTCAGTGAGAACATCAACAGTTCAAGTTTGGATGAAGGACTCCTCAGAAGAGAGTACAAATTATTATGTAAGATATTGCTTTGAGAAGCTGAATGTATGTGCATTGAGTAGACTTCAACGAAGGCAAAGAAGGAACGACATTCAGATATACGTTTGCCATCATCTTCAACCTGGCGTATTTTTTGCCAATCAGTTTTCAATGGAACTCGAGAGGACGACCAGAGCCTCCAACCTGGGCTAATTTCCACCTATCTCTTTGGTTAAAGCGTAACAAAAACTGGATAAATAAATAAATAAATAAATAAATAAATAAACAGATAAATACACATCGGTCTTTATTATATCGTAGAAAATCAGGTCCGCAGGGAAAATGTTTGGCCAATTCTAAACTGATAATCTGTCCCTATTTTGCAGGGGAATATACTGCTCTCTCAAAACTTCTTGCTGTAAAATTTACGTTTCAATAATAGAAAATCAGGCTCGCAGAGATGAGATCTATTTAATGGCAAAACCGGAAAAACAAACAGCCTAATTACAAAATTATTGCCATTTTTGACGGCTGGGCCTTCTAACAAAAATAAAATCAAACACAGCAACAAGCATACTAACAAACAAACAAACAGATCATCACAAAAATTTGTTCATTTACTTTTCGTTTTACACCTAACAACTCATGTAAATCTCCTCAAAATCAGTCAATAACTTTTTGAGTTATGGCATTAAGAAAAATGAGGCAGACCAACAAACAAACGCATGGACATAACTTCACCAAAAGGTAATCATCTGTTCCTCTCAACATATATACCTAACAATCTCTGTAGATTACGTCAAAATCCGTCCATAACTTTTTGAGTTATCTTTGATGACAGACAGACAAACTCGACGAAAACATAACCTCCTTGGCGGAAGTATTGAAAAATTACGACGAGTAATTGAGTCCAGCTATTCTACCGTATTATCAACCGGTACGACGAGCTATCAGATGTCTATCTCTCCTCTGTTCTTAGACAATTTATATGATCACATGCTGCTTTCCACAGAGTAAAACTTGTCATTTTTATTTTTGTAAGGTATGTTGAATCTTGACGACTATACTATTACTTGTAAGATCATATGATAAGGAATTTTTATATTTTTCTGTATACAGGATACGACTTCCTGGTGCAAATATCCGCTCGCATTAATCTCTTTTCGCTCTTGAAAATGCTTTGCGTTGAGCATAACAAAATCCTGGGTCAATAACATCAAAGTCTTGAAGATGTCCGCAAATTCTCCTAACAACTATAGCCCAAGACGTCCAATCTGCCAGCAAATGAGATATTCATATTACAATTATCGGGTGAGAAAGGAAGTGGCGTCAAAATCAACATAAACAATACCGTATATGTTAAGGTTTTTTCAAAACTTCCACTGGATTTTTATTATTTAATTGGCCGAGCTTTCGACTATCTCAACGATAGTCGTTTTCAAGGCAAAAAACTTCAAGACCCGTAAGTTATGATAGCTATATACAATGTATCTAGAATACGGAACAGCATTTTGTTTTCAAAAAGTGCATAGTTGGAGAGATCAAGGGGAACTGTTCAGACCAAAGATTTCAAGATTGGTTTATAAATTTCTGGAATTTGTTAATAGTGATTGTAACAATTTGCATTTAAAGTCGAAAAACTAGACTTTAGAAATTTTCTTTTCTTGTTGTAACATTCTTGTTGCAATATATCAAAATTCTGCCAATTTATAGTGTGGCAAGTTTCGCGGACATGTTGAAATACTTGGGAATAGACTTACTGTTTTTCTATATTCGCTTGATGTTCGTTTATTCTAGTTTGGACGCTACGACCTGTCCCTCCAACATACACTTTTTCGCAATTGTTACAGTTAAGTTTATAGACGACGTTTGCTTTTGCCGATAGATGTTTTTGATCTTTAAGATGACATAGCTGCAGCTTAGTTTTTCGACTTTAAATGCAAATTGTTACAATCACTATTAACAAATTCCAGAAATTTACAAACCAATCCTGAAATCTTTGGTCTGAACAGTTCCCCTTGATCTCTCCAACTATGCGCTTTTTGAAAACAAAATGCTGTTCCGTATTCTAGATACATTGTATATAGCTATCATAACTCACGGGTCTTGAAGTTTTTTGCCTTGAAAACGACTATCGTTGAGATAGTCAAAAGCTCGGCCAATTAAATAATAAAAATCCAGTGGAAGTTTTGAAAAAACCTTAACAAGTATGGAACCTGGATGTCCTCTATTCCAACGAATAAAAAAATACCGTAAATGCTTAAGCCATATTGTCAGGTACTTCAAGTAGTTCTTGCGTTATTACATTAGGCGTTTCACCATAAATGCCTTATGAATTATCTTGGTAACTTTCTACTAAATACCCAAGGCTGCTGAGGTACCACACCGGAGGTTTCTACGAAATGTTCATGAGGCAGCAAATCGTCAACGCCTCGACCTGCTACAACCCACAAGGCAGTGTGTCCATATCGGAGGCTTACGACATTCCTAGTCTTGGGGTAGGTGCCACCTTTGCTACGTTATTCACTGGTAGCAACCAGCGGTCTTGACTATTATTTTACTAGTAACAAATGTCAAACGAGGCAGAAGCCCCTTCTTGGCTTCGTTGTATAGTCTGCCCTATATGTCACCCCGAGGGTGTTGGCGCATTCAAATTAGAAATTCATTGGCTAACCTATGCACCAAATGCTGTTTCTTTCATTCTCTGGAAGACACGTTTTCCTGGAAGTACTTGATTTTTTTCTGCACCCACTCTAATTATTTTGTCTTTATATGCCAATGACAATAGATATTTTTGTAGTTTTGTTGATTTTTGTCCACGTATAAAATAATTCGCAATGGAAGGGTAGCTTTCATTTCTACCCTTTCTCTAATCACTACCCTTCCTGTATACTGTTAAGTGTTATCTAACCTTCTTTAATTCTTTGATTACCAATAAGTGGAAAATGCGTAACTGCCCAAGCAGATTGTTTCTACCCCAGCACAAGTTTTGGGCCACTCTAGAGGCTGGCTTGTAAGTTTAGTTTCTGGGACGCCCAAAAAACCTAGTACGAATTAACTATCAAGCAAATTGTCCTACTTATTTGAACCTTCAGTATATCTTCATTCCAGGGGGTGTTTTCTCTGCTGATGGCTGGCATCCTCTTGGCGGCTCTAGTGTTCCTCTTGGAGATCGTCACACCTCGCTGGACTGTCCTTAGCCCCGCCAAGTGGAATGGCATCAACGTAAAGTGAACTCATGGAAGTTCACTACATTTAATACTTTAACCGTCCTACTTGCAGCTTTTTGAAGCTAAAGTGCTTTTTGAATTAGTTGGCATCGGTTAAGAGCTTCTGAGCTCCGGTATTCTTTGTGGGAACCCTAAGTGTGTAGCGTTATTTAACTTGTAACACTTGCCTTGTCAGGGCGCTAATACCTTCGAGGGTGATGCGCCGCATCCTAATGAAGTAAGTGCCTTGTCAAAGCCTAATACTTGGTGAGGTTCACTCTGCCCGTTGGTGTTCATAAACAGACTTGTTCATGCACTCGTTAAGGGCATTTTGACCTTCAGCTAAAACAAAGGAGCTTGTTTTTCAGTGTTAATGTTTCTCTATTTAGTAAAGTTTATTAAAATGGTAAATGAAATCTTAGATGGTGTCTGCAATTTACGAGGAGAAAATAAAAGAAATCATTGGGCATATGTAGATATTTTTGCATATGGATACCGTGGCATACCCTAACTGAAATGCTAAATTGATTTGGCGGCTGTTAACTTTTTTTTATCCATTTTTATATTAGTAATGACAAATTCAGTGTTAGTGTATAACAAATAGTTCATGTTTTATTAAAGACTTACTATAGGTCCTCTTGTACAATGCATGGAGTTATCTTTAGAATATAGAGATATGCGCTGTACTTGTAGATTCTTCTATTGTAGAATAATTAGTGTTTTAACTAAGTTATCATTACGTTTATGATTATTAATTTCTGAAAATAGAACGTAAGTTTCCATTTAATTTTTTCAGAATTTTTGAATTACTGCTATTGAGCGTTCAATATATTCCTCGAGAATTTCACCTTTAAGTTACGTCAGTTGGTGCTTAGTATTTATGCACCACCATTGTTTAGGAAAGAAATGAAGGGTAAAGTTCTCCAGTATCTAGTAGATTCCAGGCCACTGTACGGACCGAAGAGCCTTGATGTTTGGGCCAAGCGCCTCCAGCAGGAAAACGACGAAGCTCACAAGCAGGCCTACGCCGAGCAAGAAGAAAATCCCCTGAGACAAAAACTATGTATTAAGATACATCTAAAAAATGTAGATCAGAAGTGTGTAATAGCTAAACACAGACTAGAAGAAGCACAGAAATACATTTACAGAAATAACTACACTTATATGTAGAATCCCATAGAAAAGAAGTAGATAAATAGTCGATCAAACCAAATTTATCGGATATAACTTTTTTTGTAAAAGTTGAATAAAATGCTATTTTTATAGATTCTTCCATAAAAATAGCGAAAATTTACTTTTTTACTAAAATTCCATTTCTCAGCGATTTTTGGCCTGTTGGTTATTCCTAACTTTATCTTCGAAATACAGAGCAATTTCTAGGCACCTACAATACTACACTTGTGGCGTCTAGAATTGGAAAATATAAAATTAGAAATGCAGTGAACCCTCACTTAGCGTGCCTCGAAAAGTACATTACAATTAGAGAGCTTTGGTTCTATTGAATGCATAATGTACATTTTAGGCAGGTGTGTCGATCCCACAACCATCTGTCAACACTGTGTAGTATCATAGTAACCTTGCTTCGGCCTCAGCCGAGTGGTTGTTCGTGTTTTATTAACCCTTGTTTATCTTCTGAGGCGATCACTTGATGCTTATGCTAGGAAAAAGTTATTGACTGTGGTTTATGTTCAACCCATGACTCCCATGCTATAGAATGGTAAGGAATGTTTTACTCAACCCGCGTTTCCCATTACGAGAACGATACGGGATACATTTATGTTAGTATCGAAGTTTAACACTTACACCGCGATGTGCACCATATTTGGCGCAAGCTCATAAAATAAATTATGATTATACATTATACTTTTGCTGACATAGAAATAGGCCTTTAGAGACATTTAATTAAGAGAATATAAAGAAAGATGATGATAGAGACTTGTTCTAATACATGTACCTTTTCCTTTGAATGTTCAAGTATCAGATATCAACTACAATATTGGTGGGCCAGGATGCACAAATACTTTTTGCCTATCACAGGTCTTGAAATCGAAGTCAACGTCTTAAGAGTAATTGGAAAACTGAAAATTACTACCCAGAGGCCAACGAGGTCGTAGGCTTTGGTGGAAGAGACGATTCTCGGCACGCTGTAGCACGACGTGGCGTTGATCAGTTCATTGTTGATGAAAGAATCATAGAAACCCATGCTGTGGTATCTTAGAATTCTGAAATAGAGAGTACATTTTTGCAAAAATATTACATGCTTTGATATCTTAGGGTTATATAATTTTAGTTTTTTTGAATAAATAAAAATATAGTCTTTTGAAGTCGCATGATTTTTATCTTGCTATACCCCATAAACGAAGTTCGTTGATAATATGAAAGTTAACTATGAACAAACAAGCTTACCGTTTATCCTGACACGGTGCATATAATGAAACTGATTATATACAAAGGCGTAGATGGTTTCTAAAAGTAGGAAATCATACCTTGCTTTCATAGGTTCCTCAAGTGGACTGTTCTTTGCCAGAGAGATCGCGATCTTGAAGGCAAGGAAGCATTCCGGGATAAGGTAGAATTTGCAGTAACCTGAGAAGACATAAATGCGTCACTCAATCGTTGCTAGCAAACAAAAGTTATAATGAGAAGCCTGATATTTCAAAATATTCTGAAATTAAATTGCTAGATTTCTTAGTTATGCTGCGAGTATTATCAGTCTAACCAAGAAAGTTCGTATAGTTAATACAGTGAATTGGCTGAACGAAAACCGCTAGACCTTTGTGGGTTACCTGATAGAATTCCATTTATATCTTAAATGCTGTAAATGTCCTTGGTTAGATGTCCTTCATCATACCAAATAACGCTCCGCAGAGTCATTTCTTTGAGCTATAAGATTCCAGCTGACATAGCTCTGTCTATAGTTCTTGAAAAACTAAGCAGCTATACGAATTTCACTAGCCTGGAATTTCTGAAGCACTTGAATTCAAGTGAAGACCTGGAATTTTTTAAAAACTTAGAAGCTACAAACGACGACACTAACACTGAAAGACGTGTCGTATCTAAGCTAGTCAGCCTCTTCGCGCACAACGGATGCACAATAAGTGCAATTTTTGTACTTTAGGAGCTTCCTACATCCGGCGCATATATCTCACTGTTGCTTGAAAAGCAAGCTTAGTCGTGCTTTCACATTAATTAATACTCACCGTACTCTCCAAAGTTTTCGGAGAAGAAAGTAGCCGCCAGAAGTCTCTCCGCCACGAGCAACATGTCCTGGTCTCCTGCTACGTTGCTTTCCATGAGGTCGTAGAACTCCCCGATGGAGGCCTCGACAAAACGGTTCGTATCGTAGAACTTGGCTACTTCTCCTATCGTTCCGCTAGTCGTGGTCTGCATTGATACAACATAGAGAGAGGAATTACTCCTAATACATAGAAAACTCAACGGTACGTTTTTGTTTATCGAACATAATTTTTTTGATAAAGACGGAGATAATTTTTCATTTCCCTTGAAAGAGAAGAAGGTTATTATCCTCGTGTGATGTATAATTGTTATAAAAAGTTGATGGTAATTCCTACTGCTAACATAACGATGACCTTCATTGACATAAAGCTCCTATGTCTAGTTGGGTACTTTATTGCCTGGACAAATATTAGACTCTTAGTTTATTATTTCAAATGTGAAATTGTTTTATGAACAGTAAGTTTAGTATTGAGACAATATTACGCAAAGCAATGCCAATTTCAATAATCGGCTGATTATGACAGGTAAACGCAGTGAATCATAACCCTAAAATGGCTTGTCTTTATGTGCAGTCAACTGTATCCAAATGGTAATAGTTTCTCTATGAATAGCGTAAAAAAGGTATATTATGACCCTGAACATTTACTCTGTAGGTGATGATTGTACATAAAAACTATTAATGCCAGAGACTTGATTCTTTAAACGTATAACTAAAAACTCATATTTTAGGACGATTTAATTTCCTTCGTGGAGTCTATTTTTATGAGAGAATTTATTACCCTGAACATTTCGGTGATAGCAGAATTCTCCTCGATGATAACTTTTATGCTGGGGTGGTCGATAATGTCCTGGAGTACCTTGAAGTCCATAGGGACGTTCTGGACTGCCAGAAGAGCCACGAGCGCGCTGCTGAAGCTCCTCATGAGCACCAAGACAAACACGAGCCACAGGCCGAACATGACCCGTACAGGCAGATACCCTGCGCTCTCTTTCGACACTGCAATTAATAATGGGGGACATTAGTTCTAAGCTCTAAAATATATAGTGTAACAGCGGCTATGGGTCAAACACTAACGGTACAAACAGGTCTACGGCACACTTTTCCGACCCTAAAATGTGTTATTTATTCCAGTGCATTGGTTCTAAACTCTAAACTGTGTATAGTAAAGGTTAAGTCAACTTCACCCGCACCCCCTTACATGGAAACCCGCATGCACTGCTTGGTGCTGCTGTTGTTAGCCAATTGGCCCCAGAGGAGTGTACGGTTGCAGTCAACCACAGATCGTCAGGGACGGATGGTTCTTGCAGCTGCGCATACCTATCCTCTGCTAACTCACCGTGTCAAGCGCCGCAAAGCTTGCCTGCTTGGGTTTGCATTCGAACCTCCAACATCCAGCATCAGCACACTAGGCTGCTGCTTCTACCAGGTAGTGAAGTGTATCGCGAACCAAAGACCAATAATGGCCACTTGAAAAATCCTTTGATACGCATTCGGATCGGCTTCTCTTAGCAACGCGTATGACTTAGTTGGTAAGAATAAGGGCATGTTAGATTGGGTGCCAAAATAGAGTTTTGACACTTGTTCAAAATTTCAGACATGAGCTATGGCTTTGCAAGTTCGAATCTGTACTTCAGGTGTTAGCAGCAATTCGATTACGTTGGCCCGGCTGGAAATTCCATTTTTACGGACCAAATTTGAGTGTTTGGAAGTCTCAAAGGTGATTGATTTCTGGCCAGCCCCTGAAACTCCATTCAATGGGTCGAATCCAGCGTACCTGCCTGAAGTTTCGAACAAGTCAAGCCTCGAAGGTTTAGTTTTGGCTTAGTTAGTTTAGTTTAAGAGGCTTAAATAATGGGAATGCCTTCAGCACTTGTGACTCAATTCGAAACGACAAAGACAAAGCTGCTGTCTAAAGTTTTGTGAACGAGTCAAGGCTTGCTTTTGGAGCACAATCGAACATGCTCTATGAGTATGCTATCCGATGCCGCTCACTATTTGCTCGTAGGCAACCGATAAACGCCTATAAATTTCCGATTAGGGGTAACGGTCTTCAATTAGGCCCGTTTTATGACTCACCTCCCTGCAGCAGCGCTTGACCCAGTTGGAAGAAGATATCGAATACCCGAAGACCGAAGCTCCTGCCGTCCTTTCTTCCCTTCCTGCTGATGACGGCGATGGCGAAGGTAAACGCCAAAAGGGAGAGAAATATCCCCGCCCAGGTACCGTTGCTGAGGGCCATTGTGAAACCCCAGGGGTTCGGTTTGGGTGAGAGCCTCCCGGCGGCCACACACAGAGGGTCCAGTACAATCGGTGGAGTGAAGGTCACAACCTGCGCCCTGTTGTAGGTCATAGCAAACGGACCCAGCGCTAAGTCAACTTCCTGGCAAAAAGAAGAAGAAGAAGGTTAAGCTAAGCTCAAGAGGCATTTGTTGATATATGCTTACTGAGATTACGTAAATAGAATGGTATCCTTCTCGGCTGGAGTTGCATTAGATGCAGTGCTACATGTCCTTCGTCTATTAGGATTGGATGGAGATTAACCTAATTTAATGCCCTTATTATATATATGTAGTCCGACAGCTGCTAAAGCCCGTGCTTGCGGCTCACCTCTCCTTTAGATTCTGCCCATTTTTGCCTCGGTGGTCACCCTATCGCACTTCCCTTTTGCAATACAGTAAACTCTGCTCATGTTGATCAAAAGACAAGTGATATAAGGCGACCGTCGGAGGGAAATTGGGTGGAATCTGGGAGAGAGAGGCGTCGCAAGCACAGGCATCAACATCTGTCGCACTATATGCAGAATAGCATAAGTGAATACAGTGATAACGTTTTCGGCAGACAGACGCAGTAAGTAGAGTACAAAGACAATGTCTTTGATAGGAATTTCAACTTCTCCTAAAGGACGCCTGTGGACATTGCCTGAGAAATGCAATGGTAACTTTTTTTTTGCAGGCAGTCTCTTAGACAAAAGAGTAAGGGCCCGCTCGATTAAGCACTGACACAAAGCCTTCGAGGCTTTATGTGTCCGAAACTTCAAACGAAAGCTTTGGCTTTGCCATTGTGGAGCGGGTTACAAGTGTTAGAAGCATTGCTGGAAGTCGCAAGGGTAATCGATTACAGGTCATTGCATGAATCTTAATTCAACAGTACGTCGTACGAAGCCAGCTCACCTATCGGGTATTGAGAACATGTCAAGCCTCGAAGACGTGATTTTGGGGCTCATTCGAACATGCCTTACGTCACATTCTGGACAGAAATAGTCATTTCGGTATAAGCCCTCAAAGGCATTACATATTAGACATGTATTGAGGCTACAGGCGATAAGGATTTTTGGAGGGCATTTGATATTCTTGTTAAGTCAGTTTCCTGCCAAGCAACATGAAGCAAAGAGGCGTTGCTCAAGCAGCGTCTACACGGTCAATTTTTTCGTCGAAGTTTGTGTTCGCGGAACGATTTTGATTGACAATCACACGCGGCGAGGCCTCGAATCTTCTATTAGACGAAAATCCAACATGTTCGAAAACTTTCAGCACAAACTCGCGGGAGTTTAACAAACACAAAGTTCGAAAATTATACTGCACTGTGTGACTAACATAGTTGTCTGTCATTATAGTATTCAGTAACCATAGTATAATATTTTATTAAAATTAACCCGCGCAGCGAATTTTGTTTACTTTTGATTCCAACTTCTGGACAGCGGAAAGCATTTGGCAACGATATGTTGCCAATTAGTAATTACTGTCGCATATTCGTCAAGTTGCGTCTGTTCCTTCATTTTTCATTATTAATAGCTACAATGGAGCACGAGCTACGTTGTAAAGGAAGAAACACATGTACAAACTGTAATATGCAATAGAAAGTCAAGAAATTAATAAATAAAAAATGAGATATTATTGTTCAGTCGTCTGCATCTCCTCATGTGAGAGGATGCTAGTGAGAGAGTGCATTTTTGGCTATACTTTTCGCCAGTATAAATAAAATTTTACCCGCCAGTCAGCTTCTACAACTAAAATAAATATCTCGACAATAAAGTGAGGGTGGAATGCCGATTAACAGTTATGTTATGCTGAATTTCCGTATCGTGACCTTGAAGTGTTCGTGGCTTCTGTTTGATCCCGTCTGGACAGAGAAGAGAATTGTTTGTGTTTTTGTTTTTCAATTCTTGTCCTTGTGATTGTTGTAGAAATTGATTGTGTAGACAGCACAAAACTTGACAGCTCACTCAATTGTCAAATAGTTTCTACTTTTGATAGGGGAAACGTCAATAGAATGCCTCCTAATTAATATCCATAGGAATCTCAAACAAGAAATAAAATTAAAAACACTATGCTAAGACAAATTACAAACAATGAGAACAAAGTCGACAGCTAACTAAAACTAAAATTCAAGATTCAACGTGTCGGGAATTTCTTCCCAAGAAATTGCCGAAATGTTAAATTTTAGTTTTAGTTAGCTATCGACTTTCTTCTCATTGTTTGTGAGAAGTAAATGTTCGTGACGATACAAGGAATAAACTTAGAGAGAAATACAAATTCACAGGTCAAGGGTGCGTAGGAATTACTGAATTTGAGAATACCCAATTGAATTAATATTGATCAAAACTAATCTTGCCTTGTTAAATATAGACTATGCTAATTAATTAATTAGCTTTTATTAAGAACACAATGGGTTCACAAAATAAGCTTACAAGTACAAACAAGGTAGCCAAAATTCAACCTAGTAATTAGGCCCAGTCACCAATATTGGTGGCCACGTACAATGAGAATAAATAGATACACTCAGCCTACACCTGCAGACACAAAAAGCATTGAGC
>LQNS02278097.1:32165891-32187964 GCA_001587735.2 Parhyale hawaiensis | reverse complement strand
TTCGCCGTCGTGATTTCCAAAGGTGCACTCGAGCTTGTTCCTGTATGCTGAGACCAGCCGGTGAAGAGGGTGACGCGTGATCAGAAAACTGTCAGTAGACGCTACAGTTTCTTTCAGTGTTTCAGAGGTACCGGACCTGGAACATGGGGCAAAAATATATACTATGCTTAGCTTGCAGCAGAGACTCAAGTAAATGCCTTAGTTTCGATTATCGCATCGTCCTGGTATGCCATGCTTCATATATTCGAAGTACAGCTAAGGAATACCCATTAGTTAGACTTACATTTTGTATAATGAGATCCTGAGATTCTACCATACCTTCTACAGTCCCTGAGATTCTACCATACCTTCTACAGTCACCACCTGGATTGAGTTTCAGGTAATAATGATCCATCCATAGAGTACATGAAGATTAGATTAGATTAGATAGGCGGCAGTAGACGAACCAACAGGCCCAATCTCAAAGAGACACCGAAACTTGCGTCCCGGCCTTCTAAGAGCTATTGCAATTAAGTGAGTAGGATATAAACGACTGAGGGGAAAGAGAAGAAAAGAGAGAAAAAACGAGGAGGAAAAAGAGTCTCAGCAAAGAAGACGATCACGAATACATGAAATTATGATCAATAGCCGCTGATATGCGGGGTTAAAGACGTCAGACAGTGTAGTTGGAGCGGAAGATAGAAAAAAAAAACGGATTTAGGAAGCCCCTGAGGCTTTAGCCGTTAAGGGTGTGCGACTCCTGCAGGAGGAATCCTTAGCTGTGGGGGATGTCTCTCCCAATGTAAGTCAAAACGATTTTTAAACTCGTTGACTGATTCCGCACTAACAACGTCGGAAGGGAGTCTATTCCAAATGCTGACTATGAAATACGGAAAGAACTGCTGACTTAAGGTTGTTCTTCGAGCTTTGTGCTTGAGCTTTTGACCGTTGTTTCGCAAGCGATCATTTAGATCTCTTTCAAAGAGTGCCGTTGTAGATACGTCGTTGAAGCCATTCAAATACTTGAATGTTTCTATTAGTTGCCCTCTGAGTCGTCGCTCTGCGTTGGACTCTTTCCATGTTATCGATATCTTTGCACAGATGTGGCGACCAGAATTAAACAGCAAATTCTAAGTGTGGCCGCACTAGTGCCTACTACAGGAAAACGATGATGTCCTTGGACTTATATTTAAAATTTCTGGTGATGAATCAGAGTACTTTGCTTGCCATTTTCACACTCTTGTCAACTTGTTGACTGCGCTGTAGTTTGTTTGTAATAGTGATTCCCAAGTCATGTTGTTGGGTGACAGGAGCCAATTCTGTCCCATTCATTTTCACTGGAGAGAGGGATTAAAAGGTAGTGTAGTCTATAGTCAATCATATCCGCTTGTAACTGATTCAAACTCGATGCTGTAGAGTCAACACGTTCGAAAACGGCGGCGAAAAGAATCGCGAGCAGCCCCGTTACATCAGATGCCATCTCATGAGCTCGTCAATCGATCCATAATCTGCTACCTCTTCCATGTGTTGCTTGTCTTCAATTATCGTCCATGAAATATATAGCACATATGCGTTTTTATGCATCAACCTAAAGCTCCTTAATTTACATATTTTCTAGAAGTAAGTGGCTTGACAACAGGCAAGTTTTCTTGCACCATTGCGTAAATCTTATGAATAGATTCTCAACTGCTTCGTTTTTTTCCTCCATATGCATCCTAGTTTCTTAAGTCTTACTCGAAATTTGCTGCCCTGGTGCTATTTTGTTCGTACGATAAACTGTAAAAGAATTAGGAACTGAATGCCTTCACTCAGTGGAGAGCCATGCGATATACATGCAGTACCGTCCAAAACTAAGGGACAACTTTTTTCTAACCCTGCCAGGTGTTTCTTCTGCACTCTATATTAGCCAGTAAGATGTTCATAATTGTGTTATATTTGAAACATGTATGAAGAATAATAATAAGTTATGAA
This sequence comes from Parhyale hawaiensis, assembly GCA_001587735.2. NCBI lineage: Eukaryota > Metazoa > Arthropoda > Malacostraca > Amphipoda > Hyalidae > Parhyale > Parhyale hawaiensis. The sequence goes on along the minus strand of LQNS02278097.1, from coordinate 32,186,014 downwards.
CGAAAAGCTTTTCTCTTGAAATTTATAATGCCCAAAACTAAGGGACAAACAAGAAAAACTGCATTTAACTTAATATTTTGCTTGAAATCTTGAGCAAAATGGAAGTGAACAATCAATATTTGGTAAATAGTCCATTGCTTTTGATTATAGCTGCACATCGTCTACTACATGACCGAATGAGACTCTGACAATCTTCAATAGTAATTTTCGCCCATTCCTCTTGAAGTTTCATCCAAAGATCTTCCGTATACCTTACCTTTGATACCTTTGATGATACGGACGAGGTCCAGGCGACGTTACGCACGCGGCCCATCTTGTGCAGAGGTGATACTGCAGTCCGTGACCAGAGGGGTGGCTAACAGCGAGTTATCCCCACAGTTCACGTAGCCGCTTACAGCAGCTTTTTCTGGCACTTTCAGTAAGCATGCGTCCAGTAAGTGTTTAAATTTCCGGTACCGGTGACATTTCGAATGTGACGAGGCATTTTGTTGAGGAATCTCGCCCCTCGGACTACGAAACTATTAGAATACTTTGTGGCTATCGCATCACCACCAGTTTTGATCGGAATGCGCACCTCACAAGTGCGACAAATACGGTTTGAGTGTCTGGCCTGGATTCACCCATTGACATTGACAGTAATTCCTTCTAGAATTTTCCAAATATATATGATCGTAAAGCGCCCGAACCTCCTTTAAATTGAGTACATTTGAAGTTGAGCCTGTCTTTCTTGATAGTTTAAGTCTTTCATGCCTCGGATTTTGGCAGTGAACGATCTCTGGATTACCTCGAGGCGCTCTAAGTCTTTCCGTTTGCATGGCATCCAAATAGGTGAACAATATTCAATCCTTGGCAGTATTAGTTGTTTCCATAGGGTGAGCATTGCGTCTGCATCTCGTGAAGAGAAAGTTCAAAGCACCCATCCGCTCCACTTCTTGCCTACGGTAACAACTCGAGCCACATGATCTTCAAGAGCGGCACTATCTTGTATTCTCACCCCAAGATCCCTTAAAACTTGCTTTCTCTCGATTTCGCTCCCATCTCTCGTCGTGTAGGACGTGGATTCAGTAAGGGAGAAGTTTTTTCGGTATCGTAAAAGTTCAAATTGTGATTCGTTGAAGGTCAAGTTGTTAACCGATGTCAAGTGAAAGACGTTGGTTAGGTCGAGTTGCACATTCCGTACGTCCGCCGTTGATTGTACCGCTGCTAATATCCGTGTGTCATCAGCGAACGATGAGGGAACGGCAAACTTACATTGGTGCTCCATATCATTAATCATGATAGGGAAGAGTATTTGACCAAGCACGGTGCCTTGTGGGACTCCACTGAGTACCGGCTGTCGTTTGGATACTATATTATTTATAATTACACTTTGGGTTCGGTTTGTTAGGAAAGCTTCGATCCATCTAGGATGTTTTCCACGGATGCCCATGTTGAAGAGTTTGAGTAGCAGTATTCCATGGTCTACTTTATCGAATGCTTTGGCAAAATCGAAATATATTACGTCCACACTTTTCCCTTGGCATAGTATTTCGAGAATAGAGTCATAATGCTCAAGCAGCTGCGAAGTGGTTGAACGTTTATGGCGAAAGCCATAAAGTTTTTTGCTATAACTTCTACCCCTAGTGTTTTCCAAAGATTCTCGATTGGATTTAGGTCAGGACTTTGTGGTGGCCAATCCATAACTTCGAGATCTTGCTACTCACTGTAACTCATGACTGTCTTTGCCTTGTGGCAGGGGGCATTGTCTTGCTTGAAGATAGGGCTGGGGACATCTGAGTTTACAATAATAGGCCCGACAACTCCTCCCAACAGATTTTTATACACTTGAGCATTGACACGGGTTTGCAAATGAACGACAGGCGATGTCCGTTGACTAGAGAACATACCGAAAACCGTCACTCTCCCGCAGCCAAATTTCACAGTCTTGTTAGTACACTTTACACTTAATTTCTCACCTTCACGTCCTCTAAAAAAGTTGTTAAAGTCATTACCAAACAAGTTGAACATGCTTTCATCATTCAGAAACACTCTAGCTCAATTTTAATTCGACCAGTTAACGTGCTTGTTTGCGAAATCTAAACTCTCTTCTTGTTCTTGGCACTCACAAGCGGTTTTTTCTGTGGGCGTCTTGTAAATAACCCTATTTCTTGGAGGTGCCGAGAAACGGTCTGACGTGAGACGTTCATTCAATGTGTGTCATTCATTTCCCTACTTATCGCAGCTGAGGACTTAATATGATCCTTGAAAGACGTACATTGGATGACCCTGTTCTCCCTAACTGACATTTTACGGGGCCTGCCGGCTTTTTTTAGGGGCACTAACGCAGCCGATTTCATCGTACGACTTTACTATTCTGCCCACAACATATGTGGAACGGTTTACCTTCTCAGAAATTTCTCTAATAGTGAAATTATTCCTGCGCAACTTGATATCATGTAGCAGGATATAATCTATGTACTTGCTGACGTGGTGCCATCATGTAACGAACAGCAATGTTTACAAACGGCAGTGTCAGACTTTGTCTTTGATGTAAATAAAGAAATACGGACTGAATATAAACTCTCTATATAACGGACACCTCTGGGGGAGCCTCAGAAGTTCTTCGTCCGTTATAATTAGATTTCCGGTTTATAAAGAGATCCCTATAGGTATAGGTATCTCTTTATAAACCGGAAATCTAATTATAACAGAAGCAAAATTTCTGAGGCTCCCCCAGCAGTGTCCGTTATATAGAGAGTTTACTTTAACTAAATTTTTCTTGTTTTGTCCCTTAGTTTTGGACGTTAAAAATTTCAAGAGAGAAAATTTCCGTTCATAACTTTTTTATTATCTTTCATACTTGTTTCAGATTTTAACTCATTAATCAACATCTTACTGGCTAATAGTGAGGAGAAGAAGAAGTACCTGGTATGGTTAGAGAAAAGTTATGCCGTTTAGAAAATTTGTCCCTTAGTTTTGGACGGTACTGTAGTTATATACATTCCAAGGCAATATATGCATTTTCACAAACAACAAAAAGCAAAAATAAAAAAATAAACACATAAGACAGCTCACTAGTCGTCGGTAGCATAGATACGGTAAGGACAATGACATGCGAGCTGTGCCAATATACAGTAGTATTACATGCAGTCCCAGACAATCTCAATATTCACAAACTCGCCTCGTTGGAAGTAGTGCTTCGTCCGACGCTAGCTGTGGTACAGAGAATGAACCGGAACCTACGTGAGTCTCTTCTCTTGGAATGGAATTTTTAATCACTCCATTATCCCCTACCTAAGAAAATCTAATGTAGTCCTACCTTTTAACAGCCGTAATTCGGTCCCTTAACACGACATGGGCACATGCGGCCACTTGCGGCTAAGGCCGGAGGTCAGACTGTGGTTCGGCTTTCCTATTCCTACTCCTGTGGGTGTCGCCAGTGGACGCAGATGCCCACCTCCCCCAGTAACCACACGAACCTTCGCGTCAGCTGCCGCAACTGCAGGTGTAGGGTTGCCAGCGGTGGGTGGCTGTTCGGCTGCAGCGTCTTCATCAGGGCCCTGGACCACGAAGAAGAGGCTACCTGAAAAAATAACTAAGTATTGCCACTATTCATGCCAATCTGTGTTATTGTACTACAATGGTTCTTGGTCCTATTGAATTTCTGTGGGGAAAAAAAGACTTTACGCCATTATGTCGGTAGGATATAGAGGACAGGAGAAAATAGGGGGAAGAGTCCCTGCCAAAAAGTTGATCATGAATGCACGCAATCACGTTCAAGAGCCGCTGATATGCGGTGCTTAGAGATGCCAGGCAGTGTAGTTGGAGCGGGAGAGAGAAGACGGATTAAGGTGGCCTAGGAAGCTTTGGCCGTTGAGAGCTTGCAATTCAAAGAGGAGGAGTTCTTAGCTGAGGAGGATGTCTCTCCTAATGTATGTCAAGACGATTTTTAAACGCGTTGACGGATTCCTTACTAACAACGTCGGAAGGGAGTCTGTTCCAAATCCTTACCATGAAATACGGAAAGAACTGCTGACTTAAGATCATTCTACGAGCTATATGCTCGCGTTTTTGTTCGTTGTTTCGTACGCGATCGTTAAAATCTCTTTCCAAAAGTCACGTTGTAGGTATTTCGTTAAAGCCATTAAAATACTTGAATGTTTCTATTAAATGTCCCCTGAGTCGTCTTTGCTCGAAAGAGATCAGGGCTAGTTCTTGTAGGCGACATTCGTATTTCATGTTTCGCAGCTGAGGTATCAATTTCGTTGCTCTGCGTTGGACTCTTTCCATGTTATCGATATCTTTACACAGATGTGGCGACAAGAATTGAACAGAAATTCTAAGTGAGGCCGCACTAACGCCTAGTACAAAGGAATTAGATTCGAAATTCCTGGTGATAAATCGCAGTACTCTTCGTTCCATTTTCACACTCTTGTAAACTTACTGACTGTGTTGTAGTTTGTGAATAATAATAATAATAGTTATTCCCAGGTCACGTAGTTCACTGACAGCAGCCAATTCTGTCCCGTTCATTTTCAATTGGGTTGAATGATTATCTAACTCTACGTGCATTACTGAACATTTGTCGGCATTTGAGCTCATCTGCCACGTAGTGCTCCAATCCATGAGGAGGTCAAGGTCTTATTAGAGCTCAACTCTTCTCGTTGCATGATTAGGTAGTTAGTATCATCGGTATTTTTACTGATTTTACTACGGATGTTAAGATCGAGATCGTTGATGTAAATTGTGATTGTCTGTCTCATTTTTCGTATTGACACAACTCAAAAAGTTATTGGCTGTACGAAATTTTATCAAATTTGAGTGAGTTGTTAGGTATATCAAGAAGAGCAAATGACCAAATTTTTGTGATGATGTTTCTTTGTTTATCGCTGTGTTTGATTTCATGCTTGTTAGCGCAATAATTTAAAAAATCATGAATGGATCTTTATGAAATTTAGAGAAATTGTTAGAAATGTTAGAGATAAAGTAAACTTTGACTATACTCTCAATGGTAAACACACACACACACACACTGTTTCGTGTTGCAGATATAGGCTAACTGGCCGCAGAGGAGTAAGTAGAGAAGCAGCCGACCACTGGTCGCTAAGAACTATGGCGCCGAAATGGAAGGTTCAACGACCCGAGCCCCCCCACCCTCCCATTCCTGGTCAGGCAGGTGCCCCCACCCAGCTGCGTTTAACAAACCATTGCGACTCAGCACTCAGGACGCCGCAAAGATCTCTTGACAGGCATGTCTCTAGAATTTGGGGCCTTAAGCACGGAAATCAGACACGCATGGCATGGTGCTGTTGTGGGTATAAAAGACATAATTGAGTGAATTTTGCTGAAGATCGGTTGGTCCGATTGTGTGCTTGACCAATGTTTGTAAGGATGTTTGGTAGCAGCATAACTCAAAAAGTTATGAATGGATCTTCACGAAAATTACAGAAAATTAAATAGTGTTGAAAGGCACAAATGACTTGATTTTGCATTCTTTAAATTTCAGCTGTCGCTGATTAAGTTGCGTTTGCCATCAACTGCAACCTAATCTATTTTCTACCTATGAGTTTTCACTGAATCTTGACAGGATGACTACAGTCTCCAACCCGGCCCAATTTTCGCCTATCTGTTTTCTCAAAGCGTGTTAGGAAATGGCCAGATAAACATGCAAATGAAGAAACACACAGAAAAATACCCTTCGGTCTTTATTATATTGTAAATTCTTTGCCGTCATTTATGGCAGCCGAGTACACCAAGGAGTTTTAATAAGAAGGAGGTAGCAACGGTTACGGAGGTCTAAAGCTGATTTTACCAGCAAGGCTGTCATCTGACGGAGGCGATGATTGGCTGAAAGGACGGCTGGAAGCCTCTCATTTGTGGGAAAGAAGCAGCCATTGAAGAACAAAAAACTTCCCTAGCCAGTACAGAGAAAATGTGGCTAGCTATGCTCCCTTCTTCTATCGAACCTCCTTGGAGTACCCAAGTGTATTATTAATTCAGTAAAGATTACCCACTTTCGGTACGGGGCACCAGGTCAGGCCGCTCTTCAGAAACACTAGTAAGGAACTCAGAGGCTTGTAGAATTGGTTTTCCAAGGCGGAAGCGAGGATTTTGGGCTCCATGCAGAAGAAACACACCGTCTGTTAGGGAAGCCAAGCAGTTTCTGACTTCGACCACATTGCAGACTAAAGACAGCGAGTCTAAACAGGTGATAGAGATAGACAAATCCGCTTAGCTTTAACTTGGCCGGAATTTTGTTCTCTTCATGCTATTATAGAATTAATTATCATGGTGTTGTTAACATACAGATACGCCCGTATGCATGGAAACATACTTGTATACGATGAATAATTATGCTTTATTGATATAAGATGCAAAGTACTTCACAAAACGTCCCGGAGTGTTCGTATAGCTCGTCAAGTCTGGTTAGTCTGTAACAAAACACCACCAGATGGTCACACATACATGCTTTGTGAGTCAGGTGGTCAGGTGGTCAGGTGGTCAGATGGTCACACATACATGCTTTGTGAGTCAGGGTCTCAAGCGGCTTTCTACCAATGGCCAATTCCCACTGCTGTGTGTTGCGTCTGGTGAGAAACAGACGATGGTGGATCTTTTGACAGCAGGGTGCTTGCATGAAATTTTGCTTTAAAATCGGTTCAACCGCCACATATACTCATGAAATATTGAACCAAGCGTTTGAATGAGACACTTTAAGTCGGGATCACACTAGAATGATTTTCGTCGGAGGCAAATATTAAAATCGAGCGAACTCAACCTATCCGTTTACATAACCGTGGCACCACTTTAGATTGCACGTAATTAAAGAGTTCAGGAGATTTTTAACGTTATGGTAAATACCAATGTCAAAATTTTGATTATCTCTTCTAAGTTTATACGAGCTTAACCTCACAAGGATTTATACTTCAGCATTTAAGCCCGGTGCTCAATCTCTAAATTATAGTCAAGGTCAAGGCAACGTAATCGAAATAGTTGGGTTGACTCTATACTGATAGCACCAACAACACTCCCTAGCTGAGTGGAATCCGGTTTGAAGTTACAGTCAAACTTGCGGATCGTTTAAACGTTTTAAAGATAGATTAACCTTGCTTGACGATAATCCCCGCTGATGAAGTTATATGCCTGTAAATGTCGTTGCTCTCCGGCATACGATTCTGTAAAATCATGAGGCGACCAATCCAAGCCATACGGAGTAACGGGAGGCTGTCATATGGGACCTGCCAAAGGATTTTGTCCTTCAAACCGAGCATGGGACGATTTACGGAACTGATAAGCGCACCCTACGGTCATCGTGTAGAAGTACTACTTGCCCCTTATTCACCAGACATGGAACCTCGCGACTTTCTCCGATTCTTCAAAATGAAAATCTACTCAAAAGCCGAAGATATGACACTAGTTGAGATTCAGTGGAATCGTAATCTGTACCTACTAAACGACCTCAACAAAACGATAGTCCAGGAAGCTTTCGATGAATACAAAACTTCTAGGAGAGCGACAGTAGCGTCTAAGATCCAGGCATAGTGTTATGAAACTTTTTAAATTATGTATTTTCGGAATTTTTATAGAACACCTGGCATTGGAAATTGAAAATTTGAAGCAACAGCTAACCCAGTGTCTTACTTAATAATAAAGCAACCAAATAAATTTTTAATTACTCCAATCATACAATGAGAAAATTCAAAAGCAGATCAATATAAGAAAAAGTTTGATATTCGTCTTGTCGGAATCCCCTCGATATAAAATTTGCTTTTGCTTAATAAATATATACCGAGACATGTAAGCACTCGCATGCATGACTGTAGATTCATCAAAGTTGAAAAGCCTTATTAATTTATTCATTTATGAAAAGGGACGAGAAGAATTCTTACACTGCGGAGCTCTTTAGCTTTGCGGAGCCCTGCTGGCAGCGGTGGAGGCTCCGTTTTACATCTCCGCCACACGCGGTCTGCCCGCTGCTGCAAGTCTGCAATCTGCAGACCCTTCCGAGGATTGCCAGTTGCAGATTTGTCGTTCCCGGTGATGTCCTGAAAACAAGAATTATTAGCAGCCTCTTCACTGGAGAAAATCCAACCCGATTAGCTTCACCATAACACGTTCCTCAACTCGCCATGCACTTCGAGTCGCGACTTGCCCACGAAACTCAATCCAGTGTAGCACATTGTAGGCTCAGGTTCAGAATTCCAAACAAATTAAATCCAAAAAGATTGGAGTAGCATCACCGATGATGCCTTTACCATGTGGAGCTTCAATACAGCCTGCCCACCTACCATATCTGATTAAAAAGCATCATTAAGTATAAGATACTGTATACATCAGAGGTGAGCGGTGGAGAAAAGCGATGCCGTTCAAGCATAATTTTTAAAAAGGCGTGTGGTCCATGGAATCAAGGGAAACAATGCTCCCCTATAAATTATTATAAAAAGGCGTGTGGTCCATGGAATCAAGGGAAACAATGCTCCCCTATAAATTATTATAAAAAGGCGTGTGGTCCATGGAATCAAGGGAAACAATGCTCCCCTATAAATTATTCAGTCGATATTATTATGCTTAATAATTTTGATGCTTTCTAAAATAATGTTTCTATGCCATTGGTTCCATACATCGCATTATTATTATCGAGGAGATTTTACGACCCAAATTGGATCGGTTGAGCGATGTTCAGCTCTACGCTCTGGCGCCGGGTCACATCCCGCGACCTAAGGCTATTAAATCACACCAGATTGGCGACGTGGGAAGGGAGAAACTCCATGAGGTTAACAAACCCCCACGCAACCAGCCCAGCGGGTGAAGAAAATAAAAGAATGAAAAAAGAGAAGATCTGAGATCACAGAATAGCTCTGTGTACAGATCGTTTAAAGCTGCCAATACTAGCACAAGCAAAGACAGAGCCATCAAAACCATTGTAAACATCCACACACAATGGGAAAAACGAACGGGAACACTGGTCCGTACGGCATCGCAACGGTTCCAAGGCAAACTCATAAATAGCGCTATTACGCCGAGTATACCTCACCCGAACAAATGGATCCGGAAGAAACTCAGACAGTGGATGACTGGGGCAGTAATAGATTTTATACAAAAAACAAACCCCAAGAAATCTGCGACGATGGGCCAGATCACAGGGCACAACACCACCCAGCATGATCGCACATCGACGAACCACTTTGTCAAGCAACCATAGATGGCAATCGGCAGCAGAACCCCAGACTACAGAGCAGTACTGCAGAAGAGGGAGGACAAAGCAATTAAAGCAGCGACGTGTCAATTCTACCGAGCCAAGCAACCTCAAAACACGCCTCATAAGACCAATTTTCTGCGATGCACGTGCGGCAACCGAACGAAAGTGGGGCTCAACGTCAGCTTTGGATCAAAATTGGCAGCCAAGATTACCAAGTCATCAACCACAGGAAGTGATACACCATCCAGTATGAGTGCAGGAAAAGGAGGTCCCACTGTATGTGACCTGGACACAAGCATGGTTTTAGTTTTACCCGCATTTATCCTCATCCCCCACCTAGAACACCAGAAATCAATAATTTTCTAATCATGCTGAATGGATTCTGAAACCTCTAATCTAGCACTAGGCTTACCGCAAACAGCTAGCAAAGTAACATCATCAGCGTAACAAACAAGTAAATTATTAACAAGATGAAACAAATCCGCCGTATATACAATGAGCAACATAGGGCCCAGAACACTACCCTGTGGGACAATAGAAACCAAATCCAAAAACTCACTCCTCTTCCCATCAACAACTACACATTGACGTCTGTCAGATAAAGATTGACTAATTACCGCGAGAACTGAACCACCAATACCCATTAATCTCAGCTTATGGAGCAGCCCAAGGTGATTCACGCGATCAAAAGCTGCACTAAAGTCAAGCTGTACCAATCTTGCCTCATGACCCCCATCAAGAGCCAACTGCAACATGCTGAATGAGGCTCAACTGTAACTAAAACTCTCTAGTCAACTCCATCGTTTGCTGCACCTAAGTTTATTGAACTAGTTACATACTTGTGCAGTCTCGCCCACATTGAACCACATACTTACATTTTGGAAACTCATTTACGTAAACAGGCTTTATTTAGGAATAATAGTAACATTACAAAACCTAGAGAACAGCTAGTGGTAAATGCTTAGAATTTCCTTTATATAATGACTATTTTGACGAAGGAAAATGGTACATAGAGCGTAGTTTAATCTGTATTAACGATATCTATTCAGTTTCCATCGTTCAAATGCCTTGAATGGCATTTAAATTAATAACTGAAATAGCAAAGTTAACAAGCTAAGCAGCGTGCCAAATCTCAGTATGAAATAGAATAGTCTGTCACCTTGAGAGTCGTCAAAGCGAAAATACATTTGTTAGCAATGATATTTTATTGCACTAAAAATATCTTTATCTAATAAACAAACAAAAGAGATTTGATTAAGTTATCTGAATCATAAAATAATGATATACCTTTAAATATTGTTTTTCTTTCAAATGTAATAGTCACTCGGTGAGAACACCATCCACAGTTTCAACTGCAACAATTAAATTTATGAAATAAGTAATTTACCTTAGCAAGAGCTATTTTAAATATAGAAGAATTTAGGAAACCTAATTATCTATAGTATACTACGTTCTAGAAACCAATACATAAAACGGCAGTGGCACGCAGACGTATAGAAAAATCCGGAAGCTGCTAGTGCTGTTGCGTGAGACGCCACGCAAGAGTGCGCGTGGTGATTGGTGGTCTCGAGGAATAGTGTAAGGTTTCTGATTGGTACAGAGCAACCGAAACGCGTGTAACCATTGTTATCTCCGCCAAGGAGGTTATGTTTTCGTCTGGTTTGTCTGTCTGTCATTAAGGTAACTCAAAAAGTTAGGAACGGATTTTGACGATATTTACAGGGATTGTTATGTACATTAGGAGGAACAGATGATTAACTTTTGGTAAAGATCCGTCCATCTATTTGTTTGTTTGCCTTATTTTTCTCAATGCCAAAACTCAAAAATCTATGGACCAATTTTTATTAAATTTACATGTGTTGTTAAGCATATCACGAGGAGGAAATGACCAAATTTTTGTAATGACTTGTATGTTAGTTTGTCACTGCTTTTGTTTTTATGCTTGTTTCACAATAACTCAAAAAATTATGAGGATCTTTATGAACTTTCTATGAGTTTTTAGTGATATTAAAACACATGAATGATTAAATTTTGGTGATGATAGATTGGTTCGTTTGTAAATTTGATCAATGTCTTTCAGAAAGTCTGTTAGCAGCATAATTAAAAAATATAAAAATATGAACGGATCTTCCTGAAAATTGCAGAAAAAAACTGTAATTGCTATAAAAAGGCACAGATGATTAAATTTTGGTGTTGATACAAAGAAAATAATGGTCTCAGGGCCAATTTTAATTTTTCGTTACCATTGCTTTGCCTAGCGGAGGCATTCGCTCTCAGAGTGCTCTAGTTATAACTGCGTTATGTAGTAAGTTACGTGCATGTAACAAGCTTGTCACTGGCCAGCCTTGCACCGCCAGATGTACGTTAATGGACCTATCACAAACCCGTTAGAATTGCAGTAGTGGTTGCAGTAAATAGCCTCTTTACGATATTGTACGAGCGCTTCAACTTACACGGTGGCTATTTCTGCAATGTTGTAATGTGAGTACATCTAGGGCCCAGGAGGCTGTTTGACTACTGCAAATTGGGCAACGAATAGAATGGAAGGAATGTATATTCCCGTTGAAACAATCGTATAAAGAAATTGCCGCCAGTGGTTAAGGTGCGGGAATACTCCAGAAGAATGAGTATTTTTTCCGGATTTTCCCAATTTTTCTCTTCGTTCGAGCGTTGACATTTGCAACTTATAGAAGAAATTTAAAAGCTTACTGAGAAGATCGATTGCTGTCCCCAGACCAACACGCATTGCCATGGACCGGCGCGAAACGCCTGTGTTAGTGTGTCCGCACAGCACGACGAACACCCAATCAGAGATTTACAGACATTTCTCCGATATTATCCGATGCCGCTCATGATGTACTCATAGGAAGTCGATAAACGCCTATAAGTTTCCGATTGGGTGTCTGTTTTGCCGCCCATGAACGGGAGCGTGCAGAACCTTTGGGACGGCATTTTCGTCGATGTACCTGAGGGTGGACGCTGCGTAGCAGTTGATGTACCATTATCAGGTACCACGCCGGCAGGATCAGTACCCAAAGTACCAGCAGAATGCGGCACGTACGTCTTGCAGGGCGTACCATGAGAACCAATTAACAATGTGCGGCAGGGTGAGAACAGATACAGGATGGTGTTTAATTAACCCTGTTTCTGATGAATTAATCTGCTTTTCTTTCAAGATTACCCCTGCTTAAAATATTGTACGGAGACCAAGCTATAACAGAAAGGGTTAAATAGTTAATGCTGCCAAATATAGCGCTAAATTGTACGCAACACTGCACAGAAGACATATGGCTAAATTTTGTGCCTCTGAAACCAATAAATTTACATTCTACTGTATATCTTTAACAGTAATCCCAGCTTACTCCCCACGTACATGGTAGTTACTCCACCCGGAAGTAATAAATATTTTTAAATGAAAAATTTCAATTCCGCGGTGGGTAGAAAGTTAGTAGCCAGGCATATATCTTAGCTCAACTCTAATATCTGTTTTTTACGCCAATCTATAAAATTATCTAGTGATGAATGAAGTGATTTGTAGTATATATGCACATACCGTATGTGTTGGTAAGTAGGTAGGTTGAGTATATATCTACAGGTAAGTAGATAAGTAGATAGGCAGGCAGATAGGAAGGAAGGCAAGAAGATAAAGAAGTTGGTTAATAGGTACGTAGGTAGATATGTATGGGTGGGTATCGAGCAAGCGGACATTCAGCATGTATAAGCATTATAGGCATGTATATATATAGGCAGGAGAGTAGCAAGGTTGTCCAGCGCCCTGGGATTAGATCTGTTTTGGCGTGCCCCTCCCCTTCCCCCCATTTCTTATATCCCAATAATACACAATGTATCCAAGGCTTGAGCTGTACTTAAAGAGTCCCGCCGGTACATTCCAAATGTTGCCTGGGGCATGCATCCTCGTAATTAAATTTCTGAATTGAGGGTAATGAAGACTACGTTCCGAGTAATATTTTCAAGGTTCTACAAAAAATTAACATGGAATAAGAGTGGGCAACTTCCCTACAGCGTGTTGGGAGTTTTTTAAATTTTTAGATTAGCTGTAACATACATAGTGTATATGTCTTAGACAACGTTCCACTGTATAATGGCAGGTGTACACACACACTCGTCAAATGACAGTTCCGTCATCTCTCCGGCACAATGCGCTCTTTCATTTGTTTAAGTAGCACACTTACAAAGAATTTTGAGTTTTAGTTCATTCCAAGTTTGCAGAGATGTTCTAAATTTAACTAATGGCGCTTGCTGAGCTAAGTGAACTAACGGCAAGTGGCCAAAGAAATAAAGTTTCAACAGTTAGTCAGCCGCACGGGTTGTTGGGCCCTCGTTATCACAGCTTTGAGTATCGCCGACTTCACACGCCGCTCATCTCAAGTTGTTCGATCAGGTGGACGAACTATATATGTCCTTCAACTTTTCTGTCGCAGTCTACATGTAGAAGCGTCTCTCATCCAAATGAATGATGACGCGGGTTCAGTTGTGACATAGTTTCGTTATATTTTTGTTCATACCTGGCAATATACATCTGTTGAAAGTCAAATTCCTATCCCATAATCTAAAGTGGAACAATCGCTTCCTAAAATGTTTATTGCCTGAAGAACCGATGGAATTGAGATCATCACACAGAAATCACCCATTCTTTCCAAACAATCATGGCGTATTTCATGTACGGACAACATTTTCGTTCCATCTAGCGGTAATTGGGGTACAGTGGTATTGATCATGGCGAAAAAAAACACATTTTTGCCAACTTGTTTATGATCTGCTAACTCTACAAGAGATAAACTCGGGATTCATTCTTTACTTTTTTCGAAATTGACTAACGAGGGGAGATGATGAATTTCATTCTTGTACAGGCTCTTGCAGCTACGTACACGGACGTACGTACACGGACGTACAGGGTCTTGCAGCTACGTACACGGACGTGACGCAAGAAAAAAAAAAACACGTTCATTTGAGAGATTTGACTGCCCTGACGATTCGCTGTTATTCAGTTGCGCTAAGTGACCGAACTGCTGGCATCTTGTGTGTACCGCGCATGCGCGGTAGCTCGCCTCATATATTTGAAAACGACTGCTTTGTATTAAATTAATTATCTCATGCATTCAACTGATTTCAATTTATACTGTAATTAGCGGAATCACTGATTGACAAAATGCTATCGCAACAAAACAAGTTAAACCTGTTAATCTGATCGGGGATTTCATGCAAATTTAAATTTTAAGAACAAGATTTCACTCAATCGCACGTAATGAATGGTGAGCAGACTAGACTACTCAGCACCAATACTAGCAAAATATTTCCATACGAATATATCAGCCTATCGGCAGACGGTAGGTATAAGTTTTATCAACGCAATTGAACACGTCTAATGCAAGCAGCTGCGTAGACAAATAGCGTAGCTACAATCAATCGCTAGCAAGGTTCCCTGCAAACTGAGTGCAAGAAGATTTAATAGATCTGTTAACCTCCTTATTAAATGCAACGTGAATGAGAACACGGAAAGAGCTTTCGTGTTGCATTTTTTCAAAAAGACAGCATCATCATACCGACTTTCATTCCTTCCAAGACTCTTGTTTTGTCGAAAGAATCATGTAATTATCTAGTCTTAGTTTGGCGCCCCGAAATGCTGCGCCAGGGGACAACTGCCCCCCCCCCCCTTGCCCCCCTTTGCTACGCTGCTGCATGTAGGCGTTAGACAAGTAGCCATGTAATCGTGTAGGCGTGAATATATACAAAAAGTTCATTCAGCGTCTCAAAGCACATGCTTTAGTTGTCCCTGCGCACTGCAAAAGAAAAAAAGATTATCTGTGCGGTTTCTCTTTTAAACAGCGGGTTGTGCCTTGGTGGGCTGGAGCAGCACTTGAAATGCTGTTTCCTTGGGCATGCGTTCCCCGTTTATGGACAGTAAAGCTTCATGTGGAAATGGGCATTAGACTTCTCGGTGTAGATTCTAAAACTCAGCTGTTCTTTGTAACCTTTCGATAATCAAAAAGAAAAACAATAAACGAAAACATAAGGAACTCGGGGGAAACTGGCTACCTGCGGGAACTTCCAAGACTGTTACTTCCCGTCACAGGTAGTGCATAAACTTGTTTATATTCAGTCACAGACTACACCATAACTTGCCTGCCCATTGAAATCGAGTTTTTCGCAAGTAGGCCTGAAGGCCGATTCGCGTTAGTTTTGATAAAATGAGTTATGATAAAATCATGGAGACCTCCAACAAAACTTAATTTCTTCATCAGATATACCATAAGGAACGTGTTATAGAACAGGGAAACCAAATTTATGACGTATCATCAGTGGACGATAAATATTATGCTTTTGGATACCAAATATAGTCGAAATCCATCA
The DNA here is from genome assembly GCA_001587735.2 of Parhyale hawaiensis. Lineage (NCBI taxonomy): Eukaryota > Metazoa > Arthropoda > Malacostraca > Amphipoda > Hyalidae > Parhyale > Parhyale hawaiensis. The sequence goes on along the minus strand of LQNS02278097.1, from coordinate 32,170,464 downwards.
AAATTTGCAGGAATATTAGAATTTCATAGGAAAAAATGGGCAGATACGTACTATATGTAATGTGCTGTAGTATTCCATATAATTAATTTTTTCCATCGACCGATGAAAGGCAATAACCCCATCAATTGATGTGCTGAGAACTTTCGGCACAGATCATTCCGATTGCCCCAAGAAAAGAGAGGTTAAGAAACCCAATAATACTGAAGATTTGAATTAAAACCACGGTAATACCATAAGGTGAAACCACATTGGTAACTATGATACCCTATTGATACCCTAATTCCCGAATCTTTTGATATTGAAATTGTAAAGTGTGCACATGGATTACAGAAATTTCAGCCTTCAAAAGGGCTAGATTGAGTTTTTCGCTTTCGAAATAAACGTGTAAATAATTGGCTTATCGGAAGTAGAGTTAACTTAAGCCCATAAGGCTTGATTTGTCGGGATCTTCAGACAGGGAATCATCATTACGAGACGTTGGTCTCGTAATGATGATTCGTATTATAGGTGTTAGAAGCAACCTAATTGCGTCTGAGACGGTGAAAACTTCTATTTTGCAGATCAAAATTGAGTTTTTGAAATTCTCAAGGGCAGTCGCTGGACCCCTGCAACTCGATTCGGCGGGATGAAACCAGCGCACCTCTTAAAAATGCCGTACAAATCAAGCCTATGGGGCTTAAACTTCGCAGGCGGATCGATGACAGCTTCTGTATCATAAGATAGGAACTGGGGATACGGATTTTTTATTACCATTCGTCTTATACATTTTGAAATATTGTTCTATATATTTATTTATAATATAGCTATTGTTGCCTGGTATATTGAATAAGTCAAGCTTATATTCGTCGGCAGCTGTGTGTAAATGATACACACAAGAAACCTCCTTAATTATTCCTTTATATATATATATTATCTGTCCTTCCTAATTTGTTTATCTTAAGTGTGGTACAATTCCATGTAGCGGCGAGCATCATTGACGCTGATAAAAAAATGTCGTTCATTGCTAAATTTTTCCAATATTAACTCTGGTTAAACATTAATCAATTAATTCAATAAAAATAGAGCGAATTTATCGATAAACACGTTAACGCTATAATTTATTACGGATAGATATATGCAATATGCTATTGCCCCGAAAGCAAACAAAAAACTTTTAAAAAGTTTCAAAATTGTTGGACTATTTCGTCTAATAAAGAGCCTTCCTTAGACGCCAAAGAGTATAATTTGTTCACTCTGGAATTAGAAAACGACTACTTTGAAAGTTTTAATATTTAAAAGTCCTTAATCGCTTGAGCTTACAGTTTTAGCCTGAATGGAACTATTTATGCTATCTTTAGCATACAAACAACAATGAACTCTGAAAAAGAGATGGAGAGAACTAAACCTCGACGATATGTACACACAGATTACAATTCTCGAGCTCAGATAAAACGGTCCCTACCGGAAATAACAGAAACTTGAAAATCATGCAAATGCCCATTAGAACCAAGCATATATAGAGCTGTTGTATAAAAAAATCACACACTACAATAAGTTCTGGGGCACAACGAGAGCAACTGTCCAGCGTGGACTGAATCCACTGTCAACCGGCACTTGTTTTTATACGGACGCGCCGGTCCAAGGTCCGGTGTAATTTCTTCCAATTGAGGCGGCCCCGTTAAGGAGCGGTTCAAGCAAGTAATTTTCTTCATCACACTTGGAAGGTAAATAATAGGCGACTCTCAACCATTTACCTTCCAGTGCTTGTCGTCCGATGTTCTCAGCGAGGCGATTGTACTATTAAACGCACGTGCCTTTAACGCACAGTACGTGTCCTAACTCAGAATGAAGAATATTAGAAGTTAGATTTTCCTTCATTAAAAAGCATGAATATTACTCATCATAATTATGTGGTTACTATCATTATAATGCAGTAAACTCTATCAATAACATTTTTAAATCTTTAAGATACTAACGATTTTTTGATAATTCCTTGTCTTACCACTTTTCACGTCGCGTGCAAGGAAAGTCTAGACAGCGATTCAAGATTGGTATGTTGCTGTTTATCGAACTCGAATAAGTTCTAACAATACCATTTTGAGCTGTTGAAGTAGCCATTGAAATAGCCATTGCAGCAAACCTCTGCAATTCAAGCTATTTACTTGCGGCCGTCGAAAGTTCGAAATGTTAGAGCACGGAAAGCGTAACAACGTACGTACGTACATCTACGCTACTACATAGTAGAGACAGGTGCCAGCAAATTAATATGGTTGTTTATATTGAAATTATAACTGCATTGAACCTATAATATTAGTGTGATGCTGCGACTCTACAACTGCGTTGGAACTACATATAACATCACTGTGAAACTGAGACTCTACAGCTGCGTTGGAACTATAATATTAGTATAATACTGAGACTCTACACCTGTTGTAATGAAATCTGAAAACAACTAGGAACTGATTAACGGTTATACTAGCCATCCAAAGTTAACGATACGAAACAGGTTAGCACACTGCCATACGCAGCGGACGTACGTTGGAGCGGTAACGTCATAAATTCATTCGACCGAAGCACAGTCAAAGAGCAGCAATTGTCTACCATAATTCAGATATGAATTATGAGTACCACAATGAGCTTAGAAAATGCAATGATCAATGGGATACTGTTAGCCAAATTGATACAATATTTAATAACTAGAGTGCCCGTGCTGTCAAGAATGACAGTGAAGAATTTGTGAAGACCCATCTTGTGTTGCCTGTAGCAGCATCGCAGAGATATTAAGGCAGAGCCTTACATCAATAAAAGGGAGCTCCGTAGTACCGCGTGTTGACGGGACATGCACTTATGATTTCTCAGGTTATTACCTATTTAGGGTAGATAGTTGAGCTCCCTTCTATACATGTAAGGCTCTAATGAACTTCCTTGTGTGGGATGCTGTGCAACTGCCGACTTGAATTAGGAAACCATACAGATAAGCGTGCAAGGCTGAACAACACTCAGCTTCTTTCGGTGATACACAAAAGAGCGACGTTTTTTGCCCGCAGTCGATATTGCTTCTAATAAATACGGAGAACTATATCCAAGATACTCAAGTGTGGCACATAACTCGGACTCGGAAAATTTTTTCCTCAAAAGAAACTTGTTCTGTTGAAAGAAGAACTCAAAATAAGGGGATAAAATAATTTGTTGCCGAGAAATCATCATGGTCTTTACGCCCCTGCTGACCGCTCAAGAATATCTTACCAATTGCCTCGATAATTAACAAAATAAGAGTATCAGCTGAAGTTTGGATGAAGTAAATCTCAGAAGAAAGTACACGACACGATGGAAGAGATTGTTTAAAGAAGCTGTGTGCATCTACATCGAGTGGACTTGAACGTAGTCAAAGAAAGACCGGAATTCAGATATACTGTTCGAGTGCCATCATCTGCAACCTGGAATATTTTCTATCTCTCAGTTTTCTATGAAACTTAGCAGGATGACCACAGTCTTCAAGCAGATGAATACACTGTTGAAACCAGGAAGCCCCCAGCTATTTTTGCCTATCTATTTCGTCAAGAGCGTGGCACGAAACCTATAAACAAATAAAAATATCTAATACTAAGAATGACCGTCGTGTGTTTATATATTTATATTTATTTATCAGTACTATATAATAATTCACGTCGTGTTTTTATTTATTTACTAGACGGCCCGTGACCCGTTGGGTCGTCATCAAGCTCGTCTTTGCTTTCCCGAAAAAAGTAGGTGTAATTTAGCTGGTCATAGACCACACGCTATTCGGCCGTCCACTCCTGCCCGAACGGCTCACTATCAACAGATTCGTTGCTTCTCTAACGAATATTCAACGCTCAGCCTGTCAGCATCATCAATTTATATGTTACGTATTCCCGTTCTATTTCCCCAGCCATTTCGAATTTAACGTGCCCATTCATGCAGTAGATCTTAGGAACTATCGTATCACAGATACAATCGAAGTAGATCTTCAACCATCGAATTTCTGTCTATAAAGAAGACACAAGTAAAAAATCAGCTAAGCTACGGATACTGGCCACGAATAAAATTTCAATTCGTTCCTGCACTCAACGTAGCTATAAAGGGGTCGGTATCCACGTTGCCACGCTTTATAAATATCCGTCTCGATCTGACTCCTGAACGATGACATGGATTGTACGGCGGACTCGATCTAAAGCTTCCCAGGGGGGCATATTCCATGTGCACCACTATGGCTTGAATTTTTCCCCATCTAAAAGCGAAGAAGCTGTGTCAAACAAGATACAAGTAAATAAACAAGCAAGCAAGACCGGTTCACAGACTTTTAGTATAATACAAGACGACCCGTGACCCGTTGGGTCGTCATCACGATCGTCTTGTCTGTCTTTCGTGCCCATTTTGCTTCCTTCACACCAGTTACTCATACTGATCTTTCTTCCATCTGTTCTTCTTCTTCTTTCCCAACTTGCTGTTCCCATGCGCGTTGATCCTGTGTGGGAACACCCTCGTGCATGGGTTCCACTTGTCTGTTATCACACTACGTGTCCCTTCATTCTTCCTCTGTGACATCGCCTTTGTTGTGGAAACGGAGACTTAA
>LQNS02278097.1:32124114-32134307 GCA_001587735.2 Parhyale hawaiensis | reverse complement strand
ATTCTCATAGTTTGGTGGGAAATATTTCTTTTTCATAAAATAGAACACTACCTAGTTAGTGAATTTTCTTAAATGTTATGTTTTTTTTGGTTAACAGTATTATTTTTTTTATTATAATGTATATTAATTACACATACATACATTTATCATGATATCCTAACAAATTTTTTATTATAATGTATATTAATTACACATACATACATTTATCATGATATCCTAACGCATTATCTTTCATGTCCCAACCAGTTTAATATCTCTGAGTTCCGCAGATCTAGAGCAATTACTTGCGCTTGCACGATCAACTCCTGCTGAGTGTATTCTCTTCTTCTTATCTGTCTCAAATATTTATCTGATTTTGGAATAATGAGAATAGCTCATAGAGTGCCGGGTCGAGAGTCTCGGCGGTTCTCTGAAAATGGAGCTTTTGGTCCGTCTACTGCCAGTTCCCTAACCCAACTATCTAATCTAGTGGTACATAAAACAGGATTTATGTATAAAACATATAACATTTTTGTGTATCGCTACATCGATAGTATAACAAGTAAAGCTCATACAACGGCTGCTTCTATAACGGCGGTTTTCTATACAACGGACAAACATTACATCCTCGAAAGCCATAACGGCTATTGTGCTTCTATAATGTTATAGCACGTTACATATACATTATATCTTTCAAAAAATTACTTAGCAATCATTTGGATTAGTGTTGATCATATTTAAATGCATTGCAATATATGATACTCAGTTAATATCCAATTTTTTAGCTAGGTAGTAATTTAATTTAGTATTCCTTCTTTCACCCTCAGGGGTATATTCTGGCGGGTCCTATCCCTGTCAAAATATATGTATACCGCAAGGGCCTCACAAACCCAAGTGCTAACCCGACTACCTTCTCTACAGGGGATGTTGCAGCTGGTCGTAGTTCCTACGGAGAATGTTAGATGTTGATGAGGGTTAGATTTTCAGCGTAAGTTAAAAAGTGGAATGTGAACTTTAGAAAATGCTTAATTTTCTTTTCTTACCAAGAAAGAAAGCACACCAATTCTCTCATCTGGATGTCAGAACGTAATTTTGATTATTTTTTGTTGTCCGCTAAATTATTATTGAGAATTTATCTGAAAGGAAATACTAATGATAATTGCATCGGTATTAATCAGTTTCTTTGTAAAATAATATTTACAGTAGGTGGTCCGAGGGATACGAACCTGGGACCTCTTGCATAGCGAGGCGCGACTGCAAGACCAGCACTGACAATGCATGAGGTCCCAGGTTCGTATCCCGCGGACCACCTACTGTATTTATCTTACTCGAAAAAATGGTAAGACTGTGAACTGCCTTCCTGGATATTTCCAGGTGCGAGTGGGACTATTGATCTGTAAAATAATATTTGTATATTGTTGTACTTTGATTAGGATTTTCTAACAGAAACCTGAAATATGCCCAACTGGCTCAAAAGTTAACTGCTTCAGACTCGTACAGCTGCTTCAGACTCGTGCAGCTGCTTCAGACTCGTATACAGCTGCTTCAGACTCGTACAGCTGCTTCAGACTCGTATACAGCTGCTTCAGACTCGTATACAGCTGCTTCAGACTCCTACAGCTGCTTCAGACTCGTATACAGCTGCTTCAGACTCGTGCAACGGCTTCAGTCTCTTTTAGCAGCTGTTTTCAGCGCATGCGTACCTTTCGTTGTAACAGCTTTGCCTATACTTTGGCAGCATTACATATGCAACGCGTGTAATGACGAGATCGAGGCGTTGAATTATTGAAGAGTACAGTTGAATTTAAACCCAATGCTCTGATGCACTGAGCTATATTGAGAATTTTTTGAGAATCGTGTTTAGGAAGGTATGAAAAAATATGAACAGTTACTCTATGATCAATGGCACCATTTATCATTTTCATAAAAAACTGCTTTCCATGAACCCAGGCAACATTTCATACGATGCACCAGACATACGTTTGTTAATTTACCACACTTCTAAAAGTCTAATCTTAATTAATATTTTCCGAGGAGATAAGATAAAGCTAACAAATCCCGAGCTACGATCAACAAAGCAGCAGATAACTCAGGGTAAGCTCTAGTTACAGAGGCCTGATAATATATCAGGCAATGCTCTAGCAATTTATTCGTATTTTAGAAAGACTTCTACAACAGTTAATCTAAACTATTATAATCTAGTTGCATCTTTTGCATTCTTTACCAAACCTATAGTTCATAGCCTAAGATACAAATCGCGTAATGCTTCGTGAGTTCGGTTATATTCTTTTGATTCTATCACTAAATTAATAAACTTAAGTAATGCCCACACTCAATCAATTTTGATTAACGTAATAGCTTGTGAAGCTACGCACTTTTCAGTGATGTTCTACAGTTCTGGAAGATAATACCCAAAATGTACCACAGAATGGCACTGAAATCACCTAAATGCGTTATACAAAATTCTCTATGCAGAGCTTTCCTACTTCAGTTGATCAGTTTTGCATATGACAGCCATATAAATTGAATATGAAATTTCAAGTCACTTTTGGTATTGCGCCGAGGATAGCACGATTTGAACCTTATTATTATGGCGATCAACCTTTTAAGCATATTAGACTATTTTATTCATATACAGATAATAATAATAAGAGGAATTACAGCTGCTTGATGGCTGCATGAATGAATGATTGTTTCAGATTTTATTTCTATAAATTATGCATTTTGGTGCATTGGAACAGTAGGATATGATTTTTTTCATATTATGTTACAGAATTTTCACAGTTACATAAAGTTTAACTACTCCTATGTTGCATCTGAGTAAGGGGGCTTAGCGTATAGCTACCTGCAGACGCCCCAGAAGTCATCTGAGAAACAGAGAAACCCGTAATAGTGTAATTACTCTACATTAAAACATACTAATTTTTCTAAATAACGAAGCGGTTTGTTGTCTGAGCTTGAAGTGGTCAGAATTTGAAGGCTGAAATTATGCATCTATCTAAAAAAGGCCATAAATATACTTTTCACTTGCTAAAAACTCTATAAATTATCTGACACAAGCCACCAATCTTCTTCAATCCTATTTCCATTCCTGCATCTGAACAGTATTCGTTTGATCATTTTTCTACTAAAGCTCACCCGAGAATAAGCTTACGATATAAACTACTACGATATGTATTGCGTTGAAAAATAAACGTGTACATATAAGAATGGGTCTCACATGCGAAAATACCAACATCAGATATTAAGCAATGTACCCAATGTTCATCACCCAGAGTGTGTCTGACTGCCAGAGTGAACTTTACTTAAAGTGAATTGCTTTGAGAGTATATTTTTACCTCATACTTCTTAAGATGAGATATGTGACACGCTGTTTTGTGTTAACAAGCCCAACTCACGCGACATTCGTACTCAAACCTAATGGTGAACCTGAGGCTGGTCGAAAAAACGTGGTGCTTCCTTAATATTACCGAGCCCATTAAGGCCGTATTCTTCTAACTGACATTACTTCCGTATGCAAAAAGAGATTCTTCTTTTTTACGGACGTAAATTGCCGGTGAAATACCTCAAGGAATTATTTAACTGACTTTCGAGAAGAACGATGAGAAATTATGTATCTTAAGTGGCCTTTATGGAAAGAGATAGCATTTACACACAAGAGAGTAAATGGTCTTGCAAGACAATACAGTAACAATCAAAGTGCTAAATATGTTAAATAAAGTAATTTTCGCGGAGATAGAACCAAGCCATTAATGAGATTAACATAGATATGAAGTTGATTACCATGGCATAAATGGTAAATATTAATAACGTGAGAGGAATAACATACTCCTGTAAAGACAACATAGTTCACAAGAAGTTAAAACAACTTCTGTAGCTGAACTCGGACTTTACATAAGGTAAAAAGAATCCCGACGTTCATGTGGGTTGAGTCTGACACCGCTAAGCAGTGGACAAACACGGCTGAATGCAATGTCGGTAATAAGAAATTCATTAGCAAGCACATTGATCTCCATATAGCAGTTCTTGGTGCTACCAAGGAAGGCCTATAATGTGTCGTGTTTGGCGGCGTTCAGGCAGTGAAAAACAAAGGGTTCTGTACACAATGAAAATTTTCAAGGATATCGACTGCGCCAAAGGATAATGGCGTTGCCGAGACGTTTCGTGTCGACGGTATTAATATTTGATTAAACTGCCTGATCATTACGATTATGTTTTAAATATTTTATCAGGAAGAATAATTTACGGAAAGACAAATATGGTTACGAGAGCATGACATGGATCTCTTTGTAGCATACAAATTCACCGTGCAGTTAAGTCAATCCCGATTAAATAATTCAATAGAAAAGACGCAGGAATTTTACAATAAAAAGTGATAATAATCTCACGTTTTTAGTTTACTGCATGTTAATATCTCAATGTACATTTTAAAATTATTAGTAGGTAACAGGTATTATTTTGTATCAGCTGTAGCGAATATGCTGCTAACTTTAGAATTCATCGAATGTAGAAATCTATTTAGAAATATGTATGTTTTAAGATAAAACTGTTCTATATATGAAATTTTTCAAAATTAACCATCTTAATATGTCGTTCAACAAAATGCCACTTCACGTTCGTAATGCCCCGGTACAGGGAATGCGAAATTTAACAACCTACTTAGCGCAAACTTACTAAAAGTGCCAGATAAACTAGCTGTAAGCTGCTACATTCAATGTGGGGATAACTCGCTCTGGTCACGGACTTCAACATCACCTTTGCACAAAATCGGTGACGTGGGTAACGTCCCCTGGACCTCGTCCGAAGAAGCATGAATATAATCAAGGGAAAGGTAATTATAACATCTACCCATAGCAGAGACTCGTACACCCATTTTTACCCAACATTTTTCTTTCAGTCATAAACGAGCATACACAAATAAAATGTAACTTTTATGGCGCATTGTTGTTTTCAAAAGTCAATCCAAACAATACTATGCTTTGAAAAATTGATTTCAGAAAGACTGATATGGTTACAAAAGTGTGATGAAGATCTTCTCGAAACACACAAATCGAAGCTGCAAATAAGTGAATCACATTAAAATATTTTTTGGAATGAATAAAAATGTAGGAATTTCACAACGCAAATAGATTATAATCCTACGGGTACAAAAAAAAAAATACCGTGTGAATAGACCTTGGAACATAACCCTTTACGGTGCTCTGTAATGGTAAAGATAAAGTCAACTTTGACAGCACCTTCAACTGGGAAACCTACACGCACTGGTTTGTATTTCGGATATAGGCCCACTGGCCCCCGAGGAGTAGGTACGGCTGCAGTCGACCCCGGGTCATCAAGAAATATGGCGCCAATTCGACGGAAGGTTCAAATAACCTGCGACCTCCACCACCCTCATCTCGGAGGAAGGCAAGTTCCATCACGGCACATTGCACGCAAACACCTGCCGAGTCAGCACACCTAGATCAGCAAACAGTTCGCTTGCCTAGGTGGCCTCGAGCCTGCGGTACAAGGAGTTAGAGCTGCTAACGTAAGCATGCTGCTGCCGTGCCTTCAAGAAACAACCCAAACAACGCTGGGCTGCGGAGGGTTGATTTTCATTTGATGCCTTATTGGGCTAATACAGAAAATTAAACAAATCTTCTAAAATGGAACACAGCCTACTTCGGACGAGGTCCAGGTGGTGTTATGCACGCCACCCATCTTGCGCAGAGGTGATCAGCCGCAAAACAAAACAGTTGTTGGGAAGATGTTAAAGATACCATCAAAGACTTTTGAATTATTTCACATATGCAGCTTCATTATGAGTGCCAGTCTCCAAAATCATAAATCGAAGTTAGACTCATAATCCATGAGGTAAAATTCGTGGCGAAGTTTGTACACCAATTTGTTTAGCAAGTTCTTGGGCAAAGACGATAAATACTTATCGCCACTGATCTTGGTGGTACCTCCACTATTTTCTGTAGTTAATGAAAAATTGGCTGAAAGACTCCCCTTACTTTTCAAATAATCAATAAAAACTTGTGATTCCTCCGCAAAATTTTCATATTTTAGTATGTACTTATACCGAACTTGACATACGCGACAGTGCATGTAACTCGGTTTCCAATGTTCATCGAATTTTTCGGTGTTTGTAGCTACTAAATATTGAACAAACTCAGAAAATGTTGGGTCCCTGAAGAGAAATTCTACTGGGATGTGCAGTTTCTGTTGACTGGCTAAAACACTGTGCCTCTGCTTTAAAATATTGAATATTTTGCTATAAATATCACTATCTATTTCTTCATTTTGTGTGGCATTATCGCTACGGTTGGTTTTTGCGTACTTTCGTTCACCAAGACTGTGAACATGTTCTGCAAGTAAAGTTTTGTTGTTTCGTACTTCGTTTGGTTTCGTTAAAGTATCATACCTGTTTCTGGTGTCTAACAATTTATTATATTTACTCCTTAGTCGATCGTTATAGGTCTTGCTTAAGTTAACTGAATATCTATTTTCGTATTCATTGAACGGTTCACTTTCACTTACGCTATTTCTTCCAAGACCTGCAAAGCTCTGGAACTCTCGAGTTTCGCTCTCAATGCTCTTTTCGCGTAAAAGTTCTATAAAATTTTCAGGTCTATTGCCATCACCGACAAATTTTACGAAGTCGTTCCAGTATTTTTCGGCTCTCCCATACACAGCGACATCTGCGACCGATCTGTGCTTGGCAACGATGCGCATGCCGTAAACTTTATGAAAAAATTCGCCGTCGTGATTCCCAAAGGTGCACTCGAGTTTGTTCCTGTATGCTGAGACGAGCCGGTGAAGAGGGTGACGCGTGATCAGAAAACTGTCAGTAGACGCTACAGTTTCCTTCAGTGTTTCAGAGGTGCCGGACCTGGGAGATGGGGCAAAAGATATACTTAGCCTACAGCACAGACTCAAGTAAATACCTTAATTTCGAGTACTGCATCGTCCTGGTATGCCATGCTTCATACGAATTACAGTTAAGGAATACCCTTTACTTAGACTTACATTCTGTATTCTGAGATCGAAATAATTTAATTCGCTCGTCCTGAGACTCAACTATAGCTTCTACAGTCACAGCCTGGATTGAGTTTCTGGTATTAATGGTCCATTCGTAGAGTACATGAAGAGAGTGATTAAAGGTAGTGCAGTCTATAGTTAATCATATCTGCTTGACATTGTTTGAAATTCGATGCTGTAAATGGCCAACACGTTCAAAAACGGTGCTGACAAGTAATCGCGAGCAGCACAGTTACATCAGATGCCAACTCAAAACCTTGTAAATCGGTCCATAATCTACTACTTCTTTCAAGTGTTGCTTCTCTTTAATTATCGTCCATCAAATATATACGTACAAATGCGTTTTTATTCATCAACCTAAAGCTCCTTCGTTTATATATTTTTAAGAAGTAAGTGGCTGTGTGGATCTGGACAAGAGGCAAGTTTTCTTGCACCATTGTGTATATCTTATTATTAGATTCTCAATTGCTTCGTTTTTTCTTCCATATGCACCTTAGTTCCTTAAGTCTTACTCGGAATTTGCTGCCCTGGTGATAGTTTGTTCGTACGATAGACTGTAAAAGAATTAAGAACTGAATGCCTTCACTCAGTGGAGAGCCATGCGATACATTTACATACATGCCGAGGCCGTATATGCATTCCCACGAACAATTTAAAGCGAAAATAGACATATTAGACAGCTCACTCGTCGTCGGTAGAATAGATACGGTAGGGATAATGACATGCGAGCTGCGCTAATATACAGTAGTATTACATCCAGTCCCCTGACATTCTCAATATTCACAAACTAGCCTCGTTAGAAGTAGTGCTTCATCCGATGCTAGCTGTGGTACAGAGCATGAACCGGCACCTACGTGCGTCTCTTCTCTTGGAATGAAATTTTTGATCACTCCATTATCCCATACCTAAGAAAATCTAATGTAGTCCTACTTATTAGCAGCCGTAATTCGGCCCCTTAACACGACATGGGCACATGCGGCCACTAGCGGCTAAGGCCGGAGATCACACTGTGGTGCTTAAGTTCGGCTTTCCTATTCCTGTGGGTGTCACCAGTGGACGCAAATGCCCACCTCCCCCCCCCCAGTAACTACGAACCTTCGCGTCAGCTGCCGCAACTGCAGGTGCAGGGTTGCCAGCGGGGGGTGGCTGTTCGGCTGCAGCGTCTTCATCAGGGCTCTGGACCACGAAGAAGAGGCTACCTGATAAAAAAAATAATAAGTATTGCCAGTATTCATACTAAGCTGTTTTATTGTACTACAATGGTTCTTGGTCCTATTCTATTTCTGCGGGGAAAAAAGATTTTACTACGAGGGACTCAGTCCCGTACCGACAGAACTATGAGTTCGGTGCTTTAGTTCTGCCGTTCTTATAGAGGCGACAGTACTTGGTGTGAGCTACATAGGGCTACACCCTGTATTGAAGGCTTACGATGTTCATCTTCTTCATCCGTCAATGTATGCACAATGACAGCCATGGACAGGTGATAAGCGATACTTTAGAATAGTTTTATTTATGTATATCTAAATAGATTTAGCCTGTGTAGGCGATATCAAATGAATGTATCGATTCAGAATTATATTCTTAATTACAAAGTAGGAAGAAAAATTCGTTTTTTACTATAATGCCGAGTAAACCAGTTAATTCAGTCGAGGCCATAACTCACGTGTAAGTATCTAAGCAAATCCTTCAATTTTAATACCCTCTTCATTTACAGAATTTATTTTTTATTATTTTGTTACTGTATTTAGCCTAGTTGTTTGACTGGAATTGTCACCAAAAAATTATATTCCTGAGAAAGAAAAGGCTAAAATTTCTACATTGTTCGAAAATTGTCAAGCTCAAATGAAATGGCTAAAGAAATGAATTGTTCAAGGAATTGTTCAAGCACTGTTAAAAGGTATTAATTGTTCAAGCACTGTTCAAAGGTATTAGGACGTCAACTTCTTCAAACATCGCTCAGAACAGAGTACATGACATCCAGAGAGGATAGACTGATGGACAGAGTACCACTGGCTGACTGGAGAAAAAACATTTTTACCTATGAATGTTGAGTTTAAGGAATCAGGTGGCAGAGAAATATTTTCACCTACAATGAGACGAAGACTTTTAGCCTTAGGTCAAACAGGATGTAAAGTTAGGAAAAACCCATTGTTGTCTGATGCCAATAAGAAGAAAAGGCTTATGTCTGCAAAAACGCATGAACATTGGCCTGGTGATAATTAAGTTAAAGTGATTTGGTGAGATGAAAACAATTTTGAGGTGAAGCTCTTGATATTTTTCAGATCAAATTTGTATAATCACTTGCAAAAACTACGTTTTTCTGCAAATTTGCAGAATTAGTATCTAACAGAAATGGAACACTCGGCGTTGTGTATGCGTCGAAGGGCCGGGGGATCTTATCACGAAATTGATGGGAGGCAAGTTGTGGTTTGGGCAGCATGGCGTCGTCAGTGACTGGAATGCTGCTCAAATGCGAGGGCAAAATGAATCCAGCACCATACAGCAGCATGTTGGGCAGAGTGTACAGCTGCTAAGCGGAGAAAATATTCAATCATGACATCTCTGAAGGTGTTATCTTCCAACAAGACAATGCACCGTGCAACACGTCAAAAGTTTCGAGGGGTTGGTTTGGTTTGAGAGGGAACATTTGAGGGTAAAGAACTGGCTTCCTCAATCCCCTACTTAACGACTTAAATCCCCTCGACCATCTGTTGTCACTCTTCTAGTCAAGTAGAAACATAGCGGAACCGTCAAGTTGGGTATATAATTACGCAATTTTTTTGCTGAAAGTAGTAATATAGGGTGTCTACTTTAAGAATGTGACGTATGCCACCTTGGCACCTTCGGGCAATTTTTTTTATTGTCATAAGCTACAGCCACCTGCATGTAGGCAACGACCTCCATGATCGGAATAGCCTGTAACTGATGTGCCTATTACCTGCTCCTTCTCTATAAGCTTCCATTTCGCTGCACGCAAACGTGAGCTGATATATCTCTGTCTTCCTACTGTACTATTTCCTTTTGATTGTTCGAGGTACGGTAGGACTATATAATAATAATAATAATAATAATAATAATGTTTATTGAGACAAAAAAGCGTAAAACAGGTCGATACAATTGGTAAAAGAGCATTAATAGAACATGAATTCGTAGATAATTGTCGTCAAGCCCATGGGTAGCTGTAAGCTAAT
>LQNS02278097.1:32112268-32123322 GCA_001587735.2 Parhyale hawaiensis | reverse complement strand
AAAATCTCGTTAACTTTGAGCAGCTTATGTGCGGCAAAGTTAGTAGCAGCATCGCCCGGGCCCAACAGAGCTACCGCTCGGGTCTGCAGAGCCTGCAGTCGGGCGGTGCTAGTTAGGCGTGAGCCTGTTGGTATATATATTGGTGACTGAGCTGTGGTCGCAATTTGTAATATAACCATTATTACAAGCCCCTTGGCCAGGCTAGCTATAATGAAACGGTGTGTCTAAATCGCACTGTACAGGGGTAACCTGGTAAATTCTCTGCACCAACGCAGCTAACAGTTCTTACTCTCTTGTCGATCACCTCTGTTCTTGTGTGAGAACGAGCTGTTCAATGCCATTCGTGTCTACAGGTGTAGGCTGAGTGTATCTGTTTATTCTCATTGTACGTGGCCACCAATATTTGTGACTGGGCCTAGTTACTAAGTTGAATTTTGGCTACTTTGTTTGTACCTGTACGCTTGTAAGCGTATTTTGTGAACCCATTGTGTTCTTAATAAAAGTTATTTATTATTATTACTAGTGGCCCGGGCCGTCATTATAAATGACGGTAGAAACTTAGCACCTCAGGGAAACCCCCTCTGTCTCCTGTGCTTAGTACTGTTCAGAGGCTTCTTTAATGAAAATTCAGCATTCTGCCTGGAGCGCCCAAGTGCGACCCCCGTATCCAAGATACCGTCTTCGGCACCTGAATTTTCTCCTATCTTATTCCCATAGAGCGTGACAGGAAAGATATAAATATAGTTATAAATAAATAAGTAAATAAATAAAAACACGACGTGAATAATTATATAGTACTGATTTAGAAGCCATATAGTCTGTGGCTCTATCCGTATCCTGAATATCATTTTATACAGGTACCTAGAAGTATACGTATACATTTGTATGACTTCGACCTTCTGGAAGTGATCTATTTTCTAGCAAAGTATAATGAACCACATAGTTTTATTTCATCGAATAAAAACTTTCGATTCAACTCCAAGTATGACATGCTACACATTTAATTTAAAGTCCTGTTAAATTAACTACATCAGTTGACCTTGAATGACCTTAAAGGATCTGTAAGTGACCTCTACTTGTGTTTTATCTCAATTAACCTTCATATGTTTATTCCAAAAACTATATAAGTCACAATGAAGGTGGGCATGGCTTACGACGTCAATAAAACAAATTGACCAAAGGTGTCAATGTGGCACCCACCAAATCCTTAAAATAGACATCCTGTACTTCTACTTTCAGAAAAAAATTGCATTATACCCAACTTGATGGTTATGCTAAAATTTGGGTCATTCTACCCAGCTATTAGGGAAGAGTTAAGCCCGCTGCAGACGATAGTCTTTTGTCCTGTTTTCACTTCAACGCGTTTGAATACTTCGCACTGTCCTCTCAAACACGATTGTGTGCCTAGCAAAAGTTTCGATAAAATGTTTACCGTCATATCCGCTGGTTCGGCAAGTATCACTAAATAGTGCAGTGCACGTCTTGCGACTTTTCAGATGGTTAGCGAATGTCGTCTTAGAAAGTAGTGCTCTTTTTTGTTGTTTACTCAGACACAGCAACGCATTCCAACGCTGTGAAGTGAAAATACAAGACAAAAGACTATTGTCTGCAGCGGGCTTTAGGATACATCAATAGTTCGACACTAAAGTTTGATGACTCAACGCAATGAATTCTTGCTCTGAGTGTTCATCATTTGCACCATGTATTCATATTTCACTGAAAGTTTACCTACTTTAGGTACGGGGCACCAGGTGAGGCCGCTCTTCAGAAACACTAGTGAGGAACCCAATTGCTTATAGAACTGGTTTTCTAAGACTGAAGCGAGCCGGAGGGATATCTGCAATAGAAAGAATCCGGTTTTTAGATAAGATAAACAGTACCAGGTTGTTGTTACAATGCAAGCTAAAAACATCTTCGATTAAACTATTCCGCTTAATTTTAGCGGGCGTACATATCATGCCCTATTAGATTAGATAGGCGGCAGTGGACGAACCAACAGGCCCGTTCTCAAAAAGACACCGAAACTTACGCCCGGCCGAGTTACAGTGTTTTTCCTAATAACTAAGCGAATTGTCGGATCATTATGATATTTCAACACAAAGCCTATTGCACCCCTAATTAATTTATGGCGCACAGAGCACATTGCTATATGTGCTTACAGAGGAGTTTACTCGAGTATACTAAGCCTATATTAAGCTGAAGCCAAGAAATCGCTTCTCCACATTCGCACGACGCCCGACCCAAGGGCGTGTTGCCTTCGGTGTCCAATGCGACTCAAGTTGGGTAACACAAGGTGACACAGACGACCACCTTCCTAAATTTTAGGGATATGAGCTGGGTAACACTGCCTTTGTTTACAAACATTGAGTTTGGTACTTGACAATTGGTATAAAAAGATTTACGACTGTCATATATTGCTTGAATTCCTGCATTTGAAGCACTTTTGCGTATTTTTCAACTTTCTATCTTAAAATACAGCCATAATAAGGCTCCACCAGAAATATTTAGGTACGAGTTTTCTTCAAATTCCGCAACACTCCTTGGGGGCGCTGAGATCGCACGTCGCGTTCACCGCTACACAAAGGCGACACCGGGTAACACTGTGAGGGTAACACTGTGAGGGTAACACTGAGAGGGTAACACCGGCGTCTGATTGCAACACAAAGGAGTCGTCCGAGTGGGGAGAAGCGACTTCCTGGTTTCAGCTTAATAGTCTATAGGCTTAATATACACGAGTAAACTCCTCTGTAAGCCCATATAGCATTATGCTATGTGGGCTATAAATTAGGTATAGGGGTGTAATGGGCTTTGTCTCGAAATGCCATTGTCATCCGATTAATCGTTTAAGAATTATTAGCGAAAAACGATGTAACACGACCAGTGAAAACTATAGTAATTAGTCTTCCTAAGAGGACGTCTTTGAAGATGAGGGTAATAAATATAATCTAGGTATAGCGTGACTAAATTTAATTTTAACATATTACGGAAACTTGCCTCTTAGACGGAAATTCACGACTGCAAGTAACGGTCAACCAAATGCTGACTCAACAAATGGACTCTTAGAGCTTCAATTACGAGATCTGAGCTCACTAAGCGAATATTAAGACTCTGTTCGATTGGGGGCCGAAGTTAAGCCTTCCTGGCTACATTTGTTCGAAACTTCAGGCAGGTGCGCTGGCTTCGACCTGCTGAATTGAGTTTCAGTCGCTGACCCTTTATCGGTTGGGCTTGAGATTTGCAGATACTCATTCTTGTTTTTTAGATTGGAGGTCTCAGCCGGCTCAACGTAATCGCGTTGCTTTTAACACTTGCAGCACGGTTCAGACTTGTAGAGCCAAAGCTGCTGCCTGCAGTTCCAGACAAGTCAAGCTTGGAAGGCTTAATTTCTGCGCCCAATCGAGCACTCCCTGAGTTGCAGATCAGCTTAAGAGAACGAGTTACATATATGTCTTAGCAGAAACAGAAAGTAATAATTATATATTTCATGGCTGGCTACAGCCATGGGTGAAAATGCATAATATGTATACAGTTTTTTTATTGCTTTATTAATAATATCATTTCAACTGGATGCAAAATTCACATTTGTTCAATAAATTCAAACGGATTTTACCACTTCCAAGTATGACTCTTAAGTTGTTCACAGAGTAGAGTACCCATGCTCTTGTTTCATTGAACAAAGAAAAACAAAAAGACAGTAATTTATTATAAAATAAAGGGGGCGTCCATAAGGAAGTTTTAGATTTTAATTCTTACATTGCGGGCGTCGTTGGCCCTGCGGATCTCTGCTGGCAGCGGCGGAGGCTCCGTTTTGCATCTCCGCCACACGCCGTCCGCCCGCTGCCGCAAATCCGCAATTTGCGGATTCTTCCTGAACGGAAAAGACGATTCGGAGAAATGATGAATTGCCGATGGACTTTTCGTCGAAGGACTCCAGGCTGCAGACTTGTCCTCACCAAGGATGTCCTGAAAACAGTGAAAAAAAATCATTAAAAACTGCTTAATTTCCCCGCAGAATTTTTTCTGTAATTTCCAAATTAATTAGTTTCAGTGTTGGCTTGCTTGAATAATATCTAGTTTGATCAAGGTGTTATAGCCATGGTGGTTTAATACGAGGAGGTTGAGAGGGCTACGGAGATCAGATGCTGAAATTTCCGACAAGACTGACTCGCTGATTGGCTGTATGAAGTGCTAGAACCTCTGACTGGTGAGCAGGGAGCAGCACTCTGCGCACATCGTGCATCCCGATGCTCACGGGAACATATTAATAGCGGTGCCAGCTAGTGTCCTGCAGCACTCTAGTTTCTAATCTCAACTCGATAAGAAGTTTATACTCATCGCTGTGTACATATTCGCCTTTGAGCAACACTTTAGGGTTCGCTAGTACCGTACGCCTATAATTCTACCGGTGAACCACCTGTACCATCTTTTGAAAAAATATACTAAAGGCGTTACAACCCTTTCATTTTTACCCACCACAAGTCAGCACCAGTATTTGTAGTATTTTCTACGTACCTATATTGACCAAGATTCTCGATAATGGTAGTATTGGATTACCAACATATTTCAGCTCTACCGAACTGATATATACCCGTAGTCGAGAGTACAGCGCAGCAGAGATCTTCGTCTATAAGAGTCTTCTAATTGCACCATCTACAAGAGTTGGTAAGTGCTACAAAGCACACCTACGCACGCACGTATAGTTACGCTATCAGATCCGCGTAGATCCGCGTAAAAGCACGACAGAACGCATAACTCGAAAGACAAAAGTTCTCAGGCCAACACGGCAAAGTGTGACTGCGCTCCCTCTTTTTAATAATCCTCCATGATGATGACAACGGTGTGTAGCGAGTGGGTACACATATGTAACTTATACACAAAACTTCATAGGTTCACCGAGAACAGCCTTCTCCAATAACCAGCTCGTCTTCTCGTGTATCGACAGGGAAGCCTATATATATAAGCCTATATATATAATGGTTGTTAGCCATTAAGCAAAATTAGTTAACTATAAACTACCTTGTCGTTTGAATTTGCGTCAATGCGCATTGTCGTTTGTGATGAACAACAGATGAACAAGAGCGTTGTGATGAACAACAGTGTCATTTACGATTAATTATAATTCCTTTGTAGCTAAAATATTACTTCGTTAGTGATAAGAAACCAGGTGTTTTTTATCGTAAAGAGTATACTCTTCTGCGTGTACGTTGGCGTGCTCATAGCGATTACACTTTTTCGGTCGATATACGGAAAAACACGCTGGCTTGAGGACAGCATTTTGTCAACATACCTGAGGGTTGGTGCTAGGTAGCAGCTGATGTAGCATCATCAGGTACCACGCCGGCAGGGTCAGTACCAAAAGTACCAGCCGGATGCGGCCGGTCCCTCTGGCGGGACGTACCATGGGGCCGAAAGAAGACTGTGTAAAGCTGGACGAAAGTAGATCTAATGTACAAGTCACTTGTTAGAAAATATAGGTGTAGATTGTGTGCCAGCACTGAAAAAAGAGACATACATCAATTATATACCAATACTTGAAATTCATTGGTGCTCAGTATTAACAGGAATCCTATTTTACCGCTCATAGAGATATTTTTATTGTAAAATTCTCACGATTTGCTGCAATTTAGTCGAGAGGCGAATATCTTAGTTACACACAAATTTCTTGTTTTTCTAAGATGAAACCATACATTATCTACGAGTAGTTAGTAAAAAACTGAAAATTATGTGTATACCGGTAGATGAGTACATTGAAAATAAGTAACTTTAGCAGGGTAAATCCCATAAATGTTACCTGAAAATCACCGTATTTGAGATTATTAGCGAAATCAAGTATTTTCTCCTTAGCAAGAGATATACATACGCTTCCTTCGCGTTGTACCACATGGCAGTTCCCAATACACTGCCATTTTATTCCATATACCAATGAAATGGGATTGATTTCGTTCGCAATTTCGTATGTTTCTTTAGCAAAATAACTTTAGTTATAAGTTTTCCTTACTATTTAGGTGGTACATCATTTCACCTGAAGTACCACTGCACATGGGAAAAAATACTCGTAAACTGAATGAAAATTAAGGACTATGGTAGTAGAAATGATTTTTTAATATTTATTCAAGATGTACTGTCGTTTTTCTGACAAAGTTTGTTTCAGAACCCAGTTCTTACGTAAGGTGTAGGTAGGCAAGTTAGTAAGTCGAGCCAGATAAAGGCAGAGAAGGTGTATGCACGTTGAATAATTATAGGATCTGCTTCGAGACATTAATATCATGAAATAAAGTATATTGGAATCGTTTTTTTCTTTCGTATACGGAAAACAATGAACTAATCAGAAAGACAAGTGCACAAATAGACAATTTTCGGTCTCTTTAAAAGCCTATAATATTCAGCCAAGCGCTGAACTCGATCCTAAAAACTGTTTGCCTGTGACAAATGTCTGAAAAGTAACACCAAAATTTTACTTAAATTTTCCGTTTGGTTGTTCTTATTGGTGTGAAGAGACAGAAAACAAGAGAAAATCAGGGCGCATAATGAGCACCAATGAACATTAAAACTTCTTGCTCTATTTTTAAACTACACTTTTCCCTTCAGCATACAAACACTGAAACATACTCGCATTTTACAACTATAGTCTATATAAGCAGTTGCTATGAGACACAGTTAAATTAACTACAGAAGATTTTCAAGCATATTCCTTTCACAATCCACAGCGCAACGAGCTAAAGAAAACATAAGGAACTCCAAGCGTAATCAACCCCACAGCACAAGATTCAGAACCGTTATGATCATGTCCTACAATGTCCGAGCGTTCCAGGTTGCCCAGTTCTGCTGGAGGTCAAGAAACTCTTCATGACTTCCGAGTGCGAGGCTTCTATCAAGTTACGCCGTCTCTGCAGTTCGAATGCATCGCTTTTAGCGCCACCTAGGAGTTGTTGTGCGCTCGAGCAAGTTTCGGCATTTCAGGTTCGCTGAAAGAAACTTTATACGATGTCAAATGAATGACACTCATTTATTTCTTTTATTTTTTATTACTGTTATTTTTTTTTTTGCATTTACACAAGATGATACGATGAACATATCGCACTCTATCATGGAAAGTTACGATCACCTCCAAAAAGCGTAGTAGGTTGCCTTCAGAGTAATTTTATCACCGTCGTTTAAAGCTTATCACTTCCCGAATTTCAATGAAAAAAAAAAAATAACAGTGGATTTTCTTGGGGTCTAAGAATCCTCACTGGTCAGCCAAACTGGTGGTGTGGGGTTAGGGGTACGCGAGTAGCGTACTCGCTTAGGCTGAGTTGAAGCGAGTTCATACGTCATCCATCTCGACGCGTTCTCTCAAAGTGTAGCTAGGCAAGTTACGGATTAAGCTTCAAATGTGGACTGAAATAAAACTAAAAAAAACAGTGCACTTTCTGCTTTTTTCAGGGCGCAGTTACACATTCGAACAAGTAAATGAGCGAACGCGTTGCTATGAATGACGTGTGAACTGGGCCTTAGTTTCAGAAACGAAGGTAAACGATTGTCGGAGGTTTTATCCCCATATCCTGGTTGCATACTATGCCGACAGAGCACAATGTCGCATACTATTTTTCCTAAAACCTCTTATTATAGTGTGTCTGACACCCGTAAATGTTCTCGTTTCCTTGATTTTCTAGCTTATGCTGTCAGGGCGAATGGGGACCTCTGGTGGCTGCCGTACAAGATTATCTGAAAACCCATAGAATTTCTTCAGAGTTACTGCGATATGTTGCACAGCACTGCGTTGGCGGTGGGGAGAATGATCGGTTGGAGGTTCCTGGCATGCAGTCTACTGCAGTAACTTTTGTTGGTGGGAGTGTGCCCTTAAAAACATTTATGTTTATAATCGACTTACACTAAACTTGTGTTACCTACAGAACGTACTTATACAGTGGCTAAGCTATATTTGGGGTAGCTGGTATTTTTCCAGAGCATATCATACAACGCCACTCTGTTATGAGTGAATGTATATACACTCATAACAGAATGGCTACTATTCTCATAATTATTACTCACTTTCATTATCAGTGTGTCCCTATATAAAACTCGCCATAACTGTGATACGCGAAACATGGAGTTTTTTCAATCCACTATNGTTGGTCGCGTGCTCGCTCGCTGGCTCTTTGGTTGGTCAGTCTCTCCGTCATGCTGTTGAGGATTTAGATAGGAGAAATTTCATCTATGTACTACTGAGAAACAAGTTGAGTTACCATAAAATTACAGCTCTTGGAGTAACGGTGACAAATATAGCTTCTGGAATATATGGTCAAAAGTGGAAATACCGTATTTTCTGAATCTCGCTTCGCCTTGAAAACTAGCTCAGTGCTATTGGATATGACTATGATGAACCTTCTTCTGAGCGTGGTAGATGAAAGGCGGTATCTTTGATAGAGTTTTTGATTCTGTCGGGCATAATTAAGTTATATCGTATATTTTTGGGCTGAATTTCTTCATAACAGTTTGGGAGGCTCAGTCTTGGTTGGAGTTTTTATTGCTTGTTTTTTTGCATAATCCATTTCGCTGATGCTTTCTTTAGCTGAAACTCTTCGAAGCAGTTGAAACGTCACGCTCAGCAAACGTCTTTTTTTTATTTAATGATGAACGTACATCGCAGCCAAATTTCAACGCTTTATGTTCAATAATCGATTAGTATCCAGGTTACGGTAAACCCTGGGCATTTCCGATGAATGCTTTTGACTGAACTATGTTTTCTTAGTGCTGCTCACCGTTTCACCAATTCCAAGCTGATATTCACGCCTTATCTTGCAAGGGGAATACTATGCTCTCACTAAACTCAAGGCTGTACAACATGCGTTTCAGTAATGGATGATCAGGCCAGCAGAGATGAGATTATCAATTTTTGTCGAACAAAACTACCAAACTACTGAAACCGGGGCAATGAAAAGCTTAATGACGAAATTACTGCCGTCATTTTTGACGGCTGGGCCCTCTAGTATAAGTTATTCCACAAGCAGCCTGCATTCAACTTTGATTCTCCGCATCAACGTTATTTTTTATTGCTTTCAAGAAGCTGCTTTAAATTTGCTCAAAAAATGGACAGCACTAAGTGTTACTAAGAAGTTTGATATTGCACCGGTAGTTCATACAGTACTTGAGGCTTTGAATAGAAACTTTTCAAATATTCAACCTTGACTACAATGAAATGCAGGAATTCTAGATTCGGCTATTTATTTCGAGATTAACTAATCCGGTATGTCTTTAATTGACTGGAGCTTTAGCATTGAGCGGCAGATTCACCTCTTTAGATGGAATTCAGGCGTCAGTCGCAAACGCTTCAAACGACTGAGAGCTCCTGATCTGCAGCATTGAACTGCAAATCCAGCTTTCATGATTTATGTTCTGGGCAAGTTAAATCTGATAAAATTACATCGCCCTCATCCACGTAAACTAATCACACATGCCTTCCTTCCTTTCTTTCCTTTCCTTAATAATTTAATTTAGCAGCAATTAGTGGTAACGACACCATGACGGTGTCAGGTGTAGTGAGAAAAGTTTCCAGGCTTCTTCCGACGCTGCTGCAGGTCGCCTTCATCGTTGCCATTGTACACTTCACTTCTAAAGTAAGTTGTGATCATAAGAAAAATATTTTATTACTTTAAATCTACCGATTACAGCAGGGACTTTTATTACTTTTATTGTACCGCCTAGCTTGCACCTGTGGAAATCAACAGAACATATGCTTCTTCTTCAATTATACCCTCGGGCCCGTATCATACATGCGAAGTGTGAAAACATGCTCCAATTCTGACTGCTTGTAATACATGTATATTTATGTATATGAATCCAGTGGCAACGCCAAGAGGGGGGGTGGGGGGATTTGGAAGACCTTGAACCCCAATGTAAACCAAGCTCCCCTCAGTCCCAGATTTTGCTACCATGTAACCAACATGCATGTATGTAGCAGCATTGTGAAGCTCCTCCACATTCTGACTCATGAGCCGTGTTGTAATCGTATCCCAGTTGGACTGCCGTAACATGAAAAGTGGTAGCCAGAACCCGAAATTCGGTTGCGAGAGCGCTGTCTGTCAACAAGTTCTGTAAACTAAACAATTATGAAATTCTGAGTTAAAAGTAATTTCGTCTTCTAAAGTCAAACTTCAAAGGTTTACTCATTGTTAATTTGTATAATTTTTGTGTTCCCTATACTTGAATGAGATGATTCTGAGCAGTTACCTGCATAACTATCTTCCGTGTCGTTATTAACTGTACGTGGTTACTGTTTTTCGGTTTGTGATTGGGACACATTTTATGAGGTTGCCGGTAAAGGACCGGTAACCCTGACATTGTGGTTACAACACGCCTCGGTACTGCATGGGAGCGTCATATACGAACTTACATACCTGTAACATGGTAACAAGCAAAATTATTATATGATGTAATGTTTTACGTTGCGGTGCTGTATATTAAATTGACCAGGCTAGAAGTGCAGAGTGGTGAAGAGAACGATGAGTACTTTATTTACATCTTATGAAAAACTACTGATGAGTATAAGTGGCCAGCAGCTGAAGCATGCTGCTTGGAAAGGGGGCTACATTTTGGACACGTTCGTTTGGGAGCCAAAATTAAGCCTCCGATGCTTGATATGTTCGAATTTTCTGGCAGCTGCCCTGGCTTAGGTCCGCTGAATTCAGTTGCATGCATTAATCCCCAGTCGATTGCCCTTGAGACTCAGTAACTCAATCTTGCTCAGTCAAAATGGAGCCTTTCATTCGGTTTTCATTAGGCGTTAAGGAGATCCTGATGTGAAAATAATGTGATGGTCTTGACCATCTTCGCACTGATAAGGAATAACAGTAATACTTACACAAGCCTTACTGGGAACATAATACTTACTCAACAGGTCTGTACACTAGCGGGCAAAGTATGAGAACGATTTTCATTATTTCATAATAATGTTTAACCATGTAGAGTAGGTTAATGAATCTTTTGATGGGGCTTTAAATAAGTATTTAGCATATTTCTACAAAATATCAGGACAAACATAGGTAACTATATTTAATACATTAGAGCAATTT